>JAWZYV010011997.1:1200000-1527484 GCA_038373885.1 Cheiracanthium punctorium
TCGCTTGCCAATTTTCTGATATTTTCAAAGTCTATTGCAATGGGGGTATTTTGAGCCAGCTGATATTTTCAAGGTCTGGCTCAAAATAGACCTTCGTCGTAGTAAACTTTAAGAAGATCGGAAAATTTGCAGTAAAAAACAAACAGGCTCAACGGTTATCAAAGACAGACAATCGAAATATTTACGGAGAAAGGAGCGGTGAACAACGCCACGAATGTGCACATTTTGACGAGGGGTGGTACAAGGTACTTCAAAACGAGCTGAGAGCAGAAAATGCTAAGAAGATTATATAGTGTGGCCAAAAATGCTCGCAACGGTACGAGAAAACGGAGTTTTTACATTTAACTGTTGTTACATACTTTTGCAAGTTACTTTCATGACTGTATATTACAGAGTTCTCAGCAGGTTATAAAATACTGAAAATGCATGAGATTTGTCATAGTATCATTATTATTATTTATTTTTATTATTAGTCTTATTTATTATTCGGTACTTACGTATTATCCCGGCGGTCCGTCAAGACGAGCGATTTTTTGCTAAGATAAATGCCGAGTACATGAAATTATTGATGGTTTAGAGTACGGTTGGCAACAGTTTGCCAGCACATTTGATGAAAAAATAGTTTGGAAGGAATGACCGCCGGGATAATACGTAAGTACCTATTATATGTACTTATGCAAAGTTTTAAGTTGGTGAACAATGAAGATGAATGGGACATATCCCATTTAACCCAAACATCACTTGGTTACATGAAACAGAAAATTTACTTAGGGCACAATTAAATTAGTGGTTACTAAAACTGCTAGAGTTCAGCTGAGCATATATTGTGAAAATTTAAAAAAACTGAATAGTTCTTACAAATTTTTACCTTGGAAAAAAGATGTTTTTCGTAGTTTCTCTTTACTGAATAATAAATATCACTAGCTTTTAAAATAACAAGCAGTACAAATGGTCTGTTTATAATAAAATAAACTGCAACCGCTCAACATTTTTCACATACCTTTGTTAAACCAAAGATACAGCTATCCATAAAATACTAGCTTCAAAATTAACAAATAAGAATTCATTGTTTAGGCGCAACTACTTTGTCATAACAAGTTTGTTAAATAGTTATTTATTGTAAAAAAATTACATTACTTTTTCAATGTACCTAATATTTGTTTGCTTCGTGCATAGAGTTGAGATACCTGTAAAACCATCTCAAATGCCCGTTTCTGTGAAAATACATCTTAAAACAAGGAATAAAGTATTTAACTTGCGTAGTCCACTTTCGAATCATTTTATACCTTGGAACTGAAATGCTTTCTTTGCCCTTAGGTTATATTAACCTAGCTTCGGAATTAAACTCTGAGAAGTTACACGAACTGGTCATAATACAGCATTTATAAAACAATTTCAGAAATGCAAATTAAGAGGAAGAACTTTACAAATCCCATACAAAATTTTCATATCATATAGATAATGTGCATTTCAACAAATTATTTTTTCATAAATACAGGGTGATTGTAATTAAAGTTCCACTTTAAAACGATCAGTAAAGGAAAACTACTGGACCAAATGTTATCAAACTTGGTAATTGTGTAAAGGTGGTCAGGGAACTTAATCCGCGGAAAAAAAAAAGCTCAAAAAATTCAACACCAGGGGCAAGGACGTATTTAAGGGGGGGGGGAGGAGGTCAGGGGTCAGAACCCCCCCCCATGAAGAACATTGGGGGGGGGTCAAAATTTTCGGCGGGGGTCCAAACGGTAAAAAAGGCAGTATTTTTCTCAAAAGGCAAAAATCAAAATTTCGTGGGGAGGAGGTTCGAACCCCTAGACCACCCCCTCCCTTCTTAAATACGCCCTTGTCCCTGGTGTTGAATTTTTGAACTTTTTTTTTCGCCGATAATAAATCTCCTGACCACCTTTACACAATTATCAAGTTTGATAACATTTTGTCCAGTAGTTTTCCTTTTCTGATCGTTTTAAAGTTGAACTTTAATCACCCTATATATATGTATGTCATATAAGACGAACGTCGTAGAGTTTGGCGCTGTTTGAGCAGGAGGCGAGGCGTAGGGTCATAACATCGGCAGGTTCAGGACTGCAGGAGGAGGCTCGGGAGGCGGCTCGGGACTCTGGCTTCGAGCCGCCCGCTGCTTGTACTCGCAGTCAGGCCAAGGGTGGAAGAAAGAGTCGAAGTCCAAGTACGATTACATCATTTTATTGTACGACTAGACACATATTTCTTAGGCAGCTGCGTCACGCGGAAGATCAACTCTTTTGACGTCGTGTCACATGATCAAAAATCATTGTAATTATTTGCCAAGAGCTAAAACTGGGCAGTGGTTTTTCCAGGGTTTGTTATGACTTTTAAGACGGCTTTATGGCTGGCTGCCGGGACCGTTTACAAAATTATAAATTAATTGCAAGGGACCGTGTAGTAATTGCAGCTTTTGAACGCGGATTTCTTTGTTCACTCTGAATTAAACTGCTTACTTCCAGAAATATGGGAGTTTCATGGGCTTTTGATTTGTAATGTTATATATATATATATATATAATTTCATATTAAAGTTTTATTTGAAATCTCTCTTAGGTTTATTTTGATTACATGTGATGGTTTAATTATTTTGTTTTCTTTCTATTCCTGCTGTTATTTAAAATAACTCAGCTATATATTATGCAGAACTTTTTGAAAGTATTAAAAAAATATTTTTCTAGTCTGTTTCTTTCTTACCTGAATTACTTGGTTCACACAAAATTTTAAAATGAGTGATCTATTTAAATTTAATTTAATGAATATTTTACTATAGTTTCAAATAAATATTTAATTACTTCAATTTACTTCAGTATATGAGCATTTTATTTTATTTTTATTTTTCCTCTTTTTTAGATTATTTTTTTACATTACAGGGCTTAGCTTTCCTCAGTATACCAGTATATGAGTTTATATCTCTGTCTTTTAAATATTTTAATATCTTGTTTTCATGAAATAAAATGGCTGTATGTTATATAAAATAAAAATTTAGTTTAAAAAGATTAATCGTAAAAATAAAGATTAAGATCTCTAAAAGCAAATACTCAAAGGAGCCTTATTCAGTAATTTTCTGTTGCCATTATGATTTGGAATTCAATCTAAAATACTTCTCTGTTTTTTTCCTTGGCGCACTACAGAAGCTTTTACTGCCGCATTCTTTGTTTCTTATTTTCTATAAACCTTTGAGAACTGAGAGATTTTTGTACTGCTTTGAAATTCTTTTAATGATGATTTCTTAAAAAAGATTCAGATTTAGTTTAAATTATTGGAAAGAAATATTTCACTAAAATCAATAATTCTTTGAGAAAGAAGGGAATATTTGTTACTTTTATTATGAACGTTACTGCGTTCGAGATCGATTTCTTTTTATGTATAAGTGATCGCAAATGAACGCAACATCAAAGGGTTCGTTTAAAATTACTTAATGCTAAGTCGTATTTGTATTAATTTCGCTCATTAAGAGAGAAAAGGATGAAACGAAAGAAGGATTTGAAAGTCGTCAGCAAATGTTAATGGTTTTTTACAATTAAAAAAAAGGACGTTTTAAGAGATTATTTGTGTAAAAAGTAGTGCAGTTTTACAAAAAAAAAAAGAATAAATTATTATGTTTCGGAAATGCGACATGCATACACATGACTGATTTTAAAGCGTTTTCACTGTAAGCAGTGGACTAGTCACTGAGCTTCGTTCCCGTAAGAACACGGAAAGAGAAGTAGCACCGGCTTGGTTAGTGCTTATGAGGGTGAACTCCTCTCTCGACTAGACTGCTGTGGGATCGTGTACCGATTTCAGATGCAAGGTCTCTCACTTGGAGTTGGTTCAAAATAAAGAGACCCCGAGCTAAGTCGGTTTCCCTCCCACTGGAGCTCATTAAACTGCAAAAACGCTCCCTTTTGCATATTGTCGTCCTGTATGGGCGGTCTGATGCCTTTCCGCTGTTGTCAAAGAGCATTGAAACTACAACAACAAACCTTTTCAATAAAACGTTGAAGTGTGCTTTTGATTTCGTTTTGCATGTATAACTGCTGTAAATATCCATAGTGTTACGAATTTTTTGGGCAGACAGCTGTTCTGGGGTTTAAAATAGTTAAAAATTCATATTCTACGCGTTAAATAGTTAAATTTTGCTTTCTGTTCTATCAAAATCGGTCAACTAGAACGCGAGATACGGAGAATTGGATTTCCCTATTGAATTTTATAGCATTTTCTAGAAATCTCGAGAAATATTGGCCCTAGGCCTTCGGTAACCTCACTACTGGGGACTTATTTTTGGTGCCAAATTTGGCGACATTTTGGTCATTTGGCAAGATTTTCCCGATGGGACTTGTAAAGTTTGTTTTTCTGCATTAACAGGCATAATAGCCTAATATTACTCTCCTATTACGCAATCACAATTGAGTCTGTTCTGGTACATTCCACGGATGGCTCTCTCTGGAAACTTCTACGGTGTTCGTAGTAACCCATTAAAGCGGCGGGCTCCCCCACTTTGCGTCAGTTTCTCATGAGATGATTTCGTCGTTCGTTTCCATTCGTTGAGTGTGCTATCGAGCTTCCGATGAGTACGCTGCTTTGCTCAGTAAACGGTGCTATAGTTTGCTTGCTTTTTGAAGCCTTGTTTTAAAGTGCTGGGTATAAATTCTTTATTGCTGAGGCTTGAGGGACTGTTTTCGAAATCCCTCGTATATTTCAAGTGAATTTTTTTTCCTGTGGATGTGGGTTTTTTTTTTTTGTGAGAAATACAGCATTTGTGACAGCTTCTGTACAAAGTGGACTGTTAAAAGCACATTACTGTCTGATTGTTCTTGCGAATTTTGTACAGCTGATTGTTCGACGAAGTTCTAGAAACAATAAAGTTCGTTTTCCATCCTGACAAATGGACTCTTTACTAGAACTTTCTACACGAACTGGACTTTAGAACGACAAACCCAGGAATTAGCAGAGTATTCTTGAACAGTAGACTGGTGAGAAATTTATACAGGTTACGATCTGTTTTGTATCATGTACCTTACTGAAAATTGCGTGAGCATCAATAATACTTCTTGTTTATAGGGAGACTCAAAAATCTTGAGTCTATCGCAGAACACCAAACGACCACCAAACGGAATGGCGATAGAGCATCAAAATTAGGGTTGCCAACACTCCGGCCAGAGCCGGGACGTCGGCTTTAGATGACCCCTCCATCGAAGGGTGTGTGCCGGACGAAAAATGTCCCATTTTTTTAAACAGAATAAGTAATTCGATAATTTGATAAATTAGAAAAAATTTTAAATATTATGTTTCTTTTATAATCTCTCTATTCTAAAAAAAAGTAAAGGCCGCTGTCGCTGTCGCTGTCAAAGCTTGTAAGCGTATCTCCTCCTAAACCGTAGGGATTTGAGTCTCGACTAAGGTGCCCACAGATTCGAAAAATTCCGAGAAACCTGCTAAGCTGATTTAAATTTCGAAAATCGAATTATTTTAGAAGATATTAATAAAAACCTGAAAAAATAAACCGAATGGTTGCCAGATTTGGCATAAAATCATTCATTCCTTTGCAACAAAGCGTTTGCAAGTATCTAGAATCGCGTGAAATTTACAAACATGAGTTAGATTGTTGAGAAGATTTTATAGGTAAGAGGATACGTACGTTTCAACCAAAAATTGTTTTGGCCTTCTTCAGTCCAAGCCCTTCATTGCAAGCAACACAGGGAACTGAAAAGAGAAAAACAAGCAAGATGTTGCCACAAGGGGCAAAGAAAAGTCGAACAAAACCACGGAGAGGGGAGAAAAAAATATAAATAAAAAAAAGGAAAGGAAAGAAGCACAAAAATACAGAAATAAAAAAGGAATAAATAATAAATAAATAATAAAAAAGGAACACACGAATACAAACACACACACACAAAAAGAGAAAACAGAACACAACATTTTTTTTTTTTATAATTAAAAACCACGAACAGGACAGCACAACATATATATAAATCATTTTATTTATTTATTCATTTATTTATTTATTTTTTAATTATTTTATTTATTTATTTTTATTTTTTTATTTTTATATTATATATATATATATATATATATATATATATATATATAAACGTAAAGGAAGACAGTAACACACGTACACACAGAATAAATAAATAAATAAATAAATAAAAAAGGGGGGGGAGTAGACGAAGAAAGTGAAAAGAAACTTACAACAGCAGCTTCCAAGCAGAATGAACGAAAGGAACGGAAGAACCATCGTTCACAAGACGTTCTAAGTGCTGGGTAATGGAAAAACCTTCCAAAAAATCCAGATGGGACAAAGACTGAGGAGTGCACAAAATCTTAGCCTTAGAAAACTGAAAACGATGATTGGAATTCCAACAATGCGAGGCAATAGAAGATTTGGAAAGTTCGTGCTTAGAAACATATCTCTCATGCTCTTTGAGCCTAAATTTGAGAGCTCTTCTGGTCTGACCAATATAGCCCAAATCACAAGATCCACAAGGAATATAATAAACACCCCAACGGTTCTCAGTAGGAATAGGATCTTTAAGGGAAGAAAATTTAAGTTTATTAACAGGTTTGAAAATGACTTTGAAACCGAAATTTTTGAGAAGTTTAGAAATTTTGTAGCATAAAGGTGAAAAGAAAGGTAGTACAATTAAATCGTTGTGAAAATTAATAGTATTAGTAGAAGTATTAGTCTTATTAAATTTATAAACAGCTTTATCAATAATAGAGGGGCTAAAACCACGAGAAACAGCTAAGGATTTTAAGTAACTAATTTCATTAAGAGATGAAGAATCAGAGCAAATTTTGATAGCACGAAACACGTAAGTGTAAAAAGCAGAAATTTTTTGCTGGTAAGGATGATTAGATAGGGCATGAGGAGGTAAAGATATAGAAAAGGGTTTGCGGAAAACAGAAGTAGAGAAACCGTCAGGATTCCTAGAAACAAGAACATCCAAAAAAGGTAAAGAATTGTTGCACTCCTCTTCTAGAGTAAATTGGATACACTGATTAACAGAATTAACAATCAAAAGTAAATTAGAAATATCACAATTGGAATCCAACATATCTGACCCAGCACGGAAAATTAAAGACCTTGAAGAGTTCTCTTCAAAATAATGCATATAAATATCACATAAGAGAGTAGAGAGAGAATTACCCATAGCAAGACCCTCGGTTTGTTTATAGAAAGAGCCATTAAAAATGAAAGCAGTTTGTTTAATACAAACGCTTACTAAAGCTATAAACTCCTTAATCTCAATAGAAGAATAATGAAACTCGCGTAAACGCTTTTCCAGTTTGCCATTCCTTTTCCTTTTCCATAATTTTAACTCATTTATTCCAGCTCTATTTTCAACACAGGGAGACGATATTTTAATTAAAATTTACTGTAGAAATTAACTAAGAAATTCACGATTATTATTATTAGAAGTGGTATTTTAACCCGGTGCTTATTTAAAAATTGAAATGTCTTCACGGTGCTGAAAATGTTCTTTTTAAAAGTTACAAAGTTTGTTTCAAACCGCGATATATTAAAATTTTTATTTTTTTATTTTTATTTTTGGCATTTAATTATGGTGCAGGCGTTGCCTAACATATGCACGCAGGTTGCGAGTATAGTTTTAATTTTACCGTTGAATTACGTTCCTCCATAAAGGTCCTACATTATGCAAAGTTTTAATGATACCGTTTAAAAACTACTATGCGAAATATCGAAATTAACTCCCTCAACCAACCGGGGTATCCTTTACGGCCGTCAAACAGTGACGTCATAAATTTAAAAAATGCGTGAAATTTGTAAACTCTGCAACTCTAACGCCCTGTCACAATTAAAGCGGGAATAAGTAGCACCTCGAGATTACACAGTTTGATGTGTTTTCCAGGAGACAGGACAATGGAGGATATAAAAGATATCGCTATATTATATACGTGGATATTTAAAATGGCACCCCTTGGATATTTTCTCCCCACAGTAAGATGAAATAGTTTGCGGCGCTAAATACGCCAATCTTATAAAACTATGTATAAATTAAATATATTTGGAGAGTTTCCTTAAGGCGACATACGCTGGTAGAAAACGAAACTGAGACTTCCCATGTTAACCTACGGGAAGCGTATTTTCTCGTCCCACGTCTACAATTTTTGTTATTTTAAATCAGTTTTTTTTCCTTGCCAAGATATTAATGCGATACAGATTATTTAGTTTCTAAAATTTTGAAATCAATTCTATTAATATTTTTAATATTCAATTAAAGTTGGGAAAAACGGGTTTTTTCTGTTTGAACAGCCGTAAAATATTTGCTAATTAAGATAAACGAATTTCGTAAACGGGAGATACATTCTCAAAGTGTTTACTGATTTTTCAATAAAAAGGAAAAACTATTTGATGAAAAATAAATTAACGATAAGTAAAACTATCGAGTCTACATTTCTGTGAAAATTCTCCGCCGTAATAGTGCGCCATCTGGGTCATTGCACGAGCTAGCCGCTGCCCTGTTTGTAGGGGAGAGAAGGATAAATTACTATCCCGCTGGGCAAGAGGGCTATTCTTAAGGGGGAGGGTTGTACGTAGAGTACGTATGAGAAGGGGAAAAGTAATTGGGTTGGGACGGGAAACCGAAATTTGTGTTCTCAAAAGTGTTTGAAAAGGAATAATATTTGTCACACGAGAATTTTGCAGAAAGCGTTCATTCGTTAGCGTTCATTCGTTAAAAATTCGTTAAATCAAAGCATTTTAGCACCCTTTTTGTCGGGACAGAAAAAACATTCGTTAAATCGGAGAATTCGTAAAATCAATGTACGTTAAATTGAGGTTCGACTAACGCTAATTAATGTCTAAGTGTAGATTAACTTTTCTATGATTGTTGCCAAAATAATTGCCTTTGAGTACTATTTTAGACTTTCAGGAATGTTTTAAAATCTTTTATCTACTGGTGGTATTTAGAAGTACAGTAAACATAAAAATATTTAAAAAGTCATTAATTCATTCTTTGAAAAACAGCTAACAAACACTTCATTTAATAAGTTTACATCGTGGCAACCTTTTCCATTAATGAAAGATCGTTATGGGCGGCTTTCTGGTCACTTTCTAATCATATTGAGCCAGTAAGAAGATAAAAAAAAATGGAGCCCCTCTTACAATTGCGACTGTCAGTTCTTCATGTACCTGAAACTGTATATCTTTGATTATATTTTTGTATTTTGAAAGCATAATAGCAATGAGGAAAAGTTTTAAAATACGTATTCCTATTTGCTAGTTTTTCTAGAGCTTTTATCAACGGCATTTTTAAATTTATATGTAAAATCCCTATAAACCTATATTGTTTATTTTATTAAAAGAACTCTTTCAGTTTCTTCCAAAAACCAAAATGAATATAATACAAGGGTAATTTATATTATTTATTAAAATGAAGAAATAGTACAAGAAGGGATAAAAGAATGAAGAAAATAACTATCCATAAAGTAATATACACATTTACGTAAATACACATATATAGACGTGCTCCTATAGCCAACATTTTGTTTTAATTGTCCAACGGCTCCAAGTCGTGTATTAGTAGAGCGGCTACGCACTGCTGGATGAGACTACTTACAGAGCCAATTAATTCACGGTACAAGACAATTACGCTAACTTTATCGTTTTCTACCAGTCGCAATTCAAAAATAAGGAATTCTAATAAAACTAAAAATTCTATAGAAATATTGAAAATTCACGTATATTTTATCAAAAGTTTAGCACTTTTCATCACAAGTTTAAAGAAATATCACTAGGCTCTATGCTTTGATGAAACCTTTCATGTCCAGATGCATCTCATACTAAAAAGCCTAGATGCATGATACATTGTGACTGTAAGTGGTTTCAACAAGTAGCGCATAGCCACTTTACTATACCTAGACATAATTTTTCTGACTAGCTGGAACCATATAGCATAGGAAAGTGGACTTTAAAATCTCTCTATATATACACTTTAAAAAAAACCTGCTAATAAAAACACAAACATTCATATGCATTGTATGTAGCATATATAAATCAATTCATTGCGCATCAAAATTTTCCCCCAAACGTTTTTACAAAGCAATTTATTTATTGCTAACTGAGTAGCCGTTCTTCCCCCAAGCACAGCTGCTGTCTTTTTTTAACTCATAAAATCCAATAAGAGACCACGAAGAAACAAAATTTCGCTGAACTTTGAGTCCCTAAAAACAAAAACCTAAACCATGACAAGTGGGCACGCGCAGGATTTAGTAAGAAAGGAAAATCGACACTAGTCACCTTTTCGTAAGGGGTTGGACTTTTTTAGGAGGCAAGATAGTGAAATTTCAGATTAATCAGGATATTATATTGGCTTTAATGTAGGCTAAAATAATGTTTCTCGAAAATGGGTTCATGAGTCGATTTATATCGCAAAATTTGCAAATGAATATGTTTGAAAATAAAATTATGACTTAGATCAGCAGTTTCTAAAAATTGTGCAACAATTTTTACCAACAAAGAATAATTTATGATGACGCCCCCCCCCCCTCCAGCCCACATTCCTTAGCATGCATACATTTTTTAAGTTCTTTAACAATGAATATTTAGTCCCATTAATCCTACTAAATTTTAGTCCTACAAAATATTGTTATTGATAATGTCTGAATAAATATTTTAGGAGAAAAAAAATATTTGGATTAAAAATAAGTATAAATGAAATGAGTTTTTAAACATGCATTATCACCTGCTCGTTGCCTTTCTCTCACCTCCCCGCCCTTCCTGCAGTTCTGTGCGCACTACCGGTTAGCAGTCTAAGTTAGCGCCGCTGACTTAGATGACATAGTTTCATTCTTCCCAAAAATAGCAATTTTATACAGTTAAAAACAACACACACACAAAAGAAAGAAAGAAAAAAAAAAAGATTAATTAAAATGTGGATTTTCAGAATTTTAAAGAATTAGTTTTTAAGTATATATACATTAATATATACACACATATATATATATATATATATATATATATATAAACAATTTAAAAAAAGTAAGCCGATCCTTCAATGTGAATTTTATTACGTTTTACGAGTGTAACTTGATACGTTCATTACAAATATGTACGTTACCTTTATGTAAGTAAGGAATATCTTCTAAACTTTATTTTTGCAGAAATTCTACTTTAACCTGAAACATAATAAAGCCATTCTTTTCTTTCTTTCAAATATATTTCAAAGAGTCTTTCTACCATCTACCTCTCTACATAACTATCTTCTACACTTCTAAACTTACCATTCTTATTCAAATAAACATACCGTGTATAACTTATACTCGGTTCATACTCTCAAAAATGCATTTACAAAAGTTATATAAAAATACAGGAAATACGCTGATACACATAAGAAAATCTTGCGAAATTTTACAGGTTTATCTATACATCAGCTTGAAATCATTATAGAAGCAATTTACTTTCATTTACACTTCTTAGAAATTAAAGTTTATGTTCGAGCAAAATTACAATAAACTTGTAGAATTCTTATTCAAATGAATATGTGTCTCATGCTTAGTTCATACTCTTAGAAATGCATAATTAGATTTCTTAAAGAAGACTCAATCACTAACACTCCTCGTTTTTGTCAAGTTTGTGGATTGTGCTAGCTGCATTTTTTTGCAATTTCATTCAAAAATTAATTTGAAACTTCCGGAGACTTAATCTGTATTTGGACTTTTTTTTTTTTTACAGAATTGTCATCATGCAATTTATAGTATTATATATAATCAACAAAAGCGGGCTCCTTTACGAGGTGGGGCCCTGGGGATTTTTCTCTGCTCCCCCCCCCCTCTCTCTGCGCCACTGATCGTACGTGATATTGGCATCATTTTGACGTCATGAACAGGAAACAATTTGCAGAACTTGGATCCCAGTGTCTTACAAAACAACTTTCATATCACACCATTCAGAGAAAGATGTTACTACACCATGAAAATGATTACTTAATCAAGATGCAAAACAAAATGCAATAGTTTAATAGTAATGATATTATGCAGGATACAGTGGCGTAGCCAAAATTTTTCATGGGGGGGGGGTCGAGTACAGCAGCTCATATATGTATACGCGTGTGTGATAAGGGAGTGTAGAATATACATTTTGTATCCAAAATATTCTCATGGGGGGGGGTCGAGTACAGCAGCTCATATATATGTATACGCGTGTGTGATACGGGAGTGAAGAATATACATTTTGTATCACAAAATATTCCTCATGGGGGGGGGGGGACTTGACGTTACATCTGGAGAAAACCTACCAAAACTCCAGACCGTTAGATCGACAGCCACGCGATGGACCCGAAGCCGGGACCTTCACACTTCGGCCGTCTACCATTTTCGGTGACATAACCACTGTGCCATGTGAAACAAATTTTAAAAAGCCATTGATGGGAAAAGTAAACATACTTATTAAAAAATAAAAATCTGGAGTGGCTCCACTTGTTTTTCCGAACACTTACGATTAAGATCATTACCAAGCATTTAAATAAATTTTAATCGATAAATAATTCAAACGTATATACAAAATTGAAGCTCAATCGAAGCCGTTTAAACGCTAGCGCATTTTCAAGAATTGCCTCACATAGGCCATAATGTAAAAGAAATCTTTGTCGTAGCCCTGTAGAAAAACTATAAGTCCTATACACACCAAAATCAATACCGGTCTTGCGACGGTGAACATATATACCGTTGCGAACATATATACCCAATTTGAGCTCAATCGAATGCCCCGTTTAGGAGCTATCGTTTTCACTCACTCACTCACTCACACATACATACATACATACGTACGTACATACGTACGTATGTATACGTACGTACGTATACGTATGTACGTAAGTATACGTATGTACGTATGTATACGTATGTACGTAAGTATACGTACGTACGTAAGTATACGTACGTAAGTATATATACGTACGTACGTATGTGTACGTACGTACGTGTGCATAAGTATACGTACGCACGTATGTATACGTACGTACGTATGTATACGTACGTACGTACGTATACGTATGTACGTAAGTATACGTATGTACGTATGTATACGTACGTATGTATACGTACGTACGTATGTATACGTATGTACGTAAGTATACGTACGTACGTAAGTATACGTACGTACGTATGTATACATACGTACGTACGTATACTTACGTACATACGTATAAATACGTACGTACATACATCACGTAAAATAGCATAAATGAATTCAGAAGACCTCAAAATTGTGTCAATACACCAAAATCTCGAAGTCGAATTTTTCATGATTACAATACTTTACTTACATGGTACATGTTCGGAAAGTAAAAATAGCTCATATCTGCATGGCCGCTTAGAAGGTGCGTGTAATTGAAATGCAGAAACGGCAAAATTTATTGTATTCTATTAAAAGTAATTGAATTTTATTTATCTTTCGCTGAAATATACATACGTACATACGTATACTTACATACATACGTATACATACGTACGTAGGTATACGTACATACGTACGTATGTATACGTACGTACGTAAGTATACGTATGTACGTATGTATACGTATGTATGTACGTACGTACGTAAGTATACGTACGTACGTATGTATACGTACGTACGTATGTATACTTACGTACATACGTATACATACGTACGAACATACATCACGTAAAAATAGCATAAATGAATTCAGAAGACCTCAAAACGTGTCAATACACCAAAATCTCGAAGACGAATTTTTTCATGATTACAATACTTTACTTACATGGTACATGTTCGGAAAGTAAAAATAGCTCATAGCTGCACGGCCGCTTAGAAGGTGCGTGTAATTGAAATGCAGAAACGGCAAAATTTATTGTATTCTATTAAAAGTAATTGAATTTTATTTATCTTTCGCTGAAATATACATACGTACATACGTATACTTACATACATACGTATACATACGTACGTACGTATACGTACATACGTACGTATGTATACGTACGAACGTATGTATACGTGTGTACGTAAGTATACGTATGTACGTATGTATACGTATGTATGTACGTACGTATACTTACGTACGTACGTAAGTATACGTACGTACGTATGTATACTTACGTACATACGTATACATACGTACGAACATACATCACGTAAAAATAGCATAAATGAATTCAGAAGACCTCAAAACGTGTCAATACACCAAAATCTCGAAGTCGAATTTTTTCATGATTACAATACTTTACTTACATGGTACATGTTCGGAAAGTAAAAATAGCTCATAGCTGCACGGCCGCTTAGAAGGTGCGTGTAATTGAAATGCAGAAACGGCAAAATTTATTGTATTCTATTAAAAGTAATTGAATTTTATTTATCTTTCGCTGAAATATACATACGTACATACGTATACTTACATACATACGTATACATACGTACGTACGTATACGTACATACGTACGTATGTATACGTACGTACGTATGTATACGTGTGTACGTAAGTATACGTATGTACGTATGTATACGTATGTATGTACGTATGTATACTTACGTACGTACGTAAGTATACGTACGTGCGTAAGTATACGTACGTACGTATGTACACTTACGTACATACGTATACATACGTACGAACATACATCACGTAAAAATAGCATAAATGAATTCAGAAGACCTCAAAACGTGTCAATACACCAAAATCTCGAAGACGAATTTTTTCATGATTACAATACTTTACTTACATGGTACATGTTCGGAAAGTAAAAGTAGCTCATAGCTGCACGGCCGCTTAGAAGGTGCGTGCGTATTCGTACGTACGTACGTATACGTATACACGTATACGTACACACGTACACGTATATGTACGTATACGTATACATATGTACGTATACGTATGTACATACACGTATACATACATACGTATGTATACTGTGTACGTATACGTACGTACATACGTATGTATACATACGTACGTACGTATGTATACGTGTGTACGTAAGTATACGTATGTACGTATGTATACGTATGTATGTACTTATGTACACTTACGTACGTACGTAAGTATACGTACGTACGTAAGTATATGTACGTACGTATGTATACGTACGTGCGTATGTATACTTACGTACATACGTATACATACGTACGTTCATACATCACGTAAAAATAGCATAAATGAATTCAGAAGACCTCAAAACGTTTCAATACACCAAAATCTCGAAGTCGAATTTTTTCATGATTACAATACTTTACTTACATGGTACATGTTCGGAAAGTAAAAATAGCTCATAGCTGCACGGCCGCTTAGAAGGTGCGTGTAATTGAAATGCAGAAACGGCAAAATTTATTGTATTCTATTAAAAGTAATTGAATTTATTTATCTATCTTTTTATTTACATACGTACGTACGTATACATACGTGCGCACGTATACATACGTTCGTACGTATACATACGTACGTACGTATACATACGCACACGTACGTATACATACGTACGTATGTATACGTATGTACGTAAGTATACGTATGTACGTATGTATATTTCAGCGAAAGATAAATAAAATTCAATTACTTTTAATAGAATACAATAAATTTTGCCGTTTCTGCATTTCAATTACACGCACCTTCTAAGCGGCCGTGCAGCTATGAGCTATTCTTACTTTCCGAACATGTACCATGTAAGTAAAGTATTGTAATCATGAAAAAATTCGACTTCGAGATTTTGGTGTATTGACACGTTTTGAGGTCTTCTGAATTCATTTATGCTATTTTTACGTGATGTATGTACGTACGTATGTATACGTATGTACGTACGTATGTATATGTACGTAAGTATACATACGTACGTATGTATACATACGTACGTACGTATACATACGTACGTACGTATACTTACGTAGGTACGTATACTTACGTACGTACGTAAGTATAAGTACGTACATACATACGTATACTTACGTACGTACGTAAGTATAAGTACGTACATACATACGTATACATACGTATACTTACGTACATACGTATACATACGTACGTACGTATACATACGTACGTACATACATACGTATACATACGTACATACGTATACTTACGTACATACGTTTACGTACGTACGTACGTATACATACGCACACGTACATATACATACGTACGTATGTATACATACGTTCGTACGTATACTTACGCACACGTACGTACGTACACATACGTACGTACGTATATATACGTACGTACGTATACTTACGTACTTACGTATACTTACGTACATACGTATACTTACGTACATACGTATACGTACGTACGTATACATACGTACGTATGTACGTACGTATGTATGTATGTATGTGCGAGTGAGTGAGTGAGTGAACACAATAGCTCCTAAACGGGGCATTCGATTGAGCTCAAATTGGGTATATATTAGTGCTGTAAAAGTAACGACAAAATGAGTATCCGTATGTATTTGTTACTTAGATGTTCGCTATTCGTTACTAAGTATTCGTTACTCGTTACTTTCGTTACTACTAATAGAATCGGTAATTGGGTGTTATATGTGCCCCATAACAACACATCCGGGACAGTGTTGTTATGGGTATATGCCGCCCATACATAAACCCATAACAAAACCTAACCAAAAAGAATTTTTTTTAGCGAAGTTGTACAAAGTTGTATTTAGAGCTTATTTTCTCTGATTTACAGATTGTTTTTATACACATTTATGATTTTATACAATGCTAAATTATCCGAATTACTGAGTACACATAGAAATCTTCCAAAGACATATGCCATTCTTTTTTTTCTCAACCCCCCCTTTTTTAAATTCTGAACGCTGGTTTAACCTGTTCACTCTTATCATAAAAAGTGTAAAAGAAAGCGTGTGACTCGTGTTTTTTTCTGGGAGCGGGTTCTCGAATACTGAGATCCAGGGATTGGGCCATATATATTAAATTCACAGGGCAGGGGATCTCAGTATGATATCAACTACTTTGCGTCTCTACAAGCATAATATCTTTATTATTTGTGAGTTCTTATTTCATATCAAAAACTTCTTTTGCTGGACGATTTTTCGAAGTAAATTAAAAATTACCATATTTTAAATTAAAATTGTTTAATTCAGTGAGAATTATCTATTTTTAAGATATTTCCAGTTCTATTTCTGCACTTTTGGGATGAAAGGGGTTAGCCCCTTCTGTGGGTGCATATATGAGAGCATTCTTTAAACAAAAATTATCACTCCTTTCATACAGAAAGAATGGTTGCACCGGACTATGCGTATTCCATGAGTTCATGGAATAAAATGTACCATAAAATAGGGCAGATGGCCCCCTAAACGCCGACATTTTAGAAACATACTGAACTTTATTGAATTATTTTAATACCAGTGGCTTACGCAGGAGTGGGCATAGAAATCCCGGGTAGCTCCCAATTTTTTATATATTTTTTAAACAATTACTTAAAAAATGTGTTTAGGTTTCCATGCTAAATATTTTTTTTAGTTCCAAATAATATTTTAAATAATAAAAATGTGTGAATTCGTTTACTTTATAAAAAAATATTTTTTTAAAGGTGTATTTAAATAATTTGTTATTTATTACTCATATTTCGATTCTAGCTAAAAAAAAAAGAAAAAGTTAAGTTCGCAATCCTGCTTCGGAACCACCCTGAAAGAAAGAATTCTGATTGCACCACTATTTAGTACTAAAATGTTAGAAAGCCCGAAATTAGCACCCCTTACTAACATGCTTCTCTTATATGTATTGCTCCTCTACAATTATAAGAACACCCCCTTCCCCCCCTGCAAAAAAAAGTTCAACTGCGCATAAGAACGCACTATACACCGGATCCTATCCCCCCATTGTACGACCCATATCAATAGAGCAGCAGATAGTATATCCATCTCCATAACTGTAACGAAACATACGGATTCTTCCAAACCTCATCAAAACGATACCATTCGGCTCGGCACAAACGAATTGCAACCAGAACATACTACTACTCAAATACCGAAACTGATTTTTCCCTTCAAACAGCGAGAATCCATAATACTTCCGGTATCTAGTAACGGAACGGAACATACTATTACTCAAATACCGAAATTCATTTTCTCCCTCCGGCAGTCTTGTATTCGAAGTTCGAACCTGGTCGATCCGAAATGCACACTCAAAAGTCATTTTCCCCCTTGAAACCGCGATCCGATATCCAGTAACAAACAGAAGATATTAGTACTCGATTACTGGAACCCGTTTCGCCTCGCCTGGAAGTCTGTATTCGAAGTTCGAAGCTGCTCGATCCGAAACAGCTTCGGATCGAGTAACGAGTAACGATATCAACCGAAAAGTAACAATTCGTTACTTCGAGTCTGAATGATTATCCGTATCTTAGTACCGAATACATGCGGTTTGCTTCAGCTCTAGTATATATGTTCGCAAGGGTATATATGTAATTGGGTATATATGTTCACCGTCGCAAGACCGGTATTGATTTTGGTGTGTATAGGACTTATAGTTTTTCTACAGGGCTACGACAAAGATTTCTTTTACATTATGGCCTATGTGGGGCAATTCTTGAAAATGCGCTAGCGTTTAAACGGCTTCGATTGAGCTTCAATTTTGTATATACGTTTGAATTATTCATCGATTAAAATTTATTTAAATGCTTGGTAATGATCTTAATCGTAAGTGTTCGGAAAAACAAGTGGAGCCACTCCAGATTTTTATTTTTTAATAAGTATGTTTACTTTTCCCATCAATGGCTTTTTAAAATTTGTTTCACATGGCACAGTGGTTATGTCACCGAAAATGGTAGACGGCCGAAGTGTGAAGGTCCCGGCTTCGGGTCCATCGCGTGGCTGTCGATCTAACGGTCTGGAGTTTTGGTAGGTTTTCTCCAGATGTAACGTCAAGTCCCCCCCCATGAGGAATATTTTGTCATACAAAATGTATATTCTTCACTCCCTTATCACACACGCGTATACATATATATGAGCTGCTGTACTCGACCCCCCCCCATGAAAAATTTTGGCTACGCCACTGTATCCTGCATAATATCATTACTATTAAACTATTGCATTTTATTTTGCATCTTGATTAAGTAATCATTTTCATGGTGTAGTAACATCTTTCTCTGAATGGTGTGATATGAAAGTTGTTTTGTAAGACACTGGGATCCAAGTTCTGCAAATTGTTTCCTGTTCATGACGTCAAAATGATGCCAATATCACGTACGATCAGTGGCGCAGAGAGAGGGGGGGGGAGCAGAGAAAAATCCCCAGGGCCCCACCTCGTAAAGGAGCCCGCTTTTGTTGATTATATATAATACTAAATTGCATGATGACAATTCTGTAAAAAAAAAAAAAAGTCCAAATACAGATTAAGTCTCCGGAAGTTTCAAATTAATTTTTGAATGAAATTGCAAAAAAATGCAGCTAGCACAATCCACAAACTTGACAAAAACGAGGAGTGTTAGTGATTGAGTCTTCTTTAAGAAATCTAATTATGCATTTCTAAGAGTATGAACTAAGCATGAGACACATATTCATTTGAATAAGAATTCTACAAGTTTATTGTAATTTTGCTCGAACATAAACTTTAATTTCTAAGAAGTGTAAATGAAAGTAAATTGCTTCTATAATGATTTCAAGCTGATGTATAGATAAACCTGTAAAATTTCGCAAGATTTTCTTATGTGTATCAGCGTATTTCCTGTATTTTTATATAACTTTTGTAAATGCATTTTTGAGAGTATGAACCGAGTATAAGTTATACACGGTATGTTTATTTGAATAAGAATGGTAAGTTTATTCTAATTACTAGAAAGACTCTTTGAAATATATTTGAAAGAAAGAAAAGAATGGCTTTATTATGTTTCAGGTTAAAGTAGAATTTCTGCAAAAATAAAGTTTAGAAGATATTCCTTACTTACATAAACGTAACGTACATATTTGTAATGAACGTATCAAGTTACACTCGTAAAACGTAATAAAATTCACATTGAAGGATCGGCTTACTTTTTTTAAATTGTTTATATATATATATATATATATATATATATATATATATATATATATATTAATGTATATATATTAATGTATATATACTTAAAAACTAATTCTTTAAAATTCTGAAAATCCACATTTTACCTAATCTTTTTTTTTCTTTCTTTCTTTTGTGTGTGTGTGTTATTTTTAACTGTATAAAATTGCTATTTTTGGGAAGAATGAAACTATGTCATCTAAGTCAGCGGCGCTAACTTAGACTGCTAACCGGTAGTGCGCGCAGAACTGCAGGAAGGGCGGGGAGGTGAGAGAAAGGCAACGAGCAGGTGATAATGCATGTTTAAAAACTCATTTCATTTATACTTATTTTTAATCCAAATATTTTTTTCTCCTAAAATATTTATTCAGACATTATCAATAACAATATTTTGTAGGACTAAAATTTAGTAGGATTAATGGGACTAAATATTCATTGTTAAAGAACTTAAAAAATGTATGCATGCTAAGGAATGTGGGCTGGAGGGGGGGGGCGTCATCATAAATTATTCTTTGTTGGTAGAAATTGTTGCACAATTTTTAGAAACTGCTGATCTAAGTCATAATTTTATTTTCAAACATATTCATTTGCAAATTTTGCGATATAAATCGACTCATGAACCCATTTTCGAGAAACATTATTTTAGCCTACATTAAAGCCAATATAATATCCTGATTAATCTGAAATTTCACTATCTTGCCTCCTAAAAAAGTCCAACCCCTTACGAAAAGGTGACTAGTGTCGATTTTCCTTTCTTACTACATCCTGCGCGTGCCCACTTGTCATGGTTTAGGTTTTTGTTTTTAGGGACTCAAAGTTCAGCGAAATTTTGTTTCTTCGAGGTCTCTTATTGGATTTTATGAGTTAAAAAAAGACAGCAGCTGTGCTTGGGGGAAGAACGGCTACTCAGTTAGCAATAAATAAATTGCTTTGTAAAAACGTTTGGGGAAAATTTTGATGCGCAATGAATTGATTTATATATGCTACATACAATGCATATGAATGTTTGTGTTTTTATTAGCAGGTTTTTTTTAAAGTGTATATATAGAGAGATTTTAAAGTCCACTTTCCTGTGCTATATGGTTCCAGCTAGTCAGAAAAATTATGTCTAGGTATAGTAAAGTGGCTATGCGCTACTTGGTGAGACCACTTACAGTCACAATGTATCATGCATCTAGGCTTTTTGGTATCAGATGCATCTGGACATGAAAGGTTTCATCAAAGCATAGAGCCTAGTGATATTTCTTTAAACTTGCGATGAAAAGTGCTAAACTTTTGATAAAATATACGTGAATTTTCAATATTTCTATAGAATTTTTAGTTTTATTAGAATTCCTTATTTTTGAATTGCGACTGGTAGAAAACGATAAAGTTAGCGTAATTGTCTTGTACCGTGAATTAATTGGCTCTGTAAGTAGTCTCATCCAGCAGTGCGTAGCCGCTCTACTAATACACGACTTGGAGCCGTTGGACAATTAAAACAAAATGTTGGCTATAGGAGCACGTCTATATATGTGTATTTACGTAAATGTGTATATTACTTTATGGATAGTTATTTTCTTCATTCTTTTATCCCTTCTTGTACTATTTCTTCATTTTAATAAATAATATAAATTACCCTTGTATTATATTCATTTTGGTTTTTGGAAGAAACTGAAAGAGTTCTTTTAATAAAATAAACAATATAGGTTTATAGGGATTTTACATATAAATTTAAAAATGCCGTTGATAAAAGCTCTAGAAAAACTAGCAAATAGGAATACGTATTTTAAAACTTTTCCTCATTGCTATTATGCTTTCAAAATACAAAAATATAATCAAAGATATACAGTTTCAGGTACATGAAGAACTGACAGTCGCAATTGTAAGAGGGGCTCCATTTTTTTTTATCTTCTTACTGGCTCAACATGATTAGAAAGTGACCAGAAAGCCGCCCATAACGATCTTTCATTAATGGAACA
This sequence comes from Cheiracanthium punctorium, assembly GCA_038373885.1. NCBI lineage: Eukaryota > Metazoa > Arthropoda > Arachnida > Araneae > Cheiracanthiidae > Cheiracanthium > Cheiracanthium punctorium. The sequence continues at coordinate 1,221,957 of JAWZYV010011997.1, forward strand.
GGTTGCCACGATGTAAACTTATTAAATGAAGTGTTTGTTAGCTGTTTTTCAAAGAATGAATTAATGACTTTTTAAATATTTTTATGTTTACTGTACTTCTAAATACCACCAGTAGATAAAAGATTTTAAAACATTCCTGAAAGTCTAAAATAGTACTCAAAGGCAATTATTTTGGCAACAATCATAGAAAAGTTAATCTACACTTAGACATTAATTAGCGTACAGTCGAACCTCAATTTAACGTACATTGATTTTACGAATTCTCCGATTTAACGAATGTTTTTTCTGTCCCGACAAAAAGGGTGCTAAAATGCTTTGATTTAACGAATTTTTAGCATTGATTTAACGAACAACAATTGCTGAAATAAAATTCTCACATAAAGCTAAAACTTCGAATTTACGAAGACAGCGATACAGAAACAGTCATTACAATTACGCCGTGGATAACGAAAAAAAAAAAAAAATCACTAACTCCTTTACATTATTACTAATTATTTTAAAATGTTTTAATTCCTTTTATATCTAGTTTATGTCTACAAACCAGGGCCTGACTTTCACTATAACACTTTTGTGCCCAGGGCACTTTTAAGATTTTGTGTCCTTTAGCTGGCTCAATTTTTGTGCCCTGTGTATCGTGTTAAACTCAATTTTTTGGCTTATTTCTCCATGTGTGCCCAGGGCACGTGCACCAAGTGTCCGTCCAATAGTCAGGGCCTGCTACAAAAGGAGTATTAAAATTTTAAAATAATTTTTATGTTTATAGATTTGTTCATCTTAAAAAACATTTTTTATCTCAATAATTTTTGTACTACGTTTCACTTTTCATGATTAACACTAAATAAACCTCAGCATAACCCAGCAACCGTTAAGTATAACCCAGCAACTGCAGTTTTATATTGATTATTTTTCGCTGTTACTTAATTACGTCGAATTACTTTTTGTGGATCACTGGCATATGTCTTGTTTCAGTCATGAAAATTTTGACTACTTAACAGGTACTTTTGAAGGTCAGAACAAGGGAAACTTAATCAGAAACATGACTTTAACATCAAAGTTCAGAAGAATTCTTTACTTGGACAGGGCCGGCCCAAGGGGGGTGCGAATGTAGGCGATCGCCTAAGGCCCCGCGCTTATAGAGGCCCCGCTCCTGGGCCTTTTTATTGCTATCTCATAAGACATGATAGAGAAGAGGCCCCGCTCTTGCACTTCGCCTGGGGCCCCGCACGCCTCTCGGGCCGGCTCTGACTTGGATAAAATCAACCAAAAATTTAACATTCCTTCAAGAACATATATTTATAAATATTTAAATATATTCATAAATTTCCCGTTTGGAACTGAAAAACTAAGCAGTTTAATAGTAAAAGTAAACTTTCTGTTTAGTCTAATTTTTCTGTTTATTCAAAAACTGTCAATAAGTTTAGGACTATTAATAATGAGTAATTAGGTATGAATAATATATATATATATATACACACACACACACAAAATATTATTGACTTAAAAATAAATTCCACTTTATAATGGGTAAATGGGTATGCTCTAAGCTTCGGTCCTAGGTTTATTATTAATGTTTAGCATTTTCATCTGCGACTATAAAATACATGCCGTATTTATAATATAGTTATCATAAATATTTTTTAGTTGAAAACAAAAAATTAAACTAATCATCATTTGTTTTTTTAAAGTTTTTAATTAACTGTGTATGACATTCCAGTTCAAAATTTGTCTATGAATTTTAACCCACTATCATCCGATCGAGCTGAAACTTTTGCACGCATGTGAAATTTCGGTGACGCTAAGTATTGCTTTCTTTAATTTTTCAATACTTTTTTTTTTTAACTATCAAATATCTTCTCCCAATCCCCCCAAAAAAGTGTTATCGCACATGTATCAACTCATATCTTTTTAATTATTGGTCGGCAATTTTTTATCATTGCATACTCGGAAAGTTTTGATTCCAAAAAAAGATAAAATCGGTTATCCCTAGCTTAAATTTTTAATTGTTAGTGATTTTTCGAAAGAAGATAAATTATTGTTTTCAATTTCTTTTATATCGTGACAACCAACAACAATTATATATTCTAGGTATATTTGAAAATTTCACTGAATACAGAGTGTCCTTTCCTAAATCATATAACCCTTTGAAGCGCAACCCTTTCCCAATGCTGAAAAAAGGGCAGCCGTTGCCATCGCTCGACTTAACTACCAGCAAGATGGCGGACGATCGAAACGTTCAATGCGTGCCACAGATGTAGAGACCCTTTTTTTGACGACAGCTGGCTGTGCTCGCGCACAGCCAGCTGTCGTCAAAAAAAGGGTCGGCCCAACCAGTGGCTGAGCGCATAGCACTCTGAACTGGGAGACGGAATGTGCCTGGTTCAAAACCAGGTCGCATCCGCCAACCTAACCGTTAGGAATTTTCCGTGGTTTCCTCCAAAACTTAGCGTAAATAGGGGTTAGAATCCCTTAGAAAGACCCCCAAGGGGAGCACCCACACCCATCGGCATAGATCCTACTTGTAGATAATTGGCCGTAATCCCCCAACCCAACACAACTAATTGATTCCGGATAGGAAAAGGCATAGGGACCCTCTGCACCTGTATTTTTTGAGATAAAAATATAGTGAGCAAATTAAAACAATACAAAAAATCTAGGAATTTTTCTTGGAAATAATGGACAGTTGAGGGCCCTAAAATTCCAAGGAATGTTGCATGAAAATACCAGGAACTATATTGAACAGCTCAGGAAAGATCCACTGAATTGCATATTGTTCAGTAAAGTTCTTGGTATTTTCGTGCAACTTTCCTTGGAATTTAGGGCACCTCAGCTGCCTATAATTTTCAAGGAACACTACTGGAATTTTTTTTAATTATTTTTTTTTTTACAGTTCTAGTCATTTTTAAGTGAACTGCCTGTTTTTTAAGGTCGTGAGACCACTATTCGGTTAAGTGACGGGTTGAACGAAACAGTAAAGTTTTCAAAGGGAAATGTATACTTTCTGTATAGTATTTGTAAGTCTAACTTATCCTTATTTCCAAGGAACGTTTCTGAATATTTTTACAGTGAAATACGGACTTAAAGCATCAATTACTTGTAAACTAAAAGTATTCGTATTAAAGTATTAGTTTAGATTATGGTCCAATGCTGTGAAGAGGAAAGGGAGTCACCAAAGGAAAGATTGTTCAAAAGCGCTTTCTACTCTAGAAGCGATCCTGAAACTATGAACAAAGTTTATGTCTCTTGAACAGATATTTACATATAGTTTTTTTCTTTCTGAAAACTGAATTTGGAGGCCCCTTAGAAATATGAGGCCCGAGGCGCGCGCCTCATGCGCCTATTGGGAAATCCGCCACTGACCATACTCTTTACAAAAATTGATATTCCATTGAACGAATTGCTTCGATTTAATGAACAAATTTGCGGGTCCCAATCAATTCGTTAAATCGAGGTCCGACTGTATTTCAGGTAAAGGGTCACACCGGTGCGTAGCATTAGCGCTTTGAACTGGGAGACGGAAGGTGCCTGGTTCGAAACCAGGTCGCGTGCGTCGGCCTAACCGTTCGGAGTTCTCCGAGGTTTTTTCCGAAACTTCGAGTGAATGCGGGTTAGGATCCCTTAGAAAGTCTAGGCCTAGATCCCTCGAGCCTTTTTTTTTTCAATTCTTGAAAAAAGAAATCTGTCATTTGCAAGATATTTGAGTTATCTGTATTTTTTTTTCAGGTGAACCTTTTATAAAATGAATAAACTACATCCCATTTAAATATGTCAAATACAATGTCCTATACAAGATTTCAATATTCTGCAAAAAAAGGCAAACAAACTTTGCTCTTTAATAATATGAAAGTAATGCATTCTCAAAAAAATTTTTATGTTAAGAATTTAATTTTTCGCACTGGCATGATTTTTACATTTTAACAATAAATGTTTAATTAAGAGTACCCTAAACGAAAATTGAGCACTTCAATTACTAGAATTTCTCAATAACTAGCTCTAACTACGCATACAATATTTTATGATATTTTTAAATTATAAAGCATAACGGAAAAAGTAAAACTTTTTTTATTTTGCTCATTTTATTAAAATAAATAAATAATTGTTTAATCTAAACATTATTTACCGTGATAAAAAAAAGACACCATAAATAAATATATATGTACATACATTATTTCTTTTTTCAAATTAAAAATCAAATTTTAAGCTTTTACACTCTGTATAAAGCTTATTGTGACGAACACAAATTTATCAAAAATAAAATAACCATCTTTCTTTCAGAATTCGTAAACAGACAAGCAGCTAAAAAGAACTGTTTTTGAAGAAGATCGCGGAGAAAAAATTTCCCTCTTCTCTCTCCCCCCACAGTCATAAAGTCATAAAAGTGTCAAAACTTCCCCCCTCTAAGAAACCCCTTTTATCCTTACGCCCACTCTGCAGGGGGCCGCTTCGCTCACCAGAGGTCGCTCGTTTCCCATCTGAGCAGGGATTTTTTGCGAATGTCGCCTTAATGGCAACCATTATGTGAAATTATTATTATTTATGCTAATGCGTAAATTGCAAAGAATCGCCATAGAATCAAAAGATGCCATTGAGGCCAAATAATCTAAGCTGTTTTTTTTAAGGGAGCCTTGAAGAGGGAGAAGCGAAGATAGATAGTATTAATGTACGTAATAGGTAGTATTATTAGATTTGTAAGGATAATATGAATAAATCACAATATACCACGTTAATAAATATTTCATGAAATTAAAAGTGTTTCTCCTTTTTCAACGGTTGTCTTACAACCAACTAAACGAAAAGTAATTCTAATTTGCGTTAATATATCCCGCAGTAATTTCAACAGAGGAGATTACTTGAACTTTTTTAAAAATGAAATTCTGTTTTGTCACATGCAGATATGATTTTAGTAGTAAAATATTCGCTTCTTCCCGTATGAAGAGCGGGTGCGCAGCTATTTTTAAAAAAACTCTTGAAAATAGCATAAATGAATTCAAAAGACCTCAAAACGTGTAAATACACCAAAATCTCGAAGTCGAATTCAATACTTTCCTTATATGGTACATGTTCGGAAAGAAATAAATGGTGGTTGTCCATTTCATGTAGTGTCTTAGGTATTTAATGCTACAACTTGAGCCTAAAAAACAGTATGATGTAGAAATAAGACATTTTGAAAGCCAGGAGTTCTCTGCAAACCATTAAGCTTTCTACTTTTTTGATAGTGAATGACACTGACGTAGTTTTTGGAGTCATTATATTGCGATGATGCCAGGTTAGTACTCAAGTAGACGCAAACTTTACATCAAGAGTCAAATAATTTTGCTCTTTTTTTTTTTTTTTTTAACTCCACATCACGAATAAATTCGAATTACACATGTAAGGAAAATTTTCGTTTCCTACCGTGCGAAGAACGGGCACGCAGCTAGTATTAAATAAAACAAACTTAATCGCAGTTACGGAAATAATAATGTATATTGCATTTAGTTGGCAAAAGGTACTTTCGCTTTTAACCTGTGATATTGCATAGGTAATGAAATGTAGAATCATCTAAGGTGAGTAGCGAAATATCCGTTGTTGTTCACTTTGAAAAGTAAACTGCTCTTGTTAGTCAATGCTTTCTAAAGATTAGTATGCATCACTTCAGTGAAAAAATTCCGCCTCCCACCCTCCTGTTCAAGTATGTTTGGCAATTCACCTGTATTTCAGAACATGTGTGTGTGCTTGATAATCTATTTCTCTCTATTCAAAAATAAAAGAGACATCCTTCGTGAGGGGTAGACATTGAACAATATCCCCACTGCCATTTCCAGATTTTTCTAAATTCACTTAGCCGAAGTCACGGTTCACTAAAACCGAAAAATGCTACGCACATTTCAAATGTATGTGAATCAGGACTAAGGATTTGTGTTCACTATAGCCGAAAGTCACTATTCAGGCATGACTGTGTTAACCCTTTAACGCGCAGTGTTCCCGCTCTGGGAATACCAAACTCTGACATTTTGACTGTTGCCAATCGCGAAGAATAGATTGGATTTCTATAAAAATAGTTGCGGGTGACATAGCTCCACGAGAATCCTTTACTTTTTAGCACGCCATTTCCCATTAAAAAATGGTCACGATTATTTTTAACAGCACTGTCATCTGCTGAAAAATGGAAGAATGCGAGATCAGCTGGATAGATTGCCCAATGCTGGAAAAAAGGCAGCCGTTGCCATCGCTCGACTTAACTACCAGCAAGATGGCGGACGATCGAAACATTCATCCCGCGCCACAGATCTAGAGACCCTTTTTTGACGACTGCTGGCTGTGCGGCTACTCCAGCTGTCGTCAAAAAAGGGTCTCTACATATGTGGCACGGGATGAACGTTTCGATCGTCCGCCATCTTTCTGGTAGTTAAGTCGAGTGATGGCAACGGCTGCCCTTTTTTCAGCATTGGGAAAGGGTTGCGCCTCAAAATCTTAACTAGAAATACGATTGTCACTTTCTGTCTGTTCGCTCTCTAAATTCTCTTTAACACGAAGATTAAGATCTGTAAAATAAATGTTCAAAGGATTCTTATTTACTCATGGATGCTCCGATTCAATATGAAATTCAATCTAAAATTATTATTTTTTTTCTTTCTTTTTTACAACACACTGCAGAAAGATTTACAGTAGAGTTCTTTCTTAGTTGTTTCTAATAAACCTTTTAAAACTGAAGGATTTTTGTACTTCTTTGAAATTCTTTTAATGATGATTTTTAAAAGTATTCACACACATTTAGTAGAAACTGCTGGAAAGAAATATTCTCTGCCGTGCCGTTTAATCAATAGTTCTTTGAGAAATAGAGAAATTTTTATTACTTTTATTTTGAACTTGTCTGCATTCAGGTTCGATTTATTTTTTGTATATACGATCATAAATTAATGCTACATCAAAGGATGTGTTTAAAATTATATAATTTTAAGAAGCATTTTCATTAATGATAGTCATTAAAATAAAAATGAATAAAACAAGAGAATAATTTAAGAAGCAGTAGTTCATATTAACACATATTTTATTTCGTTATTTATTTTACAATTAAAAAATAAAAATAATTAAATTATTTTATAAACGCAAAATTGATGCAGCTTTATAAAATGTCATATTAATGACTATGTCATTTTATCTCTCACCCCCTTTATTGAAAATTGTCCCAAAAATGCAACATACAATAGCGACATAAAAGTATGCGACATAATTTTACATATATATAAATACTACTAGTTCACAACAGCTTTAATCTATGGTTAAAATATTTCGTAAGCTGTAGAATATGCATCACATGTATTTTTCTAAAAATAGGTTACAATCATAAAAATTTCAACATAGGGTTACCAGGCGAAATACACGAAAGATGAGAGATAAAATAACAATGTCCATTAATATCGCTTTAATATGGCAATAAGGAAACTAAAAAATTAGGGAGGTTCAGGAGGGTCTCCCCTTGACGAGGCTCGAACAGCCGAGTTATTTATAATCATGATTAATTTTAAACGTTTTTTCTACAAAGGTGAAACATGTTTATAATTTCGCTTCGTCCGTCCACAAGACTGTCTATTTGCACTGTTTATTGGTGTAAATATGCATCAATCGTTACGAAATTTATATAGTTTGTTAATATTACTACATCATGTATTGTATTCGAAATTTGTATGTTATTAATAACTACCTGAAGTACCCGTCGTTGACGGGTTAGTACTGAATGTAAATTTCTAAAAAGCAAGAACTTTCATCAGTATTGTAGGAGTACACAGAATGGATGTAGTATGTTGCCAAAATAAAGAAAGCGAAGTTATAATTTTTATGTATTGTTAAAATATCACAGGTTACAGAGTCACTAAGTAATATCATTTCATCCGCTTTATTCGTAATTATGTGATGCGCGAACAAATATTTACGCATATTGAAATAATTTTCGCAAAATCTCAAAATCTAATCAACATTTTTGAAAAATCGGAAGCCTAGAATTTAAGTTGAGTGACAACCTATGATGTCACCCAATTTCGTTTAATTCCCTGCAGTCTTTATTTCGTGATGCTGGAACAAAAATTTTAACATTTTTAAACGATTTTCACAAAATTTCAAAATGTAATCAAAATATTTTAAAAATGCAACACCTCACAATTAAGATTAGCAACTACCTATCATATCACCAAATTTCGTATTAGTCGTTATTACGGGATGCTTGAAGAAATATAACCGCATTTTGGGAGAATTTTCACAAAATCTCAAAATCTAATAAAAATGTTTTAAAAATTGGACACCTATAACTTATGTTGAGCAACAACCTATCATGTGACCAAATTTCATATCATTCGCTTTAGTCGTTATTACGTAATGCGTGAACAAAAATTTACTCAGTTTGAAACGATTTTCGCAAAATCCCAAAATCTGATCTTTTTTTTTAGATGCTTATAGTTTAAGGTGACCACCTATCATTTCACGAAATACCATTTTTTCACCTTTGCAGTTATTACGTGATGTGCGAACACAAATTTACGCAATTTGAAATAATTTTCGCAAAATCTCAAAATCTAATCAAGGTTTTTTTTAAATTCGACGCCTATGTTTTAAGTTGAGTGACCAACTATCATGACACCTAATTTCATATCATTCGCTTCTGTCGTTTTTACGCAATGCTTGAATACAAATTTACGCAGTTTGAAAGGATTTTCGCAAAATCTCAAAATCCAATCAAGATTTTTTAAAAATTCGACGCCTTTGTTTTAAGTTGAGTGACCACCTATCATGACACCCAATTTCATATCATTTGCTTCCGTCGTTTTTACGTGATGCTTGAACACAAATTTACGCAGTTTGAAACGATTTTCGCAAAATCTCAAAATCCAATCAAGAGTTTTTTTAAAATTCGACGCCTATGTTTTAAGTTGAGTGACCACCTATCATGACACCCAATTTCGTATCATTCGCTTCAGTCGTTTTTACGAGATGCTTGAACACAAATTTACGCAGTTTGAAACGATTTTCGCAAAATCTCAAAATCCAATCAGGATTTTTTAAAAATTGGACGCCTATGTTTTAAGTTGAGTGACCACCTATCATGACACCCAATTTCATATCATTTGCTTCAGTCGTTTTTGAGTGATGCTTGAACACAAATTTACGCAGTTTGAAACGATTTTCACAAAATCTCAAAATCCAATAAAGAGTTTTTTAAAATTCGACGCCTATGTTTTAAGTTGAGTGACCACCTATCATGACACCCAATTTCGTATCATTCGCTTCAGTCGTTTTTACGTGATGCTTGAACACAAATTTACGCAGTTTGAAACGATTTTCGCAAAATCTCAAAATCCAATCAAGATTTTTTTTTAATTCGGCGCCTATGTTTTAAGTTGAGTGACCACCTATCATGACACCCAATTTCATATCATTCGCTTCAGCCGTTTTTACGTGATGCTTAAACAGAAAAAGCGTCACGGACAGAATGATAGAACGACAGAACGACAGGCTGACAGACAGACAAACTTTTTTTTGAGGGTCGCATTGGATTCCTGGGTGCTTGAAACGGATAGAAATCGCAAAATTTTTGAATTCCAAGAAATGTACAGACAAAAGTCTAATCTTATAAATAAAAATGAAATTCTGTTTGTTTGTTTGTTTGTTTGTTTGTTTGTATGTTTGTGGATTTGATTCGTATACAAATCCACAAAAATGGACCTATCGGCCTGAAATTTAGCACAGATATGTAAAATAATATAGAATAAATCATAGTCCACTTTTAACTTTGAAAGTCCACCCGTTCCCGGAATTTAAGAGATTTTTTATGCTCTTCACGCAAAAATCTTTCCGTAATTGTAACCCCTGTAGAGAAAAAAGTGTGAAATAAGGATCGTGGTTGCCATGTGTGGCGATTTTGCCGAATAAAATGTCGTTCGTATACAAATCCACAAAAATGAACCTATCGGCCTGAAATTTAGCACAGATATGTAAAATAATATAGAATAAATCGTAGTCCACTTTAAAACTTTGAAAGTCCACCCGTTCCCGGAATTTAAGAGATTTTTTATGCTCTTCACGCAAAAAGCTTTCCGTAATTGTAACCCCTGTAGTGAAAAAAGTGTGAAATAAGGATCGTGGTTGCCATGTGTGGCGATTTTGCCGAATAAAAGGTTTTAAATTCTCAAAGTAAAAATAAAAGAATAATAATGATTTTTTTTTGTTAGTTTATATTCGTAAGGTTATTATTTTTTTAAATTATAATATCGTGTGCATGGGAAATCAGAGCAGGAATGTAATGCTTTACACGCAAAACAATAAGAATTGAAGATTTCCGAGGCTAATGTGTAAATTTTTTTAGTTTGGCGAAAAAATAAAATGGCTGAAATATGGATTTTGAGTAAGTGAGTTCTAGCGGTTTGCACAGATTTCGGCTTGGCACAATTTATTGAGAGCTTAAGGAAATAGATTTTTGAAAACAAGTGCAAAGGTTTTATTAGAATACAGCGTTAAATTTTAATGATCCGTGAAGAAATAATGCAGTTATTAAGGGATTTCAAGCGATCTAACTTCAGAATTCTCGCCAATTGAATACATTGATTTAAGTTGGGGGAATTCCGCCAAATTTCAGAAAATTGAAATCTTCTCATTTAGTACATCGGAGTAACGATGAATAAAACACATTATAGTTGATAATTAAAAAAAAATCGGCTGTATTAAGGTATTCCAATTTTCAAATAAATGCGTGCTACTCTTTGGCGGTCGAACCATTTCCCATATTGATTGCTGCTAAGTCAATGCTTCGAATGATTCCCTGAAAAAACTCTTGCAAAATGGCGTATGTTGGCACTTTGGCGAGGCTTAGATTTGAAACTGGATTTTATTTGAGACTTGTATATATAATAACACTGGTTATAGATAAAAATGAATGTTGGTATGTGTTTATGAGTTTGAAAAACTCCAGCACCGTTGAGCACCGTTGCACGATGAAATTTGGTTCACCTAAGTCTTTTATGATGGAGAAGGTTTTTATGCTATCCGTTTTCCTTAACTTGCCACTTGGTGCCGCAGCACAACGTTGAATTCTATCCCGTTTAGCCGTTTGCTATGCGAATATCGTCCAACCGATTTCGATGAAATTTGGTACACGCGAATATTAGAACACGGAGAATATTTTTCACTAGCCATTTTGCTGTAACTGGCCGCTAAATGGCGCTGCAAAGCATCAACTTCTATACCGTTCGACCGATCGGCATAAAATTTTTTATACTTACACATTTGAGCACGAAGAATATATTCTAACTGCGTTCCTTTTGATGTTACTCACCACTAGATGACGACACTGCAATGCATTATTATTTTAACTCGCCACTAGATGACGCTGCAGCAGGCCAAATTCTTGACCATTCAAACGGTCGCTATGAAAATCAGTATACATAGCTATTTGAACAATGAGAATATTTTGGCGTTTTCCATTTTGCTATAACTCGCCACTTGACGGCGCTGTAGCAAATCATTACTTTAATTAACTACTAGATGGCCCTGCAGTGTATCACTTCTTGACTGTGCAAAGGATCGTTATGAAAATTGGTATACATAGATAGTTGAACACGGTCGCTATGAAAATCAGTATATATAGCTATTTGAACAATGAGAATATTTTGGCGTTATCCATTTTGCTATAACTCGCCACTTGACGGCGCTGTAGCAAATCATTATTTTATTGAACCACTAGATGGCCCTGCAGTGTATCACTTCTTGACTGTGCAAATAATCGCTATGAAAATAGGTATACATAGATATTTGAACACGGGGAAGAGTTTGGAGCTCTCCATTTTCCTATAACTTGCCACTAGATGTCGCGTCAACACATGAACTTCAGGACTGTCCAGCCGATAGTCATGAAAATTCGTATACATCGATATCTGAATGCGAAAAATATTTTCGCTGTATCCGTTTTGCTAAAACTCGCCACTAGATTGCGCTACGCCGCAAGGCCTTCTGCAGCGTAATAACGATTGCCTTGCAATTAGGTATGCATGATTATTGGACACAATATAACGCGATATCCACTTTGCTATATCTGTTTATTACAATGAATAGTAATCACCACAAATCGTAATATCAAAAAGTCCATCCATTCCCGTGCGAAGAACGGGTACTTCAGCTAGTTTTATTTATATAGATTCCTTTACAGAAGCTTACAAAATAATTGCTCGCTTCGTTTGCTTGTCATACAACTTTCTGTTTTTCTTGCATGGAAGATAATTACACAGAAAATGCAATGGTATGTCGAGAGCCAAAACAAAAAACCTTTTTATATTAGTAGGATTTCTTTTTAATTAATTAATCCTTATTAAATTCCTTTTTTAATTTGTAAAGTTCCGTATACCTGAATATAAACAACGTGCCCCAAAACTTCTCTGTTGATAGTGTTGCAAAACGGAGTTTTGTGTGGCGAACATATTTTAAAATATTTATTCGATTTTCGAAATATGAATTCGGTTTTACTAAAACAAATCGAAATTTATTCAAATTAACTACACACTTGTGACTTCAGCTCTTACTTTTTATCATGTTATTTATGTCTTCTCTTTCTACTTTTAATTATGTCTACTTATTTTTTTATGTTAGATGGTGCATCATAAGCAATACGTGGGCCCTATTTGTCTATCCCATTTTATTATATTGGAGTATCATAATCAATGCATCGGTCCTTTTTTATGTTTCATTATGCTTAAAAGTGCATTCTAATCCCTGTTGTGGCTCTCTTTGTTTTTTTTGTGCTTCAATAAGTTGGAAAATGCCTCATAATCTGTACATAAGCCATATTTCTTTTTTTTCTTGCTTCTTTACGTTGGAAAATGCATCGTGATCCATGCTTCAGCTCTATTTTCTCTAATGTTTCATTATAATGAATGTGTATCATAATTCCTCTGCTGGTTCTATTTCTTTTTCTTCTTCCATTAGGTTTGTAAGTGCGTCATAATCCATGCATCAGAGATATTTGTCTTTCTTGCTTCATTCTGTTGAAAAGTGTATTATAATCCAAATCGTTATCTATTTTGCTTGCTCCATATTGTTTGAAAGTGCATGATATTTCATGCCTCAGGCCTGTTTGTCTTTCTTGCTTAAAATTTCGTACATATTAGCCATCGGGATAGCATATTAGCAGTTACAGCCTCACTGAAGATGGCGATTGTGAAATTATATATGGCTAAAACTGGTTATATACAGCTAAAATGGGGTCTAAAAGTGGTATAGAATCCAACTTTTTGCATAATGTTCTACTATTAAGAAAATGCATAAATATGCAGAGCTTCAAATCTGTTGGAGATTCTGAAGTAGCAAAAAGAATGATTTTATACAATTCATTACAGCAGTTTTTGAACTGAAACAATATTCAGATGTTAATTATCTGGTAAGAATTTAAATTTAAAAAGATGAAAGATTCTCAAAACCACATTCTTTTTACACGTCGATAGAGTATATATTGTGGATGGATTCTATAGCATGAACATTGCAAACTGTATGTTAATAAATGTCAAGTATGTAAATAATTTAAAAACATTAATTACGTCTGTTTTTTCTATCGAAATATACGTAAACTATGCAACTTTAAAGATTGTTAGTTTTCAAACTACAATTACGTAAATTTTGAATTTATTTTTCAAACTAATTACATTAATATATCATTTTATTTTACATAGCAGTTATATCAATATTGATTTTCAATTTTCTGTACTTACCATTCTCTAATTTACTAATAAACAAAGTGCGTATACCTCACTTTTGAGTGCAGTTTGCATAAGAAAAACTTTTCCGATACATTTATTAGCTAAAAACATGATTTTCTGTCTAAAAGAAACTCAGAGCTGTAAAGTAAGTGTTCAAACGTTTCTTATTTACTTTTTTCTGTTACCATTAAAAGTAGTAATTCAATCTAAAATATATCTTTTTTCCTCCAAGCTTCAGAAAGATTTACACTCGCTTCTTTTGTTTCTCGTTTCCAACAAATTTTCAAAACCAAGCAGTTTTTGTACTTCTTTGAAATTCTCTTAATGATGATAGTTAAAAGTATTCACCTTTAGCGGGAATTATTGAAAAGAAATGTTCGTTTCTGTGCTGTTTTATCAATAGTAATGTGAAACCGCATCTGAAGGAATTTGAGTCAAGTAAAAAAGACTGTAGAAGAGAATGATTTAAAAACCAGGATCAAATATTAATCTTTTGTAACTACAAAATAAATAAATAATTTGATTTATTAATTATTTAATTTAGAAATTATTTTGATTGGTTCTCAAACTCTAGTTCAGCTTCATGAAAGTAATATAGATATACTTTTTGAATTTGAGTAAACCGAAGTAAAATGAAGAAATTGGGTTTCAAATAATTTTACTGTATTCAGTAAGCGGTTTAAAAGTATGAAATTTACAGAAAAATTTCTTTCAACCATTATGTTTTAATTTTTAAAAAATTGAAAGGATTTCATTTCCTTTACAAGATAGCAAAGTATCGCCTTCCTCCAAAAAGCCATCTTTCGTCATCTTACCTATGAGGTGGAGTAAGATGAGGAATAGATAACAAAATAAAGTTTTCTTTAATAATAGAAACAATTCACACTTAGGCAGTTAATGAAAGAGACACAGATAATACTTAAAAAATTAATATCGAATTACCAATAAAACAAAAGCTTAATTAAATGCAAAAATTAGAAAAAACCATTGGAAATAAAATTCATACCACCACCATTTCCATTACGGGTGATTCCACGGAAAATCATGGAACATTTTTTAATCGCAATTTCAAACATTGTGTGATAATAAAAAGGGAATTTATTTTCTTTAAACAAAAATCATTGTTATTACAAATTGTTTAATATTTTTCAATAAATCATTAAAATTCTTATAACTAATTAATTTTTTGAAATATTAATTAAAATTGCTCTATAACTCATGCTACCAAGGCCATGCTCACTCAGGTAGCATGAATTACCGAACAATTTTAATTAATTTAAGTATTTCAAAAAACTAATTGGTTATAATATTTTTAATGATTTACTGAAAAATATTAAACAATTTTTAATAAGCATGAATTGTGTAGAAAGAAAATAAATGCATTTCTTATTACGATACCATGTTTGAAAATAAGATGCTTAAAAATGTGTAGCATGAGTTACCGTGGAATCACCCCTACAAGTATTCATGCAAATATTTCTCGCATATAAAACAGACAATTTTTTACTAGAATTTTTTTCTTCTACAGTAATTCAAAAATAACTACACATTTATTCCAAAGAACAGACTTGTCTATAGACAATTTCGGATACAGCGACTTAAAACAAATATTTCCAGACATCATACTAAAAACACAATATTTCACAGTACAAAGAATCTGAAACTTTAAAAGAATTTAAAAATGGCTAACAATAATCCCAGTTGTAGATCTGTAGAATAAATAGCTCCTCTGTCTTTTCCAGTAGACAAGAGAAAACGAAACAACTTTTCTAGGAAAAAACCGTTTTGGGAAAAGAATTATTCGAGAAAAGTTTCAGAATTTTTCAAGTTATCGTATTATTTCAGGATCTAATGTGAAAAATTCTGCCGTTTTATATATCTTCATTATTATCTTAATACAACCATTTGCAAACTAAATTCGGGATTTTTCTTTACGCTTGATGTCACAAAACCATTTTTGATTAGCTTGCAGCTATTTTCTAAATTATTAACGTTTAAATTTTTGCGTATATTCATATAACATATATTATAAGATGTATCTGAAAAGTTATGCAATTAAGTTGGTTAAAAAACATTATTCATAATATCGTT
This sequence comes from Cheiracanthium punctorium, assembly GCA_038373885.1. NCBI lineage: Eukaryota > Metazoa > Arthropoda > Arachnida > Araneae > Cheiracanthiidae > Cheiracanthium > Cheiracanthium punctorium. The sequence goes on from JAWZYV010011997.1 coordinate 1,237,757, forward strand.
ACGGTAGCGTCAATATTTGACTAAAATCACGGTGCTAACCATTAAAGCGAATTAATAAAACAAATAGTATGAACAAACCATTGTTATCGTATTAATATTTTTAAAAAGTGTTGTGTATAATCCAGAAATAGACTGTATCTCCTCTAAAATATAATTACTCTGAAAAAATTATAAATAAAGGACTTACTCTAATCTTTCTGTAGCAGCAAAATAATAAATCCATTGGTGCATAAAGCACACCAGCATAAGTCACAAAAATAAAAAGAAAGTGATATTGTTGAAATAAGGAAGCGTAAAAATAGATAGAGAACCTAACATTTTTATTTTACGCTTAAGTATTACAATTAAATTACTTTGGGAACTTTAATTTAAAAAATTAGGTACTTGTCCGAAAAATATAAGCCTGAATTTGACATAAGTAATACAAACTCTTACTAGATACTTCAAATAAAATTTTCTGAATAATTTAGAGTAGAGGAAATAAACGATTGGTAACTAAACTTCTAATGAGAAAAAATAACCTAGCCTTTTCTTATGCATTTAACTCATGTATTTTATACTCATTTATCATTTCATGTATTTTAACTCATGTATTTGATTTTATAATAAGTTATTTTCTTCAAATTTTGCCCAACAAATAAAAGTTATAAGAAAATAGGGCTCATTTTGTTAAATTTTGAAGCAACGATTTTATAGATTTTTGTTTGTTTGTTTGTTTAATAAAGATGGCCACACTCCCACTTTATTCACGTCTACCTTCCTTGAAGGGCGATATTCAAAATGTCCTGAAATTGATTTTTAGGTATTCGTGAATGTCGTATTTCACAGAAGCAGTTCTATGTTTCTATATATTTATTTATTTATTTATTTTTAGGATTACGCGAGATATGTCAAACGAAATGTTTGTCCCCCTACCCCCCTCCCCTCACAGGTTGCAAATTTTGCAAAATGCTATCTAATCTAGTGCTTATGCTAAAAAACCAACGTACATGCGAAATTCCATATTATTATTCCGTATTAATAGCTTCCGTAGTTTAGGCCTGGCGAAATATTGGCATAAAAAAAAACTTTACCTTCTGGTCTCTTTAATAGTTTTAACGTTTAAATTGACAATTTAAGAGCATAAAGATAAGGCATACTGCATTGCACTCCATTCTTTATCGTACAAATGTTTATAAATACTTTTAAAAAGTAACAATCGAAGAACAAATACTTCCAGGCTTCAGACTGAAAGCAAAATGCATTTCAAAGCTTAACGAATCTGGGCTAATTTAAGAATTACAAACAATAATCTTTAGTTGTAGAACTTTAGGAAAAATAGTTTTTTAGAGCATAAGAAGAGAAAACAAAAGTAGAGTTTTTTTTTTTTAATTGCTTTTGGTAAAAGAATTCTTTTTCGGAGGATTTCTGGAGTTATCGGATTACTTCAGTTCCTAATGCGGAAGTATTGCAATATTTGCAACACGTTGTTATCGCAACACAGAACCAATGTACGAATTAGTTTTCGTTTCAGTGCGTTTAACCCTTTGGCGCTCGTTCGCCGAATTGCCCATCTGGCGACACAGAGCTAAAGAAGTATTTAGACACAGCTGGCTTGCGGCCGCACAGCCAGCTGTGTCGTAAAACTACAGGTCTAGAACGACAGATAGGAGATTTTATAGATTTTGTTGGTAGTTAAATTTGTTGGTAGTTAAATGGATCGCCTTTTGTTGGTAGTTAAATGGATCGATGGAAACGACTGCACTTTTTCAGCGTTGGGCGGTTTATCAAGTTGGTCTTCTATACTGATGTGACAATGCTTACGTTTCAAAGGGTTAAATTGACAAATGCATTTTCCTTAGATCGTTTTTAGTTCTATTTCAACGAAGTCGAAATGTGTTTGTGATTTCAGTTTGTCTGCAGGGTCGTGCATATTCTAAATCCCATAAATACGCAACGATTATGTTAGAAAGTGTTTTATAATCGACAAGTTTGAAATGATTTATTTTTCTTGTTTTGTTATTATTTTTAATTATAAGTAATTGAGAGGATATATCTGTGAAGCAATTTATGCCCATGGTTCAAGCAATTTAAACGATATAAAAATAATAATAATAATAATAATAATAAATAATAATAATAATATACTTAAAAGAACCACGCTTATACTAAAAAAAAAGCTTTAAATAAACCTTTGAAACTCAATGTTAAAAAATCGAATATGCCACTCATGTGTATCTGAACAAAAAGTGTAGGTCAAACTCTACCAAAACTGGAGGTCACTTAACAGAGTTTGATGACCAAAGCCGCTTCCACATTCCGTCTTCCGTGAGTCTATCAGCGCTGAAACCTCCTCCGGCGCTACAAAATCATGTTTTCGTTTTCTTTTTCCATCTCTGGATATTCGGAGCTGTATAGCTCTTCAGCTCAGCGCATCATATCACAGGTTCTCCTACAAGATGGCGGACGGAAAGTTTGAAGGTTTCAGACGAAAATGAAATAATGGGATAAGATAAACTCTATTTCGATGATTCCACAGTACCACGTTATGAAAACAAACAATTCATTTTCTCTCAATAATGTATAACTTATGCAGGATTCTTCCTATAAATACTTGAATTTTCATTGTTTATCCGATCCTACGACACAAACTTATCTGTTGTTTCAGAGTTTCATTTAAAATGTGCCCATGGATGGCAATGCCATTTTTGGAAATTCAACTACTGTTTGACTACCGATTAGATAAAACCAACATCCGGTATAGAGGGGGAAGCGGGTACGTCCATTAGTTGTTGGGGGTGCCAGTCAGATGTGCTTGCCGCTAAGTTATTCAGAAAAAGTTTTCAAGAAGTTCGATTGGATATTTTCAAATCAAATGAACTAAGAAATGCAAACACAATAACTACACTGTTAAAATTGATTTACTTAAAAATGAGTACTTTAATGCACTCATATATTTTTAAATACATTTGCATCATAAACGAGTACATGACATGCTTAAATATTAGGGATCGACCGATAGTATCGGCGCCGATACCTCCAATTTTTTTAGGTATCGGTATCGGTTCTTTCGATTCTAAAAGTACCGGGAAAGTATCGATTTTTGTTGCTTTCATCCATTTTCACCGATACTTTTCAACCTATACTTCGCTTTTTAGAAGAAACCACGAAGGCGCAACACCATTCTAGAACCTTTATTTTGGTAATGAGATGAGAGGCGTCGTTTCATTGGCACATTTGTTTGCCCGAGTGTTTTCGAACTGTGTTTTTTTTTAAATACTAACCATCGCTAAATGGATGTCGTATCACCAAGTGTGGTTAAAATTATGGGCGAAGCTTTTCTTCGCCCATAATAGAAGAATAGACGATTGTCCTGTTAGATGACAGTTTAACAGGACAATCGTCTATTCTTCTAAATTATTTTGAATTGGTGCCCAACACTAAATACGCTAACTGCAAGGATTGCAAAAAACAAATGTCGAGAGGTAGGCTATAATTTTACTTCAGTTTTAAGAACGTTTATTTTCTCCCTGTGTGGACTCGAAAAAGAGTTAATTCATATGTATATATGGATTCAATTGTGTATATATATATATATATATATATATACACACACAATTGAATCTCCCTATCAGGGGCGTAGCCGAAATTTTTGGATTAGAGATGAAATTCCGTCTATTTATACACATATAAGTTCATATCCCCCCCCCCGAAAAATAAAATTTTCCAGGCGCATATCCCCCCGCGAAAAATTTTCATGGCTAGGCGCCTGCTCCCTATAACGAACTCGCTCGGTTCCAGTTAAAAAATTCGCTATAGAGAAAATTTCGTTGTACAGAGATTAGAGATTTTTGCAGTTATTTCATCAAATATTACAAACTTTTTAGTTAATTTGATGTTTAAAAGTATTAAATTACGACTTTCAATTAAAAATAAATTGGTATTTATTATAAATTTGTTAAACTTGCGGTTTCTTAGTTTTCATTGTATAAACGAAATGTTCAAAAGTAAAGACAATCGACGAAATTAGAGAATAAAATTTGTAATGCACTTACGTTTATTTTACTTCAAAATTCCGTTATTTTACATTGTTTTGCATTCTGTGATTTTAAATTTTCAAAAAAATTTTAACATTTTAAAAGTCCGCTGAAAATAGAGTGAGGCTCATTTTCTTCCACTTGGAAACCTCTTTTTAATGGTTTTGAAAGGTTGAAGCATTAAAGTTTCATGGGGTTATGATCGTGAAGCGCAGGACCTTATTCTATGTGCAAATCGGGACTTTGCCCAGGGCCCCCCAATTTCAAATGTTTTTTCTGAAATATTCTTTTTTATATCAACATTTTATGAAAAATATAACAAATTTCATAGCTTGGAGGGCCCCCAAATCTATCAATGCCCGGTGCCCCTGTTGGTCATAATCGGGCGCTGGTGAAGTGTCTTCATTATCGGAGTGCGTTTCAGTTTCCTGGCCTCCATTTTTATCATCTGTTACTCTTGCACTAAGTGGTCTGTTCAAAAATTAAAATTTTCTTCAAAACTAACAAAAAAAAAAAAAAAATCAAAGGTAAATCTGAAATATTCGCTATGGGAAGATAAGCTCTTCGTTATATGGAGAATGTTTATAGTGTTATTTAAGCCTTAAAGTTACGTTTCCATGAAAAATTTCGTTAAAGGGAGACATGCTTCAAATTTTTATTTAAAAAAAAATTGCGCAAGGACATCTGATTCGGCTTGGGTATGATATAGATATCAAAATTGATGGGGGAGACGGCCCTTAACATCGTTTGATATTTCAGGGGATGACGACCTTTAAAGTGTTAAAGCAGGTATGGGCAACGTTTGAAAAGTTGTGGGCCAAACTTTTAGGATGTTAGCGAAGTCGCGGGCCAAACTTGCGGATTTTAGCGTAGTGGCGGGCCGTATAATTGGGATTTATATGGGATATTGACTGGTTTATACTGTTCTGCGGGCCAGATCAAAAGCTATGGCGGGCCACATCGAGCCCGGTTGCTCATATGTGTGTTAAAATGTAATATTTCAGCCTTCTAAATACGTTTGAGGAATTTGTTTCTATTTAGCTTATAGAACTTCAGATACAGACATTTTAATATTAGTCAGCCGGAAATATTTGAAACCGAAAGTAGCATTCTGCTATCGGAAGTGAATCGTATTTCTGCGCATGCAAACGGGGATAGGGTTTTAACACAATCAAGTTTGCTGGGCATACACCCCCCCCCCTTATGGCGCCCCTCTGCAAACGTAAAAAAAGGCTCCCCTTTTGTGCTCTAGATCAGTGTTTCCCTAACAGTGCCGGTCCTAGGGTGGAGCGAACGGTGCGACAGCACCGGGCGCCATCTTTATGGGGGCGCCAAAATACATTACTTTGTAATATGTGTACGCATATTTGAGTGTCCATATGCTGTTGAAATTTTCGTTTTAACGCCTCTGAAAACTTTTCTAGCTGAATTTGTATGTGTGTGTGTGTGGCGGGGGGCGCATTTTTGTATTTCGCACCACTTAGAAATATATTTAGGACCGGTACTGTTCCCAAACTATGGGCCGCGACCCATTGTTGGGTCACGGGAGCAATTTCGGTGGGTCGAAATGGGTGGGAAAAATTAAACTTTAGTGTTTTATATATATAGTAAACTACACTATTTTATAAATCCTATATATATTGGTTATCGTTATGTTGGATCGCGAAAAAAAAATCTCGTTGAAGATTTTTTGAAGACAAAAAAGTTTGGGAACCACTGCTTTATATCAACAATTTCTCAGTTTTAGTTCGAAAATGCCCCCCCCCCTTGTGACGATGGCATCCAGACCTTGCTTACCGTGCCACGCCACCCCCTCTCAGAGGTTAGAATTAAAACAGATAAAATTTGTTCATATCAATCACAGAAAAACACGCAGAGCTGCCAAGTCCCCGGCTTTTTTCGGGAGATTTCCCACCACTAATTTTTACTTACAAATTTATAATTAAAATAAGTCCAAATATTTAATGCAAAATAAAACTGTCTAAAAATTGTGGTGGGAAATCTCCCGGAAAAAGCCGGAGACTTGGCAGCTCTGAGAATGTTAACAATGATCATAAAAACAAAAACACTGAAGATCAATTTAATTAAATATGGATACTTTAAGTAGCAACTTTTTTTTTAAGACTTGAAAATTTAATTTAGTTTATCATTTTTGGATTTCTCTTTAACCTTCAATTAATCTCATCATTTTTAAGCATCCTTTATTTAGACCCTCCAAGGCGTAGCTTGAAAACGAGCAAAAATATTTTTCTTCATATTGTAGCTGTTTCAAGGACAAAATTAATGATACTAAAATTATAAACGAAACCTATATGTAAAAACAATTTATTCCTTTTTTGTGTCGCGAAGAAGTTAACTTTTTGGCAGTGACTTAAAAACTGGCGACTCCCGTGAACTTTAATTATGTTGGTCCAGAAGTTAAATGATTCATTTTTAAAACATTACACACTATCAAAAGTACGAATTAGCAAACATTTAATGATTTTATAATCTATCAGATTAATGAGAGAACGTAGAATTTGTGTCTTATTCTGTTTTGAGAAGTGTAATAATTATCAATATCTGATAATTATTTATATTGTTAATTTAAAAAGTTGAAGCTGTATTAGTATATAAATAGTAATACTAATTATTATTTAGTTTATTTCAAGTTTTGGAGTAAAAAACATATTTCTTGTGAATAGATTTGATTTATATATAAGGAAAACACAGGAATAATCGGTGTGTGCCTGTTCTTCGTACGGAAAAGATCAAATACATGGACCATCCGGATTAATTGACTTAACACCGTCCGGAGAATCCAAATATTCGGATTTTCAAAAAGAACTTAAAAATGATCATGAATTCATATTAAAAAGAAATTTTGCTAAAACATTTAATAATTCACTTAGTGGTTAAATAATTTTAGCAGATAAATAAAACCATTAATTAATGTGAACTTATTATGCATTTTAAGGGAAGAATTTACATACGTATTTAATGAACAATATCTAAATACCTTTTATCTGGCTCATAGCAACAATTAGGCGACAAAATTGAGAAAAATTGAGAAAAGTTGAGAAAAATTGATTTAAATATTTGCACCAGTCGGCACTGGAAATGGATTCTCTTATTAATATATCCCTTTAACTCCCCCCCCCCGTGTTTGTGTTCTGTCAAGCCTAAATGAGGGCATCTACCTATTAAGGAGGCTTGGGCGGAGGACTTTTTAAGGGAGTCTAACGCATATTCACGTAACATCTGGAGAAAATCGCCCAAAACTCTAGACCATTAGATCGATACGCGAGGAGAAAGAATTCTGAACCTGCACACTAAGACGCTTCCCAGTGCTCAGCTTTTTATAAATTCGGCCATTAGTAGGCATGATTGAATAGAAAAGAAAGGCTAGAACCACTGTAAATTCACACTTCAATGTATCCACTGCTTTTTCTTTTTAATGCTTTCTACTGGGCTCAAATTTCATCATATTCAAATTATTCATTTTAACGATAACTACACTCTCGTTACAAAAACTGCCCAGAATACAGATGTAGGCTTAAATGACATTAAATTATGTAAAGTATCGGTATCGGTTAAGTATCGGTATCGGCCGATACCATAACTTTAAAGTATCGGTATCGGCTATTTCTGAAAATGAATTTATAGGTAAAGTATCGGTATCGGTCATCGGCGAAAATGTGGTATCGGTCGATCCCTATTAAATATAAATAACAATTCGAACTGAAAAATAAGCATGTGGATAAATATAATTATAATACCTTATTACGTCATTTGCACACTGGTAAATTATTTAATAAATGTTTATGTGGTGTTGGGAAATATTTCGTTTCAGTAGTTATAAGAATAAATTAGTAGCGTACTTTAAATTTACGAACTTATCTTATTACAACGCACGGAAGAATACTCAAAGAGAACACGAAAAAATGAGTACATATAAGATATCATTTTTCTGAACCACCCCTCACCGGATTTCTGCTCATGCCCAGAGCCTATTTTTGGAAGTCCGCTCAACGTGGTCGACGGCATATCGCCATATTGTGTAACGAGCTTATGGCGTTCGTTGCTTAAAAATGGAAGAAATAATCTATCATGTATAATGATAGAAGAATTAGTTAAAAGTCACAAATAGCCCGCATCTTATCGTAAGTACAACTTTTATATTATTTGATTGTTTTTAGTTATTGCATTTCGTTTTTGTGTATTTATATTTAAGACGCTGATCGGTCGTATAACTTTACAGCTATTATTTCATTTGCCGGTAGTATTGGTTTAGTAAACTAATTTTGGTTTGATATTATAAGAATACTATCGCGGAAGAAATATTTATGTTTTAACTATTTTTATGCTCATTGTCATTGCTTATTTATTTTGTACACTCACCTAAGAATGAGTTACATTCGTGAGTATAGAATCTATGCTTTGGAATAAACCGGTCACTGTTTTAGTGACCGCTTTTTTGGGGGGAGAGGGGGGGCGGGGGGAGGATATAAGATTTTCAAGAGTAAAAATATTGAAGTTTCTTTAGATTTTAAAAGTTTTAATGTCAATGTTTCTAAACAGTTTTAGGTAATCGCTACATTTTTGTCAAGTTTATCTCAGATTAATAGTCACAGACAGTCATAGCAACATTCTGTGATCATTGTGTGTCAGATCAGTGTCTTGAATATAAATAAAAATTTAACAAAACGAAATAATTTACACAAACACAATCAAATAATGTATACGCTTTACTTACGCATAAGATAATGGTTATTCCTAAATTTTAATCAACATGCTAAAAAATAGTATATTTAATAAGAATATATTGATTCTTGTATGAGTGTATACAAAAATCGACAGCCAATATATTCTTTTTAAATATAATAAAAATATAACAAAAATGCATAACACAAAAATACATTAAATATCAATTCTTGTATGTAGTATTCAAAAATGAGTTTTTCATATGTTTTCAAAATTGAGTATATAATGTGCTCAAAATTTTTGAGTATACGTACACTCATGTTTGAGTTCATGCATGAACACAAAAAAATGAGTACACGAGTTTCTTAAATTTAAGAGCAAAGTACGCGGAGCTATTACAAGATGAGAAAGTACTCAAAAATGAGTACATTTAGTTTATTTCTAAGTATGTAGTTTTAACAGTGTATGTACAATCTCATAGAAATGAACAAGACGAAACACGAGCACTCACTCCGCTCGCTTTTCTTCTTTTCGACCGGTTGGGTTCATTTGTATTCACCTTTACTGGCACCTTGCTAATATTCCACGCGAAACGCAGTTAGACAGTAGGAACTTTACTTCTAACAATGGCAGCAGCGGTGACTGAGACGAGAACGTCGCTAAGTATGGTTAGTGTGAACGAATCTTAAGTAACTCAGAGAGTAAAGAAACGTCTTAGTGAGCATTTGGAATCTCATATTTTAAAAAAAAGTTTCATTCTAAACATATAGACATTCAAAACGTATTTCAATAATTGCAATTTAAAATAATTATTTCCAAACATCGTTTGGCAGCATTTTAGAGCATTTGGAACCTCATACTTAAAAAAAAGGTTTATTTCTAAACATATAGACGTTCGAAACGTATTTGAATAATTGCAATTTAAAATAATTATTTCCAGACATCATCCTAAAAAACTTAATAAATCTCACCGCGCAAACAGTCTAGACATTTAAAAGACTTTTAAAAATGCTAACAGTTAATCTTTAAGTTGTAGATCCATAGAATAGATCTGTATTTTCCAGAAGAAAACAAAACGAAAGTTTGAAAAGAATCGTTTTTTGAGGAGAAAGAATTCTTTGCGAAAAGTCAGAGGATTTCTTCAGTTATCGGATTACTTTAGGCCTTAATGCGAAAGTACTGCTATATTTGTAAGTCGTTGTTGTCTCAATGTTGAACCGTTGTATGAACTAAATTCAGTTTCTTTTCGCATGAGCTAACATATACCTTTGTAAATATCTCCTATCTTGAGCTCTTTTCACTACCAAGAAATGAAAAGCATTACAGAACAAACATGTTCCTATGAGAATTGTGTATCATTTAACAAAAGCACACTTAAAAAAAAAATCATAAAAGATACAAGGGAGTATGAGCTAACATATGAGCCAGATTTTTAAGTGTTTTTTCGCTTTAGAGATGACTACGTTCACAAAAGTTTCTTCAGCGTTCGCTGCAATGCACCCATGTAATTTTTAAAATCTTACAATCAATATTAACAAGCAAGAAAAACCAAATCATGCCCAATTCATAGACAATAGAATATTTTCCAACAAAAGATTTTAGGGAGAGGTAACAAAAGGCTAAATTTTTCACAAAATGGCTTCATTATTATAGTTTTGTTAACAAAATTTTAAATTTCGGGGTACTCCCTGAGTACGGCTTTGGGTCGAGCTCCATCTTGCATGAACCAGTCGATACCTGGTTGATCCTCCAACGCTAGTTGAGTGCTGACAAATTGTTCCAAAATTTTAACGTAACGTTCAGTAGTTACCGTTTCTCGCACAAAAAAGGGCCCGATAATGCCTCTGGCGCATACCGCAGCCCATGCAGTAACTTTAGGCGAATACAGTGCTTTCTCTTCACACAAATGAGGATTTTCGGAACACCAAAATCTCCAGTTTTGTTTATTAACGATTCCATTCAAATGAAAAGGTGCCTCATCTGTGAATCAGATGCAGCCCACATCAAATCCGTCGGTGTCCTGTGAGAATTGTTTGTTAGAATCTGATTCGCAAAGTCAACCCTTTGTTGCACAGCTTTCATGGGTATGGCCTGATGAGTTTAGTTTTTGTATGGAAACAGCCGTAGGCTATTTTTTAAAAGTTTTTGCGTGCTCGTGTACTTCAAACCTGCCTCTGATACAATCCGTCGGATGCTTTTCCTAGGATTTTGCTGAACAATTCCAGAAACTTTGGCTGCATTTTCAGGAGTGACTACAGTTTGCCTTGGCCTAACATTTCCCGTTCGATCATCATCCACGCTACCAGTCCGTTCAAATTTCACGAAGAGCGTGCGAATGGTTTTCGTATCGGGTCCAACTGCAACTTTGAATCGGTTTTGAAAACTGCGACGTGTTGCCGTTAGGACTGTGTTGTAATCTGTGAAATTCCAGTACCAAAAACACACGTTCTTCAATGGAATACATTATTTCACTTTCTACGCTAGCCTCTTTTCACTATCCAACAGTCGTACTGATCGCTTTAGACTTCGAAGCATATTTTAAAGGCTATTGATAGGTCATTGCGATTAGAGAGCCATCTGTTGACGATTTTCGTAACTAAATTTTCTAAACTTTTGTGCACCATTTTTACAGTTTTGCTAATAAACGAACAGTTTACCGCATAATTCTATCGATCCTTGTTGTAGAGATGCTTAAATTTGAAATCAGGGCTTATTCGCTGATCACCCTGTATCTATCCATGCATAACAATCGAAGTCAATAAATCAATTCCTATAAAAATTACGAGATGTAAAATTTTTTACGGTCCGCAATGCTACAGTTATAGTTGGAAAAAAAAATTCCATTGACAATGTCATGCAAAATTTTGAGAAGATCGCCCTTTTACGACAAAAATTCGCCAGGTGATGAAGCAGCAAACACTCTGGATTAAGTCATTTTCCACGTTTAAAAATGTCCCGTTACGTTAAACCGTGAAGGCACCGTATAAGTATTAATGCGGAGAAAGTAGAGATGGATGCGAGACACGAGAAATCTCGCATCGTCTCGCATTGCGAGAAGACATAGGCATTTTTTGCGAAACGAGACAGAGTCTTGTCTCGTGCGAGATTTCTCGTCGGAATTTCTTGTCTCGCATAAATTTATGATACGAATTATTTTTCCATCAGAATAGCAATGCTGTATTTGAGGAGGTGTGTCATCCAGAGAAGGGAGGGTACACTTTGCCTGAAGCCTCTACAGTTTAACTTGTTATCGTTCCTGGTATACTATCAGCACTTTACAATACACACAAATACGTGTCAATTAAAATTAGGAAGCTCGAGCGATATACAAAACACACAAAGGAGAGGATAAAGAAAAAAACGAATAAAAAGATGGAAAACAGGAGTAGAAGACAGAAAAGTAAACAAAGGACAGGCGGTAGGGTATGTCCAAAGCCCGACCATGTTTAGATGAGGGGCTCGCAGCTCTAAATTTGGGGTTTCCTTTACTATCAAAAGCATTTTAACCCATTTTTGACCACTGTTGAGTTTTCGCAACATAAAGCTTTTTTAAGATTTCAAAAATTGAATTTTAAAATTACATATATTTCAGCAAAATTATACATTTAAAAATTATTTTTATTTTAATACTTGTAACTCATTTGTATCATTTACTCATATGGACGCTAAGTCAGGGACAGCTATTATATGACACACGTATCAAGTTTCGTAGAAAATTTTCCTGTACCAACAAAATATTTGTAGTTTTCTTTTCTTTTTTAAAACATAAAACACAAACACGTATCAAAAATTGTATTTCAGTTAACTCTAGTTTTTGTACTTTGATCAAATCACCCCAAATTTATCATGGTATTTATCACCCCGAAAATATTATTATGGTATTTTATGTTTTTGTGGTATTTATCACCCCAAAAATATGTCTCTAACTTGATCTAGTGATAGACAATTAGGTAATAGCTATTACAGGGGAAATTCAGTCCCCCTTCGCAATTACTATTTCAGTACATATGAATTTATAGTCCAGATAATCGGGATATATGGTGGGATTTATCCTTTTTATTCAGGGATCCTGGGCTACTGCCCCCTTCCCGTGTGATAATCGGGCTCTGGGTATAACAGAGATAGATTAGAAGCAGAGCAACTTGCACTTGCATTGATGCTTTTGCCTAGTCTGAATAGTGTGATTCTCGAGCATTATTTGCCCACATACACATGTGTGGGCAAATACATGCTCGTTTGTGTAAGTGGCACGGTTGTGTAAGTCGGTTTCACTGTGTAGATATTTGCCGTACGTCTAGCTAGACAATATTTTTTGAGGGAAAAAACTCCATGTATTAATTTGCATATAATAATTATAGAATGATTTTTTTAAAGAAATCATGCATTTATTAATTTGCGCAGAGTAATCATTGCTTTTGTAAATAAAACCAATGGAATCCGATCATCTTGTTAGAGAACTTTTTTTTTAGATTATTCTTTTAATTAGCCTCCCCCCCAACTGATTACTGATGTCAAGATAGGTATTCGGTTTCATAGTTCTGATAATTGTTGTTTTTTGCAAATATTTAGATAGGAGTTTTAATGTCTAATTCATATTTACGGATAATCCAGAATGACGAATTAATTTTGCAAGTACGCTATCACTATTTTTTCATGGAAAAAATTTCAAACTTATTTAGAATGTCTGGCTATAATTATTACCTTTTTTTACATAGTTTAGTCAAGTATGCTTACTTTGATATTTTATGCTCTAATTGTGTACTTAACAGTTGGGATTTTTTGTTTAGTTATAAAATTGTGTACATTTCAGCAAAATGGATGAATATGTAATTGAATCTTTTAAATTCTTCTCTTAGTATTTCATGTTTTTCTCTTAAATAAATTAACATTTGTAAATAAAATGTTTCATCAGTTATTAAAAATGCTTCTTTCACCATAAGCTAAGCTATGCAAACGCAACTCCCAGCGAGGAATCTGGCGGATATTTATGGGACACCCTGTATACATCTAAATGAAATTAGACTTCTGTCTTTACATGACTTGGAAATCAAGTATTTTGCGATTTCTATCCGTTTCAGAAACCTGGAAACCCAGCAAACAAACAAACAAAAAAAAAAACTGTTATTCCATCCGTAATAGTTTTTGTTTGTTTGTTTGTTTGTTTGTTTGTTTGTTTGTTTGTTGTTGTTGTTAGTGCATCACGTGAAAAGGATTGAAGCAAATGAAATAAAATTTGGTGAGGACTCGAATATTTTAAAATTTTTGATTAGATTTTGAGATTTTGCTAAGATTGTTTCAAAATGCATAGTTCTTTGTTCGCGCATCACATAAATTCGACTTCAGGGAATGAAATGAATTTTGATGGCATAATAGGTCAACATGCAATTTTAATTACGGGAGTCGAATTTTTTTAAACCTTAATAACATTCAGAGATTTTGTGAAAATTTATTAAAAATCCGCAAGTACTTGTTCATACATCACGTAATAATTGCATAATCTTAATCGATAAGCGAATGCAATGAAATTTGGTGGTGAACATGCAACTTAGTGCAAATAAGTGAACATGCAAATTAAACTATAGCCCTCAAGTTTTTGAAAATTTGGATTAGATTTTGAGAAAATCTATTCCAAATGTGTAAATATTTCTTTGTCTATCTCTATTTATAGAGGAAGATGTCCTGACTGACTAACATATCTACACTCAGCCAAATTTATCAGACATTGTAATTTAAATTTTAGGATATTATATACTTGAAAGTTTAGGTGGTTTGGGGGTTACTTGAAATTTTCGGAGGTATTTGCATAAGTTTGCAAAATAAGATGCTTGAAATGACCACCATGGTATAGCACCTTTGGATTTCTTCTATGCAGCCATCTTAAGGAATCTATTTATCGAGAGCTCGCTACTTCAACGAACTTAGTTGCTGGTCTTCACGACGTAGGCACTTTTGTTGATACCCTGCTGGAATGTGATGTAGTCAACCATTCCACGACGCGCATGCATGCCTTAATATGCGTGGTGGACGTTTAGAACATCTTCCTATGTAAACTTATAACTGATGTAATACTGATGTGCATGTTTCCAATAAAGGTATTTTTCGTTCACCGTGCATAATCTTATTCGATATCGCTAGCATTTTTCTCGAAAAGTGTAGGTTGTAGCGGTACACAGTTCTTTGAGCAATTTTTATGGATTCAAACGAGAAATCTGTCTGTGCAGTTTGTGCAGTCTTGGAAGAACACCCTGTATAAAGATCGATAAATGTATATGTTAAGTTAAAGATTGGCGCGATATCCCCTATGCTGGGCCAAAGCCTGTGTTGCCCAACCACGCCTTCGTGACCATGGGCTCTCTGGGGTGCGGAAGCATATGCCTCGAACAGGTGGTCAGTCTGACGAGAAGCCCCCAGTGTTTAACTACCAAGCAAGCTTGGACCTCATTTTATCGACCCACTCAAGGGATGAAAGGCTGAGTCTACCTTACCCAGACGGGATTCGAACCCCGGACCTGTGACATGGCAGTGCAATGCTCTACTAGCAACCACCGGGCTTCAAATGTATATGTGCATTAGTTAAATTTAAAAAAAAAAATATTGTCCTCAATATTCTGCTCGCTGTCTCCTAAAAATCTAACAGATTTTCTGTGTTTACACCGAATTTCAAGCTAACTTCTTTTGTACAGCTACATCTAAAAGCGCAGTACTATTTTACAGAAGAAAGAATAAGAACTTTTTAAGGAATTTAAAAATAGCAAACAATAATCCCAGTTGTAGAGGTATAGAATAAATAGCTCTTCTGTATTTTTCCTGGAGACAAGAGAAAACAAAAGACGTGTTCGAAGAAATCGTTTTTCGAAAAGAATTCTTTGCGAAAAGTTAGGGGATTGCTGATAATATCGGATTATTTGCGGCTCTAATGCGAAGATACTGCTACGTATATATCTGTTTGTTTGTTTATTTCTTTATGTACTCAGTTGTTATCTTAAGATTCAAGAATTTACGAACTGATTTCATTTTCTTCAGGCTTTAATATGACACTAGCGTTTGAGTTTATCACGATTATTTTAGTTGCCAAATTCATTATATATTGAGAAAATTTTCTTTTCACAACACAGACTATTATTAGTCAAGACAAGCATATCATAAAGTGGTAACAGCCGAAAATTAAATTTTCTTCTTTCCTATGTCTTTTTGCCCTTGAATATATTTACAGATGATTTATACTCGATATGTGTACGGCAAAAACTCACTGTTTTCTCATTAGCAATATTTCCTCATTTTTTTAATATTTTAAGGCAATGTGTTCATGATTTTGGATTGTTTGTCTGTCCGTAATGTAACTACATTAAATAGGAATCAGTCGCTACGAAACCATATAATGCACTGAACCGTAATTCCATCAATTGGAAACGGTGTATATAGCATTATAGCATTTCTGGGCTGTTGTTGCTGTATTTTTAATGCATGTTATAGACAATCATCTATCTAAAATAGATATTAATAATAATGAATATGACATAGCAAACTTTGTAAATAATGAAGATTTCCGCTTCATGGCGAAATATTTAGTATATAATATTTTGGCGACCTCTTCGGTGAGTAAATATAATGAGTTGTCAATATATTCGGCGTTATGTCAATATTTAAAAAGTGTGGGGATTTCTATAACTTCTCTAAACTTCTTAAAACCCCAAGCGACTATAAGACCGTTCGTGCCTCCGGTTAGGAACAAATGCCTTGGAGTTTGGACAGTTAACTGCTTCTACGGAAAACCAAGTTAACTGCTTCTACGGAAACATAGCATTGTTTACTCGTTCAGAGAGCTATTTACGATATTCGCATGAAATGTTTGTATTTGCTGATGAACGAAGATTATATTTATATACCTGCGGTATTTATATTACTGCAATTAGTAGATGGGAAGTGTTGATTATAAAATTGTGTTCCGCTCAATTTTTGGCTTATTCTAACACAAATCCTATTCGATTTACTAACCCGTAAGGTATAATACATTATTTAATTTTATAAAACAGTATTAAGTGTCTAGTTGGCTTTGAAACTTGCTTGTTCCTGTTTTTGCAAAAGACGTGGTTGTAGCGATTCCAATTTCTGTATCAATTGCTCCATTCCGGCTGGGTTATTAGAGTGTCTTGCTTTGGCCCAGAATTTGCGCACTTCTAATTTAAGATCATGATGTTTCATTAGAAATCAATTAGGAGTGACTCAACAATGGGCCGAAGTCAAGAATTGCTGATCGTACCTACATCACTTGATTATTCCCTTAGATGAATGAAGTATTATCTTCACAGAATCACAGGCGAAATACCAATCGATTGCGAGTCCTCAACAATTTAAAAAACACAAGACAATGTATAGTCTATGAGAAAAACGTTTCAAGTAGGGAATGCAATCCCGCACTGTTTTTCGTCTTGCGGGATTTCGGGATTGAGATTTATTGATTCCGCGGGATCCCGCAATCCCGTGGGATTGACATTTCATTTAGCTAAGGATTCATTTCAACAGAGAAAAGTAAAAAAGATTTTAAGCACTACGAAACTAACTTTAATAATAATAATTAATCATATGAGATAATTTATACAATAACTTACAGAAATATGAAAATTATAATTATGATTTTCAGAATAATATACTAAGTTATGTCTTAATATATAAGTATTAGTTATGTTAGTTGCTAAAAATCAGAAATTTACAGAAAAATACAATTTATAAACACATTCACATACTTACGTTATTTTCTTAGTTGCTGAAAAAAGAACTTACAAAATCGAACAAATCCAATGAATCATTTCCTAGTCTAGATTTAACTTTAGTAAAATAATTAAAAGTGTGAATTAAAAAAAATTAATAACTAAAATGAAAACTTTTATAATTAATTCTTGACTGTTCGCTAACAGATAAATTAGTATGAAATATTTCAGTTCATTTGGGACTGGGAAGATTACGAAAAATTTAGATTACGATGTTTAGATTTAGATGTTTGATCCAGACTCTTATTAGAAGATAATTTAAAAAATAATAAAACTTTAAATTAAAATTTTTAATTATTGATTCGTTTATTGTTAGATAAGAGACATGATTATTCAAAAATTTTCGGTCTATTGATTGGGAAAGCGGCGCGAAATTTTAATAAAATATACTTTATTTCTCAGTATCAATCCCGCGGGATTAGGATCGTAATCCCGCGGGACTAGTCCCGCAAATATTTGTGCGGGATTCGGCAGGATCCCGTTCCCGCGGGATCGCGATTGCATTCCCTAGTTTCAAGTCAGTTTTACTCTACGACTAGACTGGTCGCTAACATCTTCCGTTCTATATGGCCAGCAGAAGCGGCCTCAGAGAAGTTCGCGAGCGAACGTCGCAAATTTGTCGACGACATCACTAATCACTACCATCTCTTAATACACACTTTACGACATTCCCACTATTGCTAAACCAAAGATCAAGATCGCGTAAGAAGTTTGTAATCAAATGTCGCAAGATTCAATCATAAAGCGTTGCTCCGACTTCGGCTTCGTCAACAATAAATCCGTGTCAAAAGTCTGACACACAATTTCCTTTTGAGGGGATTATTATTTTTCTGTACGGAGTATAAGGAAGTAATGATTTCCTTGTACGAAAAGATTTTAAATAAATCTCTATAGGCAGAAATTCATTAAAGCGTATTTTAGAGGTATTAGGCTATTTCAAATGACTCAAGTGATAATTGTTGTTACGGTTACAAAATTAATTTCTCCATCGAAATTAGTGTCTTTATCATTCATAGTTCTCCACAGGAACACTCAAAAGATTTCCAACTCATTATGATCAATAACAGTTTTAAGGAAAATCTTCTATTTCAAGCGCATTACCGTCCCACCATGTAGTTAGGTAATGGTCCGGCCACGGTCACGTGCCTCCCTCAAAAATTACGCCAAAAGTCGCCAAGCTTGGCGGCTTTTGGTGTGCGATTGTATCTACTTAACTATTGTATCTCAAAAACTATTAGTCGTAGAATGTTGAAATTTCTTGTGTAAGATTTTTTATAACATATAGTTGGGTATCTCGATTTTTGTTTCAATCTGAGTTTGTTTACAGGATCACCCAAACGAATTTCAATACATTAATGTCTATGGATATCTTCAATATATTACGTCCGCAGCCAGTCATTGTTTGGTCCATGTCCAAAATCTTGCCATTTGTCATCGACCTTCGCGAGTTTTGCCGAAATATCGCCACATTTGGCTCTAAAAATAATTTCGTATTTCGCATAGCTCTAAAACTTTTAACCGTAGAATGTTGAAATTTTGTATTTAGAACTATTGAAACATATAACTGTGCATCTCCTATTTGACTACAATTTTATGCAATGACAGAATTTTATACAACAAAACTTGATCATTATTATTTTGTTTACAAAAAATGTAATTTCGGAGGAGGTCCGGACCCCCAGGACCACCCACCTGGGTACGTCCTTGGTCATAGGTCAATTCGAAATTTACTGATCACTGATATTAGAGATTGCATTTTAAGAACGGGTTTTTTTTTTTCTTCAAAAAATTTAAAATTTTCTCACATTCGCCTTTTTTTCAATTATTTGTGCAGTAATTCAAAGTAAATTTTTATTAGTATTACTAATCTTAACATACGTACGTTCAACATAACTTTTATTTGTTTTTACTTATGTATTAATGACTATGTCACTTTATCTCTCGCCCCTTTTATTGAAAATTGTCTGAAAAATGTGTCCTAAAAAGCGACATAAAAATGCGACATAATTTTACATATATTTAAATACTATTAGTTCACAACAGCTTTAATCTATTGTTACAATATTTCGTAAGCTGTAGAAAATGCATCACATGTATTTTTTACATATATTTAAATACTGTTCGTTCACAACAGCTTTAATCTATTGTTACAATATTTCGTAAGCAGTACAATATGCATCACATGTATTTTTCTATAAATAGGTTACAATCATAAAAATTTCAACACAGGATTACCAGGCAAAATGCACGAAAGATGAGAGGTAAAATGACATAGTCAATTAATATCGTTTTAATATGGCAATAATGAAACTAAAAAATTAGGGGGGTTCAGGGGGGTCTCCCCCTGACAAGGCTCGAACAGCCAAGTTTTCTATATATTTATATATATGTACCTTTTCTTCCAAAAAATAGTTCAATTTTTGATTGATAGAAGCTGAAATTTTTATCTATAACTAGCTGATGTACCCGTTCTTCGCACGGGAATGAATGGACTTTTTGATTTTAATATTTGTTGTGATTACTATTTATTGTAATAAAGAGATATAGCAAAATGGATATCGCGTTATATTGTGTTCAATAATAATGCATACTGAATTTCAAGGCAATCGTTTTTACGGTGCAGAAGGTGCGGCGTAGCACAATCTAGTGGCGAGTTTTAGCAAAAGGGATACGGCAAAAATATTCTTCGCATTCAGATATCGATGTATACGAATTTTCATGACGATCGGCTGAATAGTCTTGAAGTTCATGTGTTGACGCGACATCTAGTGTCAAGTTATAGGAGAATGGATCGTGCCAAACTCTTCCCCGTGTTCAAATATCTATGTATACCTATTTTCATAGCGATCATTCGCACAGTCAAGAAGTGATACACTGCAGGGCCATCTAGTGGTTAATTAAAGTAATGATTTGCTACAGCGCCGTCATGTGGCGAGTTATAGCAAAATGGATAACGCCAAAATATTCTCATTGTACAAATAGATATGCATACTGATTTTCATAGCCACCGTTTGAATGGTCAAAAATTTGGCCTGCTACAGTGCCATCTAGTGGTGAGTAACATCAAAAGTAACGCAGTTAGAATATATTCTTCGTTCTCAAATGTGTAAGTATAAAAAATTTTATGCCGATCGGTCGAACGGTATAGAAGTTGATGCGTTGCAGCGCTATTTAGCGGTAAGTTACAGCAAATGGATAGTGAAAAATATTCTCCGTGTTCTAATATTCGCGTGTACCAAATTTCATCGAAATTGGTTGGACGATATTCGCATAGCAAACAGCTAAACGGAATAGAATTCGACGTTCTGCTGCGCCACCTAGTGAAAAGTTAGAGGAAAACGGATAGCATAAAAACCTTCTCCATGATAAAAGACTTAGGTGAACCAAATTTCATGGTGATCGGTGAAACGGTGCTGGAGTTTTTCAACCTCCTACACACATACCAACATTCATTTTTATCTATAACCAGTTTTATTATACGTATATACCAGTCTCAAGTAAAATCCAGTTTCAAATCTAAGCCTCACGAAAGTGCCAGCATACGCCATTTTGCAAGAGTTTTTTCAGGGAATCATTCGAAGCATTGACTTAGCAGCAATCAAAATGGGAAATGGTTCGACCGCCAGGCATTTATTTGAAAAATGGAATCCCTTAATACAGCCGCATTTTTTAAATTATCAACTATAACATGTTTTATTCATCGTTACCTTGATGTACTAAATGCGAAGATTTCAATTTTCTGAAATTTGACGGATTTCCCCCAAGTTAAATCAATGTACTCAATTGGCGAGAATTCTGAAGCTACATCGCTTGAAATGCCCTAATAACTGCATTATTTCTGCACGGATAGTTAAAATTTAATGCTGTATTCTAAGAAAACCTATACACTTGTTTTCAAAAATGCTATTCCCTTAAGCTCTCAGTAAATTGCGCCAAAAAGCCTAAAACTGTGCAAACCGCTAGAACTCACTCTCTAAAAATCGGGCTATCCGCCATTTTATTTTTCGCCAAACTAAAAAAAAATTACATATTAGTCTCTGATATCTTCGATCCTCATTGTTTTGCGTATAAAACATTTCATTCCTGCTCTCATTTCTTATGCGCATACGATATTATAATTAAAAAAATAACCTAAAAAAATAAACTAAAAAAAAAAAATCATTATTATTCTTTTATTTTTACTTTAAGAATTTAAAACATTTTATTCGGCAAAATCGCCACACATTGCAACCAAGATGCTTATTTCACACACTTTTTTCACTACAGGGGTTAATATTACGTAAAGCTTTCTGCGTGGAGAACATAAAAAATCTATTAAATTCCGAGAACGGAAATTAAGAGAACCGTTCAGGAGGAAAACGTTTTAAAGTGGACTATCATTTATTCTATATTATTTTACATATCTGTGTAAAATTTCAGGCTGACAGGTCCATTTTTGAGGAATTGTATACTACCCAAATCAACAAATTGACAAACAGAATTTCATTTTTATTTATAAGATAACCTACGCTTGTTTTTAAAAATATCCTCTCATTAAATTGCGCCAAGCGCTAGAATCATAGAAAATCTGACACACTTTCAGATTTTTAAATACGCACTAAAGTGCTATATATAAAAAGAGTTATAATCCATGGGTCTTCCTTATTTTCGTTCCTTCTTTCATTAAGTTGGAAAGTGTATCATTATTCATGAGTGTGATTAAACAAAATTAAAATTGATATTTCTAACATCCTTTTTTCTGGATGTAATACATTAGATGCAGAAAAGCTGCTCAGAAAAATGCACAATTCCAACTGAATGAAAATTTCAAAAACTTATACGCAGGTGTATTCATAACCCAAATAGCAGACGATTAAATTACGATAAATAGCGCCAAACGTTAGAATCCTCCTCAAAATCGCGAGAATGCTGAAGATAGATCGCTTGAAATTCCTTAATAACTGCATTATTTTCGCACGGATCATTAAAATTTAACGCTGTATTCTAATAAAACCTTTGCACTTGTTTTCAAAAATCAGTTTCCTTAAGCTCTCAGTAAATTGCGCCAAGCCAGAAACTGTGCAAACCGCTAGAACTCACTTTCTCGGCATTTGAGCCATTTTATTTTTTCGCCAAACTAAAAAATTTTAACATATTAGCCTCGGAAATCTTCAATTTTTATTGTTTTGCGTATAAAACATTTCATTCCTGCTCCGATTTACCATGCACACGATATTATAATTAAAAAAAATATAATCTTACGAATATAAACTAACAAAAAAAAATCATTATTATTCTTTTATTTTTACTTTGAGAATTTAAAACATCTTATTCGGCAAAATCGCCACACATGGCAACCACGTTCCTTATTTCACACTTTTTTCACTACAGGGGTTACAATTACGGAAAGCTTTGTGCGTGGAGAACATAAAAAATCTCTTAAATTCCGGGAACGGGTGGACTTTCAAAGTTTTAAAGTGGACTATGATTTATTCTATATTATTTTACATATGTGTGAAAAATTTCAGGCTGATAGGTCCATTTTTGTGGATTTGTATACAACTCAAATCCACAAACAAACAAATAAACAAACAAACAAACAAACAAACAAACAAACAAACAAACAGAATTTCATTTTTATTTATAAGATTTACACTGCTGGCCATCGTAAATGCAACACCCTGAAGGAAGCATGCAAATAATATGAAATTTACAACATGCATTAGCTGAGGTGAGATATGCAAATGATTAGAATTTCAGCGCAGACGCACATCAAGCGCGCCTGTGGCGCCACCTCAAAGCGCTATTTAAGGCTTGGAGATTTCGACGGTTTCAAGTACAGCAATTGTGTTTTTCTTGCTTTTTTTTTCAAAAAAACGATAAATTATGCCTCGTAGGAAACAACGATCATCTTTTGATCAAGTATCCGAGTTTGACAGAGGAAGGATAGTGGCATACCGAGATTGTGGGTTATCTTTCAGGGAAATCGGTCGTCGTATTGGACGAAACCAAACAACTGTGATGCGGATATGTGATCGTTGGGTGCAGGAGGGTACGACGGACAGACGTGATCGACCTCAGTGCACCACGTCACGTGATGACAGGCAGATTGTACGCATGGCAGTGACAGACCGCTCAGTCACATCACGAACCATATCACAGCAGATTCAGTCTGTAACGCATCATCCAGTGTCTGCGCGTACCATTCGACGTCGTTTACAGCAGAATGGTCTGTCCGCAAGACGTCCGTTGCTTTGTCTACCTCTGACGCGGAACCACAGACGTCTCCGCCGCCAATGGTGCGATGAAAGAAGGATGTGGACGACAGAATGGAATGAAATTCTCTTTACTGACGAGTCACGCTTCTGTATGCAACACCACGACGGTCGGATTCGAGTCTGGAGACACCGTGGAGAGAGGATGCTGAACAGCTGCATTATGCACCGTCACACTGGTCCTGCACCGGGTATTATGGTATGGGGCGGTATCGGATATCTCTCTCGCACTCCTCTAGTACGCATTGCCGGTACTTTAACCAGCCAGCGCTACATCTCCGAGGTGTTGGAGCCAGTTGTCCTTTCTTACCTTCAGGGCTTGCCAACAGCCATATTTCAGCAGGATAATGCACGGCCACACGTGGCACGCATTGTCCAAGGGTTCTTCGTCAATCACCAGATTGAATTGCTTCCCTGGCCGGCGCGCTCTCCGGATCTTTCGCCGATAGAAAACATGTGGTCCATGGTTGCTCAACGACTGACCCAGAGTTCATCCCCAGCTGTCACACCAGATCAACTTTGGCAACGTGTGGAAGCTGCTTGGTCTGCTGTACCCCAAGAACACATTCAAAGTCTCTTTGAATCAATGCCGAGGCGTGTGGCAGCTGTGATCTCCAACAACGGCGGCTACTCTGGGTACTGATTTTGGCAGGAACCACGCTTCATAGAATGCTGTAAATTTAATCATTTGTTACTTGGTCAACATGTTATCTACACAATAAATTTTGTTGTGATATCTCTTGTTTTTCTTGGTGTTGCAATTTGGGTGGCCTGCAGTGTACTTTCCAAGTAATGATGCATCACTAGAACATCATGTTTCACTTTTCTTTTATAGCTCGAACGAAAGAAATTCGAAGAAAAGGCGCTCTTTTTTTTGTCACCCTGAGTAGTCATGTGCAAAGAATAAGAAACTGGGAAAGAAAGCTATAGCTAGTCTTGATAAACGTTCCCTGGATCAAAAGATTTTCCTTGTTCGTCATTCAAGGAAAAGTTCTCAAATCCTAGATGAAATCTCTTATATTAAGCGGAAAAAGTTTGTCAGCTTCTAATGCATGTATGAGTTAATTACACTATAAAAGTATCTTTATAATATAGAAACTCATATTAGGGGTACAACTTCGTTTACACCGTTTTCTTATAGATGTGTTCAGCAGTTAGCAATGGTCGAAGTACATCATAGATGTCATGGAATAATTTGGACACCTGTCAACATAATCCCGTATAAATATTAGTTGATTTTTGTATGATCATAAAATTATTGTCCATCGAAAATGACAGTTTACGAGTCAAAATTCTTGTTATTTGCGGAATTTTAATTTTCTGTTTCAAATTGCTCTCAGATACTAATGGCGAAACATCTAGTGGCAGAATATGTCGTTTGTGGTTTCAACCATAGAGAATAAATAGGTGGAGTGAGCATGGTTTTGTAATCTCGGGGAGAAATTTGAGAAACATAAAATGCTTATGAACTCATAAAAATAATTAAAACAAATAAAAATTCGTGTTATCTGATGACAAATGGCCATATGACTATGTATGCGTAATAGAAAACGGAATCTATTACAGTCGGAAAAGAATTATTATTGAAAGACAATGAACTCTTGAAATTATTATTATTGAAAAAAAGACAGTACAAGAAGTCTGCAATGCTTAGCTTTTAATCGTTAACAAAAATGCTGTTCATTTTCTAGACATCATAATGATTTAATGATTTTTTTTCCATAATTAATCTCTATAACTAATTTGGTTTCTAAAGCAAAGTAAATTTTATCGACTTTACTCTCAAAATATGCACAGTATTAACTTTTTTTCCTTCGTTTTGTTTGTATGAATATCTACTTTTGCAAACAATATTTTTTTCAAGTTGTTAGAAGCTGAAACTTTCATCTATTTTTCTATTTCTACTTTCCCAAAACAGTGTGTCACGTCTCCCCCCTTTTTTTTCAGAGCTTGAGTAAAAGGAACCTGAAGAAAAGGGACCCTTTTTTTAGTCGTAAGTAGTTATGTGTAAAGAATAAAGAAGTAAGTCAGGAAAAAGAAGGAAAAAAGCTAGTTTTGGTAATCGATCTCTGGATCAAAAGATTTTCTTAGCTCGTTGTTCAAACAACAGTTCTTAAATTCTACCTGAAAACTTTGTTCTTCAGCCAGATTTTGACAATTTCTAGAGTATAAACAAATGAGTTACATCATACTAAATTATCGTTATAATTGCACTGCTCTTTGAATTTATGTAACTATCGCAGAAGCATCGATTAGATTAGCAATAACTAAGGAACATGGGTTTTAATTTTATTTGTTTAATTTTATTTGAAACCAGGGTCTAAACCTAAGAAAATCCTATTTTAAGGTATTTAATAATTACATCGTTCATCAATAATAAATCATCCTCATCTAAAGGCAATAATTCCTGTCATCAATAAATATCCCTAAATATTCCTATAAATGCACTATTCCACGAATTTACTATGTAAATATTTTAGAAGCATGGATCTAATTATTAAGAATTAAAGACTAGAAGTTTTATTTTTATTTATTTTAATTTATTTGGAAACAAGTTGTCTAAATCTAGAAAAATGCTATTTTCTAGAAAAATTGAAAGTTATACTTTCAGTTATCACTAATAATCTATCATAAATAGTTGTTACCATTAACAATTAATAATGTGTAATCTACATAATAATAAAAGTGAATGTATTAGTAAATCTGTATCTGTGTGTTCGTCAAACAAATCTACAGCACTCAGAGCTCTATAAATTTGAACGTATAAGTCCATTAGTTCGATAATATGCACCTGAGAACCAGAATTTCAAAATTTTAATTCCTTTTTTAGTTATTAATTAAAAACCGTCTTTAGGTTGCCATGCTCTACGAGTTTCACCCTCATAAAATAATTTATGCTTTTGAAATAAAGCAGAAGTGCTGTTTGCAGAATCGCGTGTATTTAAAAGACAAGAAATGGCCTGGAAATTACGCCAGTTTTGGGTCAAACTAAAAAAACATAAGAAAGAATTAAGTTCAAACGTGTTTCTAAAAATTCATAATTTTTCAAATCCTATTATGTATAATGGTACATTATCTTTTATGCCGAAGTGAAAGCCAATCAAGATTACTCATATCTGTGTAGAGGTGTTAGAGTAATTCAGTCAAAACAATTGTTAATACACTTAGCAGACTTTTAACAAAAAGACTGATCAATCCAACACCAGGAACGTACACACTAGACACCTGATGATGATGACGGGCGATGTGCACCCGAACCGGGTACGTGTCAGAAGAGTAGATTTGCTGAACGCTAGGCAATTTACGTAGAGCATTTGAGGAGCCAAACGTAAATGATCACCTCTTTTCAGCATTCAGTGAAATTCAATTTGCACTACACGACAATCTGCCCCTAAAACAGTCTTTGTTTTCGGATCCCCCCCAAAAAAATAATAATAAAGATGTAATTTTTTTAATAAATGACATGTATCTTTTTACGTGTTTTTTCTTCCTATCCTACTAATAGTATAAATGTCATGTCTGTATATATATTTATTACTCTTTCACGCTGAAACGATTTGAAGGATTTGTATGAAATTTGGAATCATACAATTAAAAGTCCTGGATTAACATATAGGCTACATATTATCGCGGGAAAAAAACACGTTCCTATAATATACAAAAAAAATTATGTTCGTAAAAAAAGAATGCAATTGAGTTTTTACTTTACAGGGCAGTGGACAGATGGCGCAAACTTATAGAATACACAGTTTTCAATAAATAAAATCATTTTATCGTCTGCTATGCCTGGTTAAAGAATACACCTGAATAAGTTTTTCCTTCTGACATGGATTTATAAGTGGGCTTCGTGTCACACAAATCCTAAATACATGTTACACAAACAAGCAAACAAAAAATAAGTTTTTGAATTCAGTTCAAATTGTGCAATTTTCTGCGCATCTTTTCCCGCCATTTTATTTCTACTGTATTACATCCAGAAAAAGGATTTTTAAAATATCCATTTTAATTTTGTTTATTCACACTCATGGATAATGATACACTTTTCAACTTATTGGAATAAGGAAAAAAAAAATAGGGAAGACGCATGGATTATGATACGCTTTTATTATATAGCACTTTAGTTCGTATTTAAAATCTGAAAGTGTTTTAGATTTTCTTTATTTTTTTCCTCTCCGTGTTTTGATAACGGCAGATATATCTAGAAGCTCTTCAAAATTAATATAGGCCGAAAATAATTTGTACCTTTCTGTAGATTTTTATCACTAAACCATCTTATTCTTGTAACCAGGGGCGGCCCGACAAAGTAAGCAATGTAAGCATCGCATCGGAGCATTGGCTTCGAAGGGGCGTCATTTCGAACTCAAAAATCAAGTAGAACATAAAAGGGGGCATCTTTTTTACGTTAGCAGGGAACGCCACTTCCCCTAGGACCGCCCCTGTTTGTAACCATCTTAATTTTAAATTGCATTCCGAATATGAGAGATTTCAGTGCCAAGGAAGCCGGAGAGAAACAGGATTCTCTCCGAACAAGATTTATTTATTAAGATGGCGAACCTACTGGTCGCCGGAGGCGGCTAGTTCTTGAATAAATGTGTGCATTATATTAAACTATTTACTAATACAGTTCATATATTCTGATTTAATTTATCGATTTTTTCCTTAAATTTTCACTTTTACTTTGGTCCCGCCGTTTATTTCGGATTTCCGTTATTCCGGTCAATCTCAATCCGTCCTGATGTGACCGGAATAAGCGGCGACCACTTTATTATAAATGTGCATGTTTGGATGTTTGGATGTTTGTTAATCAATCACACAAAAACGGCCGAACGGTTTTGGACAAAATTTGGAATGAAGATAGTTTATACCCTGAATTAACATATAGGCAACCTTTCATGCACATAGCATAAACAGTTCTTTTACAGAGACACTCAAAATAATTACTCTCTAATACATTACGCTCTATATGCATCTTTGTAACTACTGAACCGATTCAAGAACTTTTTTCACTGATAGAAAGTTACACTATTCCGGAGTATTATTGGCCACCTTTCATGAATGTATCACAAATAATTATTTCACACAGGCAATTACATTACGCTCTATGGGTATCTATGTAACTACTGAACCGATTCTGAAACTTTTTTCACTGATATAAAGCTACAGCATTCATGAGTATAATAGGCTACCTTTCATGCATCTTTCACAAATAATTCTTTTACAGGGGCACTCATAAGAATTACATTACGCTCTATGGGTATCTCTATAACTGCTGAACCGATTCTAGAACTTTTTTTCACTGATAGAAAGCTGCACCATTCCTGAGTATTATAGGCTAACTTTCACGCATATAGCATAAACAGTTCTTTTACAGGAACATTCAAAATATTTCTAAAACATTAGCCTCTATGGGCATCTCTGTAACTATTGAACCGGTTTGAAAGATTTTTTTCACTGACAGAAAGCTAAACTATTCCTGAGTAACATAAGCTAAAATTCATGCTTATAGCATATAGCATAAATAGCTCTTTTACAGGAACACTCAAAATAGTTCGCAAATATTGTCGTAACCGTCTGCATTAGCCAAATGCGTAAAAACAAAAGATCAAAATTTAATAATTCAACATATACCATGTGTTATATTTCATTTAAAATAAATAAAAATAAATAATATACATAAATAATAGCATAAATAACACAGTCATTTTTATCTATAGCGCAAAAGTGTCTTCAAGCTATTTCTTTTTTGTTAGTCACACGTACTTCCTTTCCCTCAGAATCTAATTCTAAAGCCGATGAGAATGAAATCGGGGGTAACCAATAATAAATATTTCTAATCACCAATCAATATCATTATAATCGCACTATTCTTTCTTAATTTTAGCGGTATCGATTACATTAACAACAATTAAAGTCCATAGGTTTAATTTTTTCCAATCTATCAATACCTAAGCATTGGTCTAAAGATCAATGCTTAGGTATTGATAGATTGGTCATCAGAACTCAAAAGTGGATTTACCACTTTTGAGCTCTCTTTGAGGCTTTGGTGCATTTCATTCTAAAAGTAAAGCGCAGAAAGGGTATAATAACTTCTTAGAAACTCAATATTTGAATAACTTATCTGTAAGTTGACGTATTTTAAAACAAAAAACAATCATCTTTCTTGATATGTACTTAACCTGAAACTACATGCGCCGGTGTATAGAATGTATTATTATAACTGACCTAGGAATTGAACTCACAGATAAAATTCAATATGGTTAGTGGCTAATATTTTTTATGTGTTTCATTGTATTTTTCTTTTATTCAAGGGATGTTTATTAGAAGTTATGATTATTAAACCTTTCAGCTTGAATATTGTTCTCTTTTAACTTATTTCTGTTTGCTTTTTTGATAGTGTACAAAATACACCACGAGTGTACTTGAGTTAATATATTAAGCGCGTGTAGTTAAAGATTAAGTAAATCGCATAAATGAAAACACCTAAATAAAAATTTCTACCAAAATATTTAACTTTAACTCTTTATGCAGTGATTGATTACAAAAATTATGCAGTTTAATTGAATACAAACTTTTCCCGAATTTAATCAGTTGAATTGACCAAGAAAAGAAATGCTCAAACTTTTTTCCAATGGAGAAGAGAAAGAAGAGAAGAATAAAGGCAAGCTATGTAATACTCGATGTCAAAGCCCATTGTGGAGGCAATTACAACGGGCGCTAGAAAAAACATTTGACGAAAATATATCTACCCTCAGTGTATGTAATCTTCGCCCACCTAAAATAAATAACTTCATATTCAATTTTTATTATATACCTAAATCGAATTTAATGCTCTTCTGGAAACGCGCGGAAACTTTTCGCATTCGAACGATTTCGTTTTGTGTAAACAGACCCTCTTATATCAACGTTTCAAGCAGACGATCATTTTAATAAAAAAAATTAAATCATGTTATCTGGATAAACTATTTTAAACGAATTGGAATCGCAATTTTTCTTTCAGAGACTGATAACCGTGATTTCAGTATGACGTCATTGTCACTTGAAACGGCTAATTTTGTCACGCAAATGGTTCACTCTTTTTACTCTCGGAAACAAAATGGAGCTGAAAAGAGCGAAAAATCGCTTTAAAATGTGAGAATGGGTGGATTTTAAGATTTTTAAAGTAGCGCAGATTGTTTTCTATATTTTTATACATAATTATGAAACTTTTCAAGCGGATCGTACAAACGGAATAGATGTTAATAGGCTTTTTGTGCTTTTTAA
Organism: Cheiracanthium punctorium; assembly: GCA_038373885.1. Taxonomy (NCBI): domain Eukaryota; kingdom Metazoa; phylum Arthropoda; class Arachnida; order Araneae; family Cheiracanthiidae; genus Cheiracanthium; species Cheiracanthium punctorium. Next base: position 1,268,738 of record JAWZYV010011997.1, read on the forward strand.
TCTTTTTGAACTTTTAATCTTCTTGGAGTAATGGCAGTAAAAGTTTTATCTTGGATTGGTTGCCCGGAATAGTTAGAGAGTGAGACAGTAAGTAAAGGATCAGCGTAACTATTCAGCAGGATGTTGAGATCTACGTGTACAATGCTCTCCTTTCATTGGTCAATATATTGCATTTAATTATATAATGAGATGTAAGAAGCAACACATTTACGCGATGAGGGTTTTTTTTTTTTTTTAGTAAAAAGATTTTAATTCAATTTTTGTTCTAAAATGTAAAAAGTATTCAATATCATCGGTTAGCCGCGACCCAAAAAACTTTAAAGCAAAATCACGCCTAGTAAAACCTCCAGCAGTTGGTTGCGCTTATCACCTTGCCTAATGAATTTCCTTTTTTAAAACAGCGTGAATTATTAAATTTTGATGAATAATGTAATTTTTTAACTTTATGTAATTGTTATAATAAGACTAGCTGACCCGGCAAACGTTGTTTTGCCATATAAATTATTCCTAGGTTTATTTTAGTAGAAAGAAATGACTAACTTATTGTAAGTTTGTGGGGATGTGGTATATGAGTGGAAGAGGCATGGAGCGCTGTGAACGATGCTGGAATATAAAAATAAAACAATACCAAACATATATTTTTAATTCATTGTAATTTATTCTTTAAATTTATATATATCGCTAATTACAATAATTTTACTAAAAATAATATCAATCCCTTAACGCAATAGAGTATACAATATTTTTTTTTTTAATCCCATCTTTAGATAACACAAACTGGATGCCCACTGTATGGTTTGCCCACTCAAGAGCATGCCACGTCGTGTGAAAAACATGGCGTGCTCAAATCTAATCCTGAAACAGACATAGCTTGGCCTTGAGACTTATTGATAGTCATTCCATAAAAAATTTTGCCCCCCCCCCCCAAAAAAAAGGGTGAAAATCTGAGACACTTTCAGATTTTAAATACGCACTATAGTGCGATATATTAAAATCGTATCATAATTTATGGCGTCGTCCCTATTTTTCCTCCTTATTCCATTAAGTTGGAAAGTGTTATCATTATTCATGACTGTGCTGTATTTTTCTTCCTTATTTTATAAAACCCATCCTTGGAATCGAAATCTATCTTAAAATCGCCTACTAAAACTATTTTACAATCTTCGCCAAGTATATCACAACTATACTTCTCCGTTTTATATATTGTTTCCTACTTTAACGCCTCGACTCTCGCCAAGGAGGCGATGATTAAACATATGCAGTTACCCTGACGATGTTTTGCATTTCTGTAGAAATCGTAATTTAGAATTAAAATGGCGATTTGGAACAACATGTAAGTACAGCATGCCGTTACATTTTTATTTATTTTGGATTACCAATTAATGTAGTTTTAATAATTAAATATCTTCAAATTCCTTAAGTGGTGTGTTTATCGCTAGTTTGTTTACTTTAGTTATCACCTAGTTCTTTTGGGTGCGTTGAAACGGTATTTACGTATTAACTCGGCTGTCACTTCCGCCAAACTACTTTTTCATAGATTTTAAATACGTTATCAATCGTATTCCAAACCATCAACAATTTCATGTGCCCGGCATTTATCTTGGTGAAAAAATTGCTTGTCTTGGCGGACCACAGGGATAATACGTAAGTACCGTTGAAACTTGTGCATAACTCCCAGAGACCCATGACTGCAAAGCTCGCCAAAGTACGGGAATTTTTTAGGTTGGCGAGAGTGGTGGCGCTAAAATAGGAATACACTCTCTCTTGTACCATAAAACACATCTTTGGAATCGAAATCTATCTTAAAATCGCCACCTGAAACTGTTTAGAATTTAGATATCAAAATATGTTTCTTGAAAAAAAAAAAAAACAGTCAACTATATACTTTACAATCCCTAAGCTCCTAATTTTTTTTAATTTTTTACAAAATGACAAAATGTATGCGAGTTTTTGAAAATTTCACAATTTTTGTACTGTAGTTGAGTCATCTCACCTAGCATGCTTCCAAATCTCATTCGCTTTAACTTTCGAAAAGAAAGAGTATAGCGGAAGTAATTTTATTTATAAGTGCAGAGGGATAATATTGCTTTCAGTATCCAAATAAAATACTCTAACTGAGCCCCCGCCCCTCCAAAAAAAAAAAAAAAAAAAAACTTATTTTTAAATTACTGTTGGCAACGACAGTAGAAGTAGTATTGAGTAGAAGCTGAGAATTTTCAGGTATTGACTCAAAATCAAATCTTTCGGGGGCAAAAAACAAATATGTTCATAGGATGAATTTCGGGTCAAAAACCCGAAAACAAATATCATATTTACTAACTCCATGGGATTACTTTTTGAAAACAAACATAACTCTCTTTTGATTGCATGATAGCGGCGTTTACTTTCACTATTACTGATTTCACAAATTAGAGGCTCTATGAAAAGTATGCTAGTTATTATTATCGTTGTTTTTGTGAATTTGATCATCAAACTTTTAATCGAAATTTAATGAAAGTAATGCAGTCGTTTGTTAGATCAAAAATACAACTCAAGACATTGATCGAATATTTGGCAATATATTTTTTTTTCCAAATAGGGAGGCACTGACACATCAAACCTTGCAGTGTAGTCACCACAAGTAAAGGTCCTTTCTGAAGTGTGCCCAATTGGTGGCTATCATTACCTGTGCATTACCCTACAATCAGGACATTACTGGTTCTCAAACCCAAGTTGGAGGTCGAGCCCGGACCCAAACAGTGGTAAAATGTTCCATTAGCAACTACACCAACGGGATAGCTTTTCAAAACCTTATAAGTATTATGTGACAGTGATTTATCGATCAAAACTTGTACAACTGAATATTTTTGCTCATTAATTCCAAAAGTATACTACATTTTCTTTTTTTAACTCTACTTCCATCTACTGAAATATCTTCAGACAGTTCAAAAATTATTTTTATATCTGTTCGAATACCTTGCATATATATGTCTAATAATTGAGAAGAACTTCCACTAAATTGTCAAATATATGCTTAAAATATTACGGCACTCATACATTGCTTTGTTTCGCGGAACATCCGTTTACTAATGCGACTGTTCATCACGCAGCCTACTAAAGTTAAAAAATATATAAAATTCTTCTTTCACTATACAATAAATTTTTATTATTTATTACATAAATTATTGCACTTCCTTTTCTACTTATTTATTTATTTCTGGACTTCTAGAGCATAAAATCTTTCGGCTTTGAGAAAATTTTCAAATTATTATATCGCATATGCTGGAATAAATCGAATGTATTTAAAAACGAGGTATGACGTTTCATTTACGCATTCCGTCAACTTGAAGTTTCACATGAAATATTAATTTATTATTTATTTATTTACCTGTCATAGCATGTTTTTTGTGTTTTATGTGCACGAAATATTCCTAAATTGTAAAATGGGCCCCAGTACACTAATGAGACGATGTGCAAAATTTAAGCCTTTCATAATAAAACGTCTGAGATATCGTTAAAAAAAGATCATTTTATCTTTTTTAAAGATCATGATAAATAAAATATCATGAACCTGAATGTTAACGTTTAATCCTAGAGTGCAAGAAATTATTTTCTCTCATAATTTCTTTACGGCCACTGAAACGCGATCATCCGCAGCGCTTTTTTCCCTTCGAGAGCTATTGAAAAGTGGTTTAAAACAGCTTATATTTATCTTCGTATCTCTGAGATGTTTTATGATGAAATTCTGAAATTTTGTACTTCTCCTCATTAGCGTAGAGGACACATTTTACTAAGTGGGAGGGGAGGGAGGTGTATACAAATTTAAAAAGAGTAACTTTTTGAAAATTTGCATGGAAAAATGTTTCTTAACGTAATCTTATTTTTTCCTTCCGTATTTTAAACATTCTTTTCAATTTACTCTGACTACCTATCTTTAACATATAAAGAATTGAAGCGTGTTTCCATATTTTTGGGGGACATCCTGTATAGATATATATAGAGAGAGAGATAGGTAGATAGACAGATTTGAAACAAACCAACGTCTACGATATTCGCTTTAAATGAGGACTATCTATCGTACTTAATGTACCGAAGGATTTTCGGGTGTCTGTGAAAAAAACGTATTTATTCTGTGTGTAAAATTCCTCATTAGCGTAGATAATTGCAGATGATACTTGATAATTGCAGTGATGCAAGGTGAGAGAAACTACACCGAAATCGCAAATACTTAAACATTAAAAAGAATACTCAGCAAAAAATGCGGTGTTTAAAAGTAAAAATAACTTAAAACTTTGTAATATAACACGCATAATGATACAAATACCGCAAAACGATCTTCCGGTTGGTTCAAAAATTTCACCCTTCTTTAATTACGAAAAAAAGCTCTGTCTTGAGAGTTCTATCTTTTGGGCTTATCTGGTTGTAGTACTCGTGCATGTGGTTTTGTTAACGCAAAGAATCCTGGGCTGCTTCCCAAAGTTAGAAATGTCTTGGCGGAGGATTTTTTAAGGGGTCTGGCCTATCAGGTCCCTTTTTATTAGAATAATAATGTGTTAAATAATATTAATTTAAAAAATATATTTATTTGGACTATGCAGATTTTTAGCACTATTCGGAACGTTCGTTTTGTCGTATCTTTTTCCTGCGTATTATTTTACAAAGTTTTTAATTTTTACTTTTCGACTTTGTTAAGCTTTTTCACATATATGTAAAAAATACAGAACAAAATATTACCTACTTTAAAAATCTGGATCATTTAGCGATTTGTCATAGCTTTCAGCTTTGAAAACGTTTGCAATGCTTTAGACTAATTGGTTTATAATTTTGTACATGTTCCACAGATTCGAAAAAAAAAAGTCTAAAAAGAAGAAGAAATCTTACCTTAAGTTACGAATTTGTAATCCACCCGTTCTCCAATATTTAACGACTCTTCGGTGTTTGGCGAAAATATTTTTGGAAGATATTTTCTTAAAATGGAAAGAGAGAGAGAGAGGAGAGAGAGAGAGAGAGACGGGCATTCTTTAAAAAAAATTATATTTTTTTCCTTTATAAACCATGTATTTTAGTACTTTTGGGTTTGTATTAGTGAAGAAGCTCATTCTGGTACAAGGAATATGCATCCAGTTTGTTTATTAGCAATTTTAAAACAAAGATAATGCTTTTAACATTAATTACAATCTCCATAACTTTTCCAATATGTATTTGTTACAAAAATAAAACGTAATCATGATTTACCAAATGTTTAGATATATATTAAGAAAACTCATTAAATCAAATGAAATTAAATAAATATTAAAATAGCCATTTAAATAACAACAAAAAAATTGTTTTCATTTAAATTAAACGATAATGCTTCATTATAAGTTAAAGGTTTTCATTTGTTTAACCCTTTCAGTGTTAATAAAAAGGAAAGAATTTAGTTTTTTCACGACGCATCAAATTCATTCACTCATAACAATATTGTCAATGATTTTTACAGTTTTAAAAACATGTAGATTTTAGCACACACATTAGTGCAAATTATTTTTCTGATTCGACAAAATTTTATAGATTTAACTAACTTATTTTGTCCTTAAAATGTAGGATTTTTCTAAATGGGCTGAAAATAAAATTGTAATTTCATTTGAGCTTACGTTTGTTTTTATTTTTTTTTTTTTTTCAGCAGTAGATTCCTCGCAAAATCATGAAAACAGTTCACAAATTCGAAAAATTATAATCTTCATCTCCAATAGCGCTCATAAAACAAAATAAAGTAATATGACCTAATTCTACTTTTTTTAGTCCTAATGATACTATTTTTTAATAGTTTGTATTTATTTTCATTTAGCGATAAAAATTAGAAGCAATAAAAAATTCGAGCAAATATTTGTTCAGCGAACTGGATGCATACTCTATGAATCCATGCTTGTTTGCTCAAAAAGTAATGTTGCCACATAGTTTTAAAAATTAAAATTTCTTTGCATAATGGTTTTATATTTGTTTTAAATGCATATTTTAGACAAAAACTATAAAATTTTCTTTTTTCATACTTATTATTAAATATTTCTTTTTATTTTTAAGAGTTTATCGAATAATTAAAGTTTTACTGAATCAATAATATTTTTTTTCTTTATTTTGATTGGTTCAGTGTTATTTAATCTTTCAAAGACAACAGATTTTTATTTACATAATAAACGTTAATGTACAAGGTATCCCAAAAAACCCTGACCTGCCTTTTTATTCTTTAAGTATCATAGCCATAGACAATGCATTGCAAAATTACGTAAGAAGGAAGGAGCACAATTTTATAGCACCGATTAAAACTTTCAGGAAGTTAAATCTAAATAAGTACAAAAATTTTGATTTTTATATGATCCCTGAAAAAAAAAAGAAATTCCTAATTAGTAAAATGTGTCCCATACATAAATTAGGAGATTACTAATTTGAGCATTTATTATAAAAAGTCTCAGAGATATGAAAATAAATATGTGTTGACTTGAACCGTTTTTCAATGACTGCCGAAGAAAACAAATCACATCGGAAGATCACATTTCAGGGGCTGTTTACAAATTAGAAAAGACAACAATGATTTTATAAATGCATAATACTGTTGCTATTTTTTATTGATATTGTATAGACTTTTACCATTTTTTAATAAAAATATATAAGAACCTTTTTATCATGAAAACCTTACATTTGTACTTTATTTAGTTAATATATGGGACGCATTTAACTGATTGGGATTTTTATTTCCTCTGGAGGCGTATAAAAATTTTAATTTTGTAGTTCATTAAATTTAATGTAGGGGAAATTTCAATCGATATCATAAAACTCTACACATTTTTTTTTTTTCCCGTAACCTTCCAATTTATTGTATATGATCAATATTTAAAGAATAAAAAAGTAAATCAATGTATTTGGTACTCCCTATTAACATCAGTAGTAAACTTTTCGAAAAAATTAGCAATCTGTTAAAAAACCTATTCCTTATTATAAATTTCATCGGATGTCTCTGTATTAAAATAACTTGTTGTACCTACTAATTTAAAAATATTTTTTTCTTAATTTTAAAATTCAGAATCGCTACATTCTAAGTATGTTAGAAAAAAAAAAATTCTTAAGCGCTTCGTTCAAATTCCGAGCATTTAAAAAAAAAAAAAAGTGTGCAGTTGTTTTCAGGGCCACTGTTTGGGGAGATACCAGTCCCGTAGAAACTAGGGATGGATGCGAGACGAGGCAGAGATTTACAGTTTTTCTGAGAGACCAGACAAACATTTTTAACATTACGATATAGGGATTTTGCGAGAAGAGACACAGCTTTTAGTCTGTTTTGCGAGACGCAAGACACCTATTTTTCGTCTCGTGTTCATCCCAAGTAGAAACGGAGTCGTGAGTTTTGGGGGTCCTCGTAATAATTATAATAAGAATTTCATCGAAAAGTTTTTACCTTAACTAATTTTAATCTCTAAAATTTTCTTCGAAAATTTTCCTGAGAAATAATTTTATTCCAACGACGATTATGTGAAAGGGTTGCGTTTCCATCCTCCAAAAAATTGTACTCTGCAGCAACCAGAAAACAGAAAAATGCCGTATTGCCTCCTAATCATTTCTAGCGGCAGTTTTAGTCCTCTTCACGTTCAAACAATTGGGAACGTAACAAGGATATTATTATCGATTTTATAATTCCATTAAACTCGGACTTAACATGTTCACGAACATTGTTGCAAAGAGGAAGATTCCTATCTATATCCAGCATTCCGACTCAGCAAGCATTTAAAGGCACATGCTGAGAAGCACCGCTGGAAACAAGAGAATATTGAATATTTGTAACGGTAGGAAAGCCCCAACCGGTTAAACCTTAGTACAAGTAATTAAGAATGATTTGCAACTTCGATGTGTTCTTTGTACTCTACAGAATTTAGGCAATGTAAAAAAAAAAATGGATAATACCAACTCTTTATAACACTAAATAAGTTCTAAAAACAACTTTCAAAACATAAAGACTGGAGATCAGTTAATGGAAATTTACTTCTCACGCGCTGAAAAGGTTAAAATATGTTTGAAAATTTTATATTTAACGATATTCAAAAGAAATGGACAAAAAATCCTCGAAACTGAACTCGACTTTCCATCACAGTAAATCAATTTTTTTTTTTTTTTAAATACATATCCACTCACCATTATACAAGTTCCTCCTTTGAGAGCACAATCCTCACAATAAATCCATTGCAGCAATCAAATCACATGCCACTTTCCAATTAACTAATTACCTAATATACACACAGCACAAACGGGAGGAAATCGAGAAAAAAGTTTTTTTCCCGACAACTAAACTTCACTGAGCAATAGAGGAGAGAGCCAGCCGCTTCGACGAGAAATCCTCTGTGGTGTGAGTGTCCACACACTCTAGTCCGGAAAGGAGAGCGAGAGAGAGCGAGAAAAGCGCAACCTGTCCTGGTTGGAGCTCTGTGTCCGAACTGCCGGTAACTTCACCGGAGTTGCATCACGGAGTTCGGGAGATCGATTCGCCCCATATTTTCTCCCGTACCGGAATGTTTGCACGAGAGCGCCCCGCTTCGGGAAATGCCCCCTCTGTTCTATGATTGTTTGAATGTTTTTTTTTGTTGTTGTTGTTGTTGTTTTCTTCCGCGGTTTACTTTATTATTCGAGAGTTTCTGTGACTGACAAGAACGTGATGTGTTTGTGCATTTCCTAAAATCCAACTTGCGAAAGCATCTAAACTGTCAATTTTTAACATATAATCTAAGTACTAATATAAAATGTTGTAATTCTTCCAGTAACAAATATGATTTTAAAATAGAACAGCTATAATTAAAAGAAAGAAAGAAAGAAAATCTACTACAAATTACTTCACCATAATGAAAAATTATTTCTATTCTAAATCAGTAGGATTTTGCAAATTCTCACCAAATATCGCCAAGCGAAGTTCAGTTTCGGGAATTTATTTTTTGACGTCAAACGTGACGATAAATTGCCAAAAGTAGCCAACTTTCGCGAGTTTTAATATTAAGACCAGCCCCATTACTGGCAACCCTTTAAGCAATGTGGCGACCAAGTTCCCAGGTATCCATATTTTCTTGTACATAATTCTTTGCAGATTGACATATTTAGCACCGCGAACTATTTCTAGCCGCCGTGGTGTCAAATGACCAAGCTGGGACCAAATTATTTTTCCGTAGGGAAAAATTATTCCCGTTGTAAAACAGTAGGGTTTGGCAATTTCTCGCCAAGTGTAGAAGGTATCACCAAGCTGTGTTTGGTTATAGAAACATTTTTTCGCACCAAACTTGGCGGTAAATCCTCAAAAATGATCAATCTTGGCGACTTTTGACACACTCTCGCTGCTTGCAAACCTGAAAAGCTTGTCCCAAGATTACACTGCGACTTCCAAGACAGGGCAAGTATAGAAGAAAAGCTTTTTTTTACAGAACAAAAAAAAAATGCTTTTTTTTCCTCTTTTCTTTTAGAATTTTTTTCTGTCCCATTGGTAAAAAGTGATCATACATTTTTGAAAGCGTATAAAATTAGGAAGATGAAATGCCAATCGAGATTCCGAATGCATCAATCTTAAAATTCTTTCCAAGACTATCTTCTTTCCCCTGACGCTTATACTACTACTTTACGACTATTAAGATATTGGGCCCCATCCATGCAGTAATGCGACGGTAACAATTTCCCCATAGTTTTGCTCACTAACGCAACAGTGAGATATTCAAAGACTCATGCCGGAAAGTTAGATTGCCAAAGAAGAGGAATCTTTGCCGGCGCGCCTTTGAGGAGACAGCAACGAACGGGTTACAATCAGCAAAACAATCAATCATTTATTTTAATCATTGCTCTTCTAGCTTAAATCTGGAAAAAGTTATTTAAGCAAATAATTTAAAACTGACAAATGGAATAGAACACAAGCATCATGGGTAGGCACACATTTAAATATTTTCCAATTAAAATAATTAAAAGCATTCTAAAATAGAACAATAAAAGTTATTTACCCACAAAACGTCCATTCTGTGTGTTTTGGGGGATAAGTACCTTTTACGTGTATTATTTTACAACGTTTTTAATTATTTTTACTGTCTAACGCCAGTTTTACTTTTTTTTCCCTTCCCAATAATTTTGACTAGATATGCCTAGTCAGAACAAACACTGAACTTTCTTTTTACAAACCATGGACTCCTTAACCAATACTTCTTTGCGTTTGCAACAAACATTCAACGTCTTCTCGTTATGGCAGACTGCCCGTTAGTCAGACAATCTAAAATTAAAAAATCGCAGAGAGAAATTTTTCTTGATTGGGCTATCCACATTCTTCAAAGTGCCTTTTTAAATTTGAAGCAATACTAACGTAAGTATAAACCATTGAGGGCAAAAAAAGAAAAAGAACTATACCAAAATCCTAATGCCCTACTTGTTTCTTCTTTCGGCTTTGACCATTCTTCATAATTGATTCTTTTGAACCGCCATTAAGCCTTCTAAATTTTTTTAACGTTGAATCGTTTTTGCCCTCCGTCCGGGTTTATTTTATTCGATTTTCATTTCATTTTTACTTTGCGATCATGTTCACGTACACTATTCTGAGAGAAAATTCTTTTATAATCATGAAAAAATTCGAATATGAGATTTTTAAATATTTACATGTTTTGAGGTATTATGAATTCGTTTATACTATTTGTACTGTATTGTGTGTAAACACGATAGGACAGCTAATAACGGTGCATTCAATTGAGCTCAAATTTGGTATACATATTATCGACTAACCTCGTACGATCGATATTGACTTCAGTGTGTGTAAGATACTTTTGTTTTTATTTTTTATTTTTATTTTATTTTAATTTTTGTGGGGGTGGGGTGGGATACAAAAAAGAATTCTTAAACATTGCGGCCTATAGACGGAAGTCCTTTGAAATGCATTAGTGCCAAAACGATGCATTCAATTGAGCGCTAATTGGGTATGCATATTATAGGTCTCGGTCACATGACTTGCATGGAATTTGTTGAGTGTAGAACTGACTTACATAAATTATCAATAATTTGGTCTATTAAGATTATATCACACCTCCGGAGAAGAAATTTCAAATTGTAATTGAGAATGACAGAGAAAATGGTGTGGGTTAACCTTCACTAGAAACTGCCAAACATGCAGTATGGAAAAATTCTAGCTAAAATAGGATTTCCAGGTGCCAATTATTAAAATTAGTTGAAAAGTAGTTTAATTTTTCTCAATTTTGAAAAATATTCCCTTAGTATTTGGCAACAAATGCTAAAAATTTTAACTTGCGAAATCTTGGTAAATATTTCACTCGGGAGAATGTTGTTGTTGGTTTTTTTTTTTCAACCTTCTAATACGCAGAGCAACATTTCCTCAAACATTACAGATAGGAAATGAGGGATCACATACAAATTAAATTTCGCATTTTAATATGTAATACAGCATCCTTGTAAGAAAATTGCCATACCTAAATTCGACAATCGATCATTTATTACCGATTAAGAGGTGATCACTGTAACATCTACTTTGAATCACCCGGTATAAATAATCTTTAAAAAATTGGAATAATTCCTATCATTTTTCTACATGCATAATATTTTCAATGATTTATTGAAAAAAAGAAAACAATTTGTAATAGCATGAATTTTGTTGAAAGAAAATAAATGCATTTTTTTTTATTATTACACCAGTTTAAAAATGCAACCAGTTTAAAAATGCAATCCATAGGCCGTAATGTATAAGAATTATTTTCTCCAACCTTGTGAGCAAACAATCAGCTCTACATACAGTAAAATCTATGCAGATCATGTGAATGTGACCTATAATATTGCATACCCAATTTCATTCAATCAAATGCACCGTTCAGCACTTTCAAGAATTTCCTTACATAATCCATTATGTAAAAGAACTTCTTTTTGTAGTCCCGTAAAAAGAACTATAAGTCCCATACACATGAAAATCAATATCAGTCGCATGACGGTGGTCTATATTACCTATACCAAATTTGAGCTCAATCGAATGCACCGTTTAGGAGCCATCGGGTTCACTCACATGCACACAAACACATATACACACACCATACATCACTGTAAAAATAACATAAATGCATTCAGATGACCTCAAAACGAATACATAATCGAAATCTCAAAGTCGAACTTTTTCATGATTACGATATTTTTCTTACGTAGTACATGTTCGGGAAAAAAAGTTGCAGATACTAAATCAGACAAATTAGTTATTGATTTTATATTTTTATAATGAGAGTACTGCAAATGTCTATTCCCAAAATAAGCAAAGAACCGACGTTATCACAAATATTTTCTCGATATTGGCGTTGTTGTGAAGTCACTAAGTGACCACTGTCTGATCACATCACAGTAATTGCCAGCAGGGCTATTAGTTCCAAATCCAATGTTTGCCAATAATCTGGTAATTAGCGTTCGATAACTCATTTTACTTTGAAAAATACAATTTCTAAACTTTTACAAAAGCATGGAATTGATCCGGAATATAGTGCTTGCAGAAAAAATAAACGTTTAATCTAGGAAATCTATTCGTTAATTAGTGGTTTTTCTGGAATATCTAAGAAAACGAAACTGTAAATTCCCAGAAAATGCTTTTGTTTTTTATGCCGCAATAGTTTGATTAATATTTTTATATAATTATTAGTTTCCTTTGAGGCGCAACCCTTCCCCAATGCTGAAAAAAGGGCAGCCGTTGCCATCGCTCGACTTAACTACTAGCAAGATGGCGTATGCTCGAAACGTTCATCGCGTGCCACAGATCTAGAGACCCTTTTTTGACGACAGCTGGCTGTGCCCGGCACAGCCAGCTGTCCGCCATCTTGCTGGCAGTTAAGTCGAGCGATGGCAACGGCTGCCTTTTTTTTCAGCATTGGGCAATCTATCCGGCTGTTCTCACCTTCTTCCATTTTTTGGCAGATGTCAGTGCTGTTAAAAATAATCGTGACCATTTTTTTACGGGAAATGACATGCTAAAAAGTAAAGGATTCTCGTGGAGCTATGTCACTCGCGACTATTTTCATAGAAATCAAATCTATTCTTCGTGACTGGCAACAGTCAAAGCGGCAGAGTTTGGTGTTCCCAGAGCGGGAACACTGAGCGTTAAAGGATTAAGATCCGACTGTTTTTGCTAGTTCAGGGTGAGGTTGCAAACGGATATCCCAACATTGAATAGCTATACCTTACCAATACAAGACAGCATTTCATTCTACGCAATGTGTGCAGTGAGAAGTTATAAAGGTTCATTACATTAAATTTTTAGCATTAGAATGCTATTTCGTTCACGATGGTATTTTCTGTCGACATAAATTTTGGGCACGATTTTCGTTGCATTTTTCAATAGGATTGCTAGATAACGGGGAAGCTAGAATAAAATGTTAAGAGTTACTAAGGTTCGCAATTTTTGAAGATTTATCGCCAAGTTTGGCGCGGAAACATAAGTCTCCTGAAACTGAAACCAGTTTGACGATAGTTTAATTTTCCATGTTTGGCGAGAAATAAAAAACCCTACAGTTTATTACGAAGGATACAGTTATTACGAAGTACAGTTGAAATATACCTGACGAAGATTAGAAAAATAGTACGTAATCTACATATACGTTAACGTAGGTGGTACCAAAACCGACGATATTTCTATGCATGGAACGGCAACAACTAGATGTAAACATTAGCGTAATAACAATAACACACTCGCAAAAATCCAAATTAATAGATCAGTGACGTCGAGTGAAGCAAGCGTATGGTTATGCATGTCACGCAGTAGCTAGATTACAAACTAACAATGCATACGCGAAAAAGCAAAATCTTTAGGATCTCTTCACAGCGCCTTTATCGCAGATTTAAAAAAAAAAAAAAAATCTCCTTGCAGTCACCTGAAGTATATTTTAGCTATTTTCTGTTTCTTTTATACTTTTGTAACCTAGGATACATATTAAATAATGAAACCGTACTATAAAATACCAGGTTGCTAACTTTGGTACATTAGCCAAGCAGCTGCTGCAATTAAGAAATATTTCTGTAGGAATTTGTACAACACGTCATCACTCAATACAGTATTTTATAATAATTTTATAAATGGAAATGTCACCAATTATATCTTTTCGTACATCTTGCAATGTTAGTACTTGGCTTTGCCCCCCATGGCTACTATCAGCTTTAATCCTGACACTCAAAATTTGTAGCAACCCTTACATAAATAAATTTAATGACAAGTTCTGTTAAAACAAAGAAACAGGATTTTCGTTGAAATGAATCCAATCATTAGGTCAACACTGCACTGAGTATATAGAATAGTAGGGTACGGGACGGCGAAGCTGGCCGCCTTGGCGGCCAGTTTTAATAAACACTACTTCAGAATAGATTTCAATTCCAAAGAAGAGTTTTATGGAACAAAGAAGACAAATAAGGTACACACATGGATTATCATACACTTTCCAAGCAGTATTCATGAAGATGAATTATAACTAGAATATGCGTGACGAAGATTGATAAACAATTTTAGTGGGCGATTTTGATGCAGATTTATAATCCAGAAGAATTTCATGGAACAAGGAAGAAAAACACGGCACACTTATGAATAATGATAAACAAGGTGGGCGAAAAGTCCTTGACACATTACTAGTATGGCCACCACATCCACTAGTATGACCACCTAGGTCTCCAGATTTAACTCCGCTTGATTTTTTCTTGTGGGGATATGTCAAGGACAAAATCTTCGCTTCGAAAATGACCAACATTACACAGCTCATGACACGGATCATCGAAGTCTTTGAGAATATTCCACAATCCATGTTGACAAGCACGTGGAATGAGATCGAGTATCGCCTAGATGAGACACGAGCTACGAAGGGTGCCCATATCGAAACTTGGTAACAAAAAACTCATTCCGCAAGGGCAACTATTAAAAAGTTTTTCATATAAAATGTCATTCTATGGATTTTTGGTCTTGTGGCGCCCTCTTTCGGCAGCAGTTCGAAATTTTCTGTTGATAAAAAAACTTAACATTCTATTAAAGAAGTGACCGCAAACTGAACTCTTTTATGGCAATTTCTATTTTATATATTTTTCTGAAATGTGTCAAGGACTTTTCGCCCACCTGTACTTTCCAACTAAATGGAATAAGGAAGAAAAATAGAGACGACGCATGGAATATGATACGCTTTTAAAGTATAGCATTTTAGTGCGTACTTGAAATATAAAAATAGTTCAGATTTTTTTCCTGAGAAATTACGACATTGATCTTTATTAGTGGCCCGGGAGAATACTGACTTGACTCCCAGTGATTATTTTATTTGGGGCTTTACACTTTAAACATTTATAAAATGTTTGAAACACTTATAAATTATTTTTTCAACATGTACCTCTGACATTGTTAATATGCAAACCAGGATGACTACAGCCACCAAAACTGTAACACCAACCAGACATGCTGTAAACACCGTGGGACAAATTTAGGTTACGGAATTGATATCGTTCGTGTTTCTGCTGGTGGTCACGTGGAATATTTATTAATATCTGGTATTCGTAACTTTGAAATGCTATTTCTTTATTTCTTTTCCACAATATACATCTATCTTCTGCAGTTTTGGAAACATAGCCCTTCAAATTTGGGATATTCATTGGTTAATGATTTTTTTATTTCAATTTGTTTTTCAATTTTTTCAAATGCTTAAAGAGCGATACTAAAAAAAATTTTAATTTATGAAACAACTGAACTTTTTCTTCATATTTTATACAAATTCCACATTTTTAACACTTTCCAACAAGATTGAAAAGCGTTTATGATTTCGGTTTATCTGTTTGTCCGTCCATGCTCTAACTCCGTTAATATGCATTGACTACTGCGAAATTTATAATTGCTATTCCTAAGTATCATGTACCCTATTGAAAATGGCGTATGTAGCATGTATAGTTCTTCTACAGGAGCACTCGAAAGATTTCCAATACATTACGCTCTATGGGCAGTCACTCGTTAAAGTGTATTTTAGAGATATTTGAATACTTGAAACAAAATTGATATATGTTGTTAAAGGTACACAAGATAAAGCTCTCCATCTAAAAGCGTCTGTATTGTTAATAGTTCTTTTACAAGAACACTCAAAATAATTCCAATACATTACGTTGAATGGCAGTTTAGAGACAGGCATCCATTTAAAGCACAATACTATCATACTATATAATATTAGCTAATGACGACTAGGATCGTGTATCTCACTCAAAAGTTGCGCCAAAAGTCGTCAATGTTGGCGACTTTATCGTGTTTTAAACATATTCGTTGGTTTTTGTTTTTTTTTTAATTTAAAGTTGGCACAAATGTTACTAAGGTTCACTAAAAAATGCTTTCCATCGAAAATAGTGTCTGGATTGCACTAGTTCTTCTATTGGAACACCCAAAGGAATTCGAATAGATTACGACTATGGCAGTTGAAAGACATTAATCCATTTCAAGTACAATACGATAAGTATAAAAAAATGTTTATAAGAGTTTACTTTTCAGTTAAACGATGGAAAAAAACGTTTAAAGCTCTTTTACAGGATCTCACAAAATTACATTTATAGTGTTAATACAACATTTTTTTAAGATTATCTCCGAAATCTCGCCGAAGGACAGTACATCGCCAATTTGCAGTAAAAAATTTTGATGTGTTGAAAAGTGTTTTATAATCGATACGTTTGGCATGATTTATCTTTCTTGTTACTGACTAAAATAGTGTTTCCCGAATTAATTATAGTGAACCACTCGTAGTTCAGGATTTGATATTTAATTGGTCGAGTTAAGGTATGTATATAACATAAAGGATCTAAGCTGTATATCTAAACGAAAATGTGTATCTAACATGTACTTTTCCACGATTTGAAATCCAAATATCTGAAAAATTCAAAACGGATGAAATGAACACTATTGATTCATTTTTCTAAAAAGTGAGTCGCTACAGATTCAGTTTCTAAACACTGTGTTGTAATGTTTAAAAAGTTGGGAACCACTTCTGTAAAGTTCATTCATTAATTACATCAAATCAAATTATTTGGTTATGGAATCAAAAATGTCAAGGATTGAAAACTCCCTTAAAACAAGAAAAAAAACTTATTTTAATCTCTCAAGGTAAACAATCTATACAAAGCATCCCCAAAAAAAATCCGTTTAAACACTTCAAGAATCATAGGGTGAGCTTGACGATTCCTAATCGCATGGCAATGCGGATAATAAGAAAACACTAATAAGAAAAGACCATTACTTTACACGAGGCAAAATAATGATTAGTGAATATTGAAATAGTTGAGTGTTGATATCGTGTGTGTATTGTGTATACAGAACACACTAATGCTTCAAATTCGTGTACTTAAAAGGGCAAAGGAAAAATTTGTAAAAACAAAAATATATCTGACCTAATTAGGGATTGCAATCCGGAAAACCGGATCCGTTAATAAGGCGGATCCGGTACCATTATAGGTCTACCGGATCTGGTACCAATTTACTGGATCCGGAAAGTACTAAAAAAAGAAAAGACTACATATGAAAATGAAATAGCTCGAGGACAATACTTGCCATTCATTAAACAGATCTATGATAATTATCATCATTATTATAAGACTGCATATTGTGACGAAATTGCATAATTATTGTTTACTCAGTTGATTAAGTTAGATTTATGTAATATAAGAAACGTACATAATGTTATGTAAGTTAGAAGATAATTTTCATTGATGTCATTTGTGAACTCTATTAAGACTGAACTTAAACTATTATACTGAATAATATATTTATATTATTCAGTACAATAATTTAAGTTCAAATACTATTTCATTGATATTCATTGTTTTGTTTTGATTGCAAATATTTTTTTATATTATATATCTGATAATAATAATATCTGTACCCCAGAACCAGACGAACGTTAAGTCCATATATTACAATTTTCAGGTTAAAGCGTTGATTCTAAACGAAATACCTATGAATGGGTTAAGTATATACAAATTTAATTATGTCAATAATTTTTTGCTGACTGATTCAATTATTAGCACTGAAACCAGACCTAGAGTTCATTTCTTGCAGTTTTGATACCCTCCTGAAAAGTTAGTCTAGTGTGACTTACGTTAGTCTCGTACTGAGGTACAGATCATTATCATTACAGATATTATCATTATGTATAATATACTATATAATAAACTTAACCTATATTCTTCTATTATGCAATATAAATATTAAAATTTAACTAGTTATTCCATATACTAGATTTTCATTGTTGATTTTATTCGTAATTGTTGCTTAATTATAATAGAGTTGATAATAAATTGATTTCCTAAGACACAAACGGTCTTTTTTATAAACTTCATGATACACTCACTTAAACATCTTTTATACAGATAATACAAAAACGAAAGCGAAATCGTTTTGATGAAGCCAATCCGACCGGATTGATGAGGATCGGGCCGGATCCGACCGGATTGAAACTGGTACCGGATTGCAATCTCTAGACCTAATAAAGTATCGTTACTTGCATATTATACCATAAACCACTTTCGCCAATGCTCTTTTCCTTATTCGGGGCGATTCAACGTCAATAGCGGAAAACAATAACACAATACCCAGTTACTTATCCTATTTCATTATATTAAATAGCTGTTTACTTCTTTAAAGCACCACCATCCAACTATACTTCACCATTTCAAATGCTGTTTGGAATGGGCATCATAATCCATGCGTGTGCCATGTTTGTCTTTCTTGTTACATAAAACACTTTTCAGAATTGAAATCTACATTAAAATGGCCAACTAAAACTGTTTAACGATCCTCGTCAGGCATATTCGAACTATACTTATCCTTCGTAAAAAACTATAACGGTTGCTAGTTCCTCCAAATACGGAAGATACCTCCAAGCTAGGTTCAGTTTTGGGGACTTATATACTGGTGTCAAACTTAACGATAAATCCCCAAACATTACAAACCTTGCCGAGTTTCGACCGTTTATTCTCCCGGCCCCCGCTCCATCTGGCATCCCTATTGAAAAATGCATCGAAAACGTGTCGACGCAAATCGGTCCACAGCAATATGTACACAAAAATATGGCGACAGAAAAATTCGGCGTAGACTAAATAGCACTCTAGTGCTAAAAAGAATATTAGTGAGCACTGAAAAAAAAATTTGCATAGTGGAGGTATGTACTGGGCTTACAATCACTGATGTTTCTTACCTAAATACTTTTAAAACAAATAGTAGAAAAAATTTTAAATCAAAAACCCATCTAGTCCAATAAAATGGCTTTCTTGCGGACACACCTAATTCCTTTTATAAACAAGCACTAATAAGAAAAGATCATTATCTTACATGAGGCGAAAAAGTGATTAGTTGGGAAGTGTTTAAATAGAGAGACTACTTAATACTACACAAAATAAAAAATGCCATGCCAACGTCAATTACCGAGATTACAAAGATATGCGGCAATCGATATTTCTCGAGAAGGAACAGAAAAATGAACAACGAAAAACTGTAATGGTAAAATTCTTAAATTTTCTTCAAATATTTTGCTAATCTTGATGGTATTTTTTTAACGGTTTAGACGTTTATAGCTCCAGTGGAAGAGCTTTTAAATTAAAGCTGGGAGAAAAAAGCCTGTTTTTTGCAAAAATTTGTATTCATAACAAGTTAATTACAATGCACTTGGAGAAATATTGTTGTGCGTTAAATAAAAGCATAAAATATTTCAATAAAATATTCGACCATAATTATTGTTAAGTCATGTGAAATTTCACAAATTATCTCACTGGAAAGTTTTCTGGACGAGAAAAATATAAAAACAAGAAGAGTAAATCATGGCAGACGCATCGATTATAAAACATTTTCCTACACAATTTTTTTGCGCTTAATTTGGCGAAGTATTGTCCTTAAATCGGGCGAGGTTTTAGAGACACTCTTTAAAAAAATGGATTGCGCTTGAAGTGGATCTCTCAACTGACATAGATCGTAATGTATTGGAATTCTTTTGAGTGGTCTTGTAGAAGTAGTATTAATAACACGGACACTATCATCGATGGATAACATTATTTTGTGAACCTTATTCCTTTATAGAGAGAAACTTATTCCTTTAAGGGTTAGAAGTCTAAAATTAATGTTGAACACGCTAAAAAATCAAAGTTTATAAGTTTGTGGCATGTAAATCGGTTAATGCGTTAGAAACCCTTATAAACTCCTTCGACCAACGCAATCCCTGTGCGGCACAGCCAGCTGCGTCAAAAAAGGGTCTCTAGATCTGTGGCACAAGATGAACCTTTAGATCGTCCGCCATCTTGCTGGTATTTAAGTCGAACGATGGCAACGGCTGCCCTTTTTACAGCATTGGGAAAGGGTTGCTCCTCAAAGGGTTAAGAGTACAATATATAAACTCGGTCCCCTTTCTTTGTCAAGATTATCTACCAAAAGTACCTAATTTTTGATGAGCACGACTCTTAGCATTTTTCCTTACGAAGAATCAGTAAATTTTCGGAATTGATCCTGGACCATTCTTCGCTTCAACTTCGTTCGATGGCATATTAAATATGACAGATGGTATAATTAAATTATAAATAATGCATACCGCCTTTACTTATAATTTTCCAGCTTATCAACCATTTTATTAATTTAAATTCTTATTCTACTAATTTATCTAAATTATAATATAAGTCACACTTATTATCTAAACATTTGGAATTTTGTTTTGCATTTAGTATAAACTCCGCTTAGTAAGTCATTTTTAAGTGTTCTTGAGAGTGATCTACTAACGAAGTTTGACGATGTACAGCATTTGATTTCGTGTCTATGTTGGAGGAATAAGAATGGTTACTTAATTTTATTCCTGTGTCGAAAAATTAGATGTAATAGACAATTGTAATTCTTTTTCGTTGGATAAGAATGATCCATTTTATTTTTTACTTGGGAGAAAAATATGACCATTCAACCGGGGCCATCGCTAAGCAACGGGCCTGCTTATGAGTTGCCATCGCTAAAAATGAGTTTATCATTGAGGCCTGTTTTCCCCAGCTACAGTATTCTATTTTATTATTCTGAGTATTATAAATTTTATATTATTTTATTATTTTAAAACATTTTTTTTTTACTTTTGTCCTACTAAAGAACTTTAGATGTCGGTAATGGTTTTGTGAATCTTGCGCCATTTTCTTTCATGAAAATTTATCCTAAAATTCGAACATTTTGCTCTGAATGTAAAGGTAAGTGAACGCTTATAATGTATTTAGAAATTCTAAAAATATGTATGTAAATCATGTTTAGTGAATAATTACTCATGTGTTATTTATAAATAAATTATTTTAATCAGAAATCGTATTACTTGAGTAGTTTTTATTCTTGTAAATAAGCATGACGCTGTGATACTATTTAGACAATTTAATTTTGCCAGTTGAAAATGTTATTTATCAGTTATATATGCCTTAATTATGTGATTAAGACTTACATCTGGTACAGTGCAGAAATACAGTAAATTATAAATTATTGATTTTTGCCCGTTTATACAGAAACTTCAAATGTAGTTAATATTTTGTACAAGCGTTCATTATGCTTGCTCAATTCCTAAGTTCGATTGAGAAAGCGACAAAAGAATAATATATACTACATGAAATGTCTTTATTAAAGAATAATTAATTCGGGGATCGCGCTATAGAGCGTATTTTATCAATTTTCTCCAATATACAGGATTTCCCGAAAACACTGAAATGCGCTTTAATACATCATTTGTTAAAGATTAATCTTGAATTGTTTAAAATAACGTAGGAAATACGACTACGTTCATGAAATATTCATTATAAAAATGTCTTTCTCATTTGTGTATTTAGTTATTTTAAAGTATATTAAATATCCACTTGTGAAACTAAAATAAGCAATCGTGAATCATGAGAGTAAGCGCTACTTTGTTTTTCCTTCAAATTATATGCATCTATTTTATTTATGTAAATATGTATCATAGCAAACAAATTAATGATGAGTTCGTACTTGAACTAGTAACACAATTACTACTTAAAACTACATTAAATAACGTTTGAAAGCACTGGGAAGCTTGAGAAAAGCCTGATGTATACGTGAAGACTCGAGCATCCGTAGGCCTCTTTGGATGGCTCATCAAAATACACGCGCAGGCCCGTTACTAATTGCGAAGGCCCCGATTCAACAGTCTCAGCTAAAAATACCACTACGAATAAAAAGTTTTTGGTCCAACATTACTGGAGTTGTTCTAATTTCTACAATGAAGTAGTAAAACTGAAAAGTTGATTTCATTTTCGCATTCTAGGAATTAGGAAAAATGATTGGATTCTTTTGTTAAAGGAATAATATGAGGGGATTGATTTGATTCTATGTTATAGGAATTAGGAAAGTTGATTTAATTCCTGAGCGAAAAAGTTTATTTTATTTTTGTGTTGAAGAAATAAAAATTATATTTATAAATAATTTCATTTCAGCAAAAATGCGGCTCACACCATCATTTTATAAATCTGATTTATTATTCAGTAATTCATTTGATATCTATTTTGCAGGAATAAAATGAAAAAATTGATTTGGTATATCGATAAGAAATCGTTTAAATACGAGAGACGGTGTGATACGAAAAGTAATAAAAAGAAATGCCTTTTCAATCGCGATATTTTCGCGAATTTATCGCGATAGGAAGATATCTTTCAATTTATATTTTCATGGGAACCGATAGAAATATCGAAAAACAGTCAGTGGCGTAGCCAAGGGGGGGGGATAGGGGGTTCACAATCCTTCATGAGGAATTTTTTGCCATACAAAATGTTTATTCTTCACTCCCTTATTACACACACGTATAAGTATATGTGAGTTATAGTAGTCCTAATCCTTCCATGAAAAATATCTGACTACGCCACTGAAAAAAGTTACCGACAAAAAATTTTGCATTCTAATGGTACGTTTCCTAATGTTTGCTTCGAATATTTTACTGTTCTTGTTAACGCTATGGACGTTTTCAATGCTCACAAACTGTTGATTTAGGCAAAACAAAATACATAGACTTCTTTTCCAAAAATCACTAAACGTATCAGTTAATTGCTGCTGAAGTAAAGTGAAATACAATACTTTTTTAAAGGAATCGCACAAGAATGAATTATTTGGGGAAGAAGGACGTTTTCTGTTGAATAAAAACTATATTCAGTTATTAATGACTTTGTCATTTTTATCTCTCACCACCTTTATTGAAAATTGTCCGGAAAATGTGTTCCAAAAATGCGACATAAAAGTATGCGACATAATTTTACATATCTTTAAATACTATTAGTTCACTACAGCTTTAATTTATTGTTACATTATTTCGTAAGCTGTAGAATATGCATTACATGTATTTTTCTATAAATAGGTTACAATCATAATATGATTAGTTCACAACAGCTTTAATCTATTGTTATAATATTTCGTAAGCTCTAGAATATGCATCACATGTATTTTTCTATAAATAGGTTACAATCAAAAAAATTTCAGCAGCTTATGAAAATTGTTGCAAATTGAATTGCTTATTTTTTTATTGGGCAATGTCTTATCGTCCTGAATTCTGTAGCCCTCAATAAGCAAATGACATAGTCAATTAATATCGTTTTAATGTGGCAGTAATGAAACTAAAAAATTAGGGAGGTTCGGGGGGTCTCAACCCTGACGAGGCTCGAACAGCCGAGTTTTTTTTTTTTTTTTTTTTTTTGCAGTATGTATTTATGGCCGCCACTATATTTTTCCTGCATTCGAATCTTTGTCAGATGGACACAGAAATCTTGAATACTGTCCCCAGAAAACAGTGCACAGACTGCGCAGAAGAATTTCCCCTCTCACACACTAACGTTTCACGGCACGTTCACCGGTGATCGTTGATCTTCAGTAAACGTGAGATCGAAATCAATTCTGGAATTTTAAAACCCGATTACTTGCCGACTGGGATATCAAGGCCACGGTGTATAAGCAGGTGTATTGACTGCACTCTTTATACTTACAGGGTGTTCCTAAATGATCTTCGATCATGTTTATTTCAAAAATGGGGATGGATAGAAAGTGTGGCTTGCTCCGTAATGTTCATACACATTTAAAGTCTTGTGTGCGCGCCACGTGTAGCACGCACGATATCAAGCGAAATTCCAGTTATTCCGCTATTCGGCGTAGAATGTCTTCATTAATGTGTGCAGTTACTGTTCTGATTGTCTAGCTGTGTCTGCAAGTCCCCTCTGAGGTCTGATAAACTGAATCCTTCACAAAGCACGAGAATAAATATCTAATGAGGTTATGTGTAATGACAGTGCAGTCCAGAAAATGGATTCTCCTCTACAAACAATGTAATGACCTGGAAATGTAATTTCAAAAACGTACTTAACGAATTAGGCGCAGTGAGGATGGACATGATCCTTATACTGTACTTATACGAAAGGTGATACAGTCTGATCACATTTCGCGTGGAATATTGGCAAGCTTACAGTTAAAGCGAATCGAAATGAACCTATGAAGGAAGGGGGAAGCAAGCGGATGGATACTCAAATGCAGTGCACATGTCTCGTCATTTTCAATGATTGTCCAAGAGCATGTCTGACTAAAACCCCCCATAAATAATAGACGTGTCCGTTTCCGCCTCCGAACCGGATATTTACTTTTACATCTAAAAGGTGGTCGAACAGTATCAAGTGGCAGCTATTTGACGTGTGGCAATACAAATTGCTGGAACTGGCTCATGTAAATAGACTAGGTTACTGACGCTTCTGTGGAAAAAAAGCATACCCATCAAACGGTTATGACCACACCACACATTCACGTTTGGACTTCTGCTATTAATTTACATGTTAAAGCAGAACCCCAGATCCTCAGAGAATGTCCCTTTACGATCTTGGACACATTGCTACTACCAACTTGAATCTGCAAATTTGGCAATATTTACCTAATTGCATTTTGGGGATCTCTAAGCAATGTTATGTACAGTACCAAAGCCCAAATCTTAATTCGAATAGTTTTCGTGCAAATATGGTCATTGTGTTTCGCGTATATTATTTTTTCTGAAACAACGAAATTTCGAGAGTGATTTTCTCAAAATCAAGAAAATGTTAAATTTTTGCGTTTTTGGCATGGTGGTAGAGACGTAAAAGCAATTATTTTTTTTGGAAACAAGAAAACTTAAATGATCGTGAACATTATGCTGAAAGCTGCTCCTTTCTGCCAATCGCCATTTCTAGAACATACGTGGTGAAAGCTGTAAAGATCATATTTTAATGAACTGTATTCATGAAACAAATGAAGCCAACAGATGGCTCTCTAATGATGCTGACAAGTAGTTAATTTTATGAAATATAGATTGTATTTAGCTCTGGCCATATATGAACCGAGCTTCTGTGGCACTTTCCGATGATATATTGCATCTATGTACCAGCTTTTAAATAACGCTATCACCTTCAGTAGATAAGGGTATGGCAAGTCAAACTAGCCATCGTAATCAGACAATTAACACCACATTTCGGTAATAATAGGGGCCGGTTTTACGTGCAAGTACTCTGTACATCTGTATTTTTACGCTATCACTTCAGACTCAAAATTACACGAAAAATTCTATTTTTAAAAAAAATATTAACATAATTTCTTACCCTTTACTTACATTAACTAATGCTCATAAGCTGTTCACTTGTAAAAGCCATAGACTTTTTTTAATAAAAATGCAAAGTATGTCTACTTTAATAAAACTGCTTTCCTAAAAATACTTCCCATGCTCTTTAGAAAGAAACGCTAATAAGGAAAGATCATTATCTTACGAGAAGCAGAGGAGTGGCATGTTAGAAAGTGTTTAAATATAAGCGACGTTGTAACAAGTTCCGTAATAAAAGACACCCTGCTGATATCATTTAGCGAGTTAGGAAATATACCTGGTTATCCATATTTTCCCTTCAACAGAAAGGCGTTTAAAAGGGATCAGCGTTAAGATATAGGAAAATTCTTGACTTCTGCATTCATATTTTGATAATCTTTATACAGTGTTAGTTAAAATAGTGATTTTTTTTTCCATGTGCTGTTCGGAGAAAAAGACATTTTTTGGAGACAGTGACTAATTTAGGCTTTAGAAAAATAACAATAATAAAAAGAATGACTTGTTACCAGTAGGCGAAACTATTTTAGATTTTCAATATTCTCTTTCTGATGCACAAAATAGATTATGAACTATTTTTGATTCAGGCTGCATATTTTTCTGCATATTTGGTGACATACTTGCACAGGCTTGTTCGCATAACTTTATTGCTGCTATGAAAGTTTCAACAGCTACGAAAATCTGTATCAAAGTAAAATCCTATTTAAACATTTTCCACTTCATGCCATTATTGATGCTATCGCCATTAACTCCAACCAATCAGAATGCGATATCACTACTCTTCGCCTTTCAGTATGGAGGACTGCAAGTTTTAAGTTGCAGAAGAACTGTGAAATAACGAAATAAGAAAAAACGTATTTGCTTGTGTGCATAGAACCATATTATGAAAACAATTTATTTTCTCTTAATATATGGCGCTCGAAACTTTGTAATTGATCTCTCTTCTTGCACCTCTAACCGATTTCAAGAAAGGAATGTATATTTTTAACCGACGAAAAACGGAGGAGGTTCTCAAGTCGACGCGTATATATATATATTTTTTTTTTTTTATGTATGATCACGCATAACTTTTGACAGAGTAATCCGATTTGGATAATTCTTTTTTTATTGGAAAGGGTGTACCCCGAATTTGGTCCCATATAGATTTGGAACAAATATTCCAACTCTAAGGGTAGGAAAACAGGGAATGATTGATTTTTCACTCACTGATTATAATGTATGAACACGCATAAAATATGAGTTTTAAATGCCAGCTCGTTTAGTGATCTTTTTCCTTTTCCTCGTGAAAATTCAATAGTCCTTAAATTTTATAGTTTTCATAAAATAAAATAGAAGCTCTAACGAGGCATATAAGCTCTTGAATCGATATTCGTTAGATGCTATTACGAGAAGAGTTGATTTTTTTAATGGACGGTGTCCGGGTGGCGTCATTTTTCAGCCAACACGTGACCTCCAACCAATCTACTTAAAATGTAGTTTCATTGACACTCAATGTTTCAATCTGATTAGTTCAAATTTGTATTTTCCACCGACACGTGATTGAAATAGCCTCGTATCGATATCGTCCTTTGCAAGTGATATTGGCGACGTTTTTACGTCACCGTTTAAAACTGCACATCAAGCCACCTATACATCTTCGTTCACAGTACACAGCATATATGTGTACATTTTGTTTTCGCTTGTTAAAACGATTCTTTTAAGATTTTTTGTAGTTCTGAATTTACGTACATATGCGTCGATGCTTTAATTTTGAATAAATGACTTTAACGCATGCGAATGTGTAAATCCTACGCACACATTTTGTTTTTGTTTGCCGTTTCGCAACAGATGTATTTGAATGTTATTAAAATTTTTTAAGTTCAATTTGTTAATTTTTTTTCGAAATTAATACAGCTAAAAAGGACTGGTCTATGTTCCGTATCCGGTGCTGTTTACATTTTGATGTTCATTTAGTGTTGGTTCTGACGCCATCGTGGCCGATGTTCCGTGGGAGTGAAGTACCCTGCCGGTGGTAGTTTTGACTGGCAACTGTTGAGAAATGTGTACCGCTTGGCGACGGTTTTATTATTATTATTTTTTTTTTAGGTATTATAATGCGTCAAATATTGCAAATTGGATATTTCAAAACTGTTGAAAGATCCGAAATTTCTTGAATTTTCGCGCATGCGTAATAGTTATTTTTAAATTCTAGCTACTGTGTGACGTACACAGATGAATGTAAAGAATTCGCTTGCTCAATTTGACGTCACTAAGCTGTTAATTTGCGTTTATAGCCACAAAAAATTATAAAATAAAAACATTTTAACAAAAAAATTAAACCGCCGAAAAACTCAAAAGCAAAAAATAATAAACCTTTTTTTTAATTAACCTGAATAACTAAGTTCTTAAACTAATGTAAGTATACCTAAGTAATTTTGAGTCGGTGCCAAACAATCAATGAACAAAGATCACTAAATTACCTTAAATTTAAAGAAATAACCAAATCAAATTAGCAATGCAACGTGAAATCTCTGGCGATAAACATTAACATTCCAAAAAATGCGCTCTCCGTACGTCGCTCACGATCAACGAGCTTTCGCAGAAATGCAGAGAGGTAGGTCTACTTTGTAATACACAACTCAGCTTTAAAATCTGTGTGTGAACAATAAATTACTCCTATTAATAATGGAGATTTAGGCAATTTAGTGATCTTTATTCATTGGTTGTTTGGCACCGACTCAAAATTACTTAGATATACTTACATTAGTTTAAGACCTTAGTTATTTAGGTTAATTAAAAAAAGGTTTATTATTTTTTGCTTTTGAGTTTTTCGGCGGTTTAATTTTTTTGTTAAAAAGTTTTTATTTTATAATTTTTTCTATTTATCGTTTGGCGTTATAGCTGATGTTATTAGATAATGCATAAACACTTAATACCTTAACAACAAATTCAAGTAAATAGATAATGTTTTTCTTGAAGTGACTACTGTTATTTTAAAAATAATAGTCACCCCGTATAAAATTATTGTACATAAATACGAACTTACACTATTAAGAATATACTAGCGAAGACATGATATCATGTGGAAGAACCGAAGTCAAGTTGTTTGTGTTGTTTTTCAAACAACAAAAATTGTTTGCCCAGTAAGAGGCTGAGGTATTTTTCCTCTTATTACTGCTAAATTAATGTTGGTATTTAAAAATCTATTGTAAAACCAGCTATTAGTTTTCGTTAAACATCCTATTTTCATTTAGTTCAATGAAATAATGAAGGTTTCATTAAACCGAATGAGGTAATAACATTGCTTGGAATAAATTTAGAATTTTCTTCAACACGCTTAAAAAAAAGAACTAAATTCGCTCCGAAGGATTTAAAATCGGGAAAAGTGGGTCCCGACTTTAGATCTTTCGGAGCTAATTTAGCTCTTTCGAAGCGAATTCTTTTTTTTTTTTTTTTTTTAAGCGGGAAGATCTCAATCTAATGAGATTTTTGCCAACTGAATGTTAAAAATCTGCATTAATGTCAAAAATGTGGCTGTATAAAACAACAAAAGTCATTTCATTTATCAAACAGTTTAACAAACTTTTATGACAAATCCATTACAAAAATTATCCTTATATTATACGAACCTCCAAAATTACTTTCTCTTTTCCAAAAGAAATATTAATAAGGAGAGATAATTGTCTTACAAGAGACCAAATGTTTAAAGTGTGAGTTTTTAAATATCTGAAAAATAATGTAATGCAACACACCTAAATAAAAAATTCTTACTGTGGGACAGGAACTAGAAAGATAAATATGATAAATGCTATATTTGGAAAGTAAAAGTAAAGAAAAAGCCGAATGCAACATTCTAAATTTTACCTTAAATAATTTTCTGATATGAAGAATTTTTCGTTGTCATTTATAACATTTATACTACAGTTAGCGCAACGTTTAAATGACAAAAGAAAATATTGTTCTGCTAAGCGGAAACTTGTTATTTAACAAGTTAATTGATGTTACACATGATGATAAATTATCTTTTTTAGTACTTCAAAGTGTTAGTTGAATAACTTGATTATAACTGTTGTTAAAGACTCTAAAAATTCGATAATTGTCTTCGTCAGTACTTTTTTCAAAGAAAGGCCAATTACCATCTATTTGACTTACTTTAAGAAGTTGATAGTCATCACTACAACTAAACAGATCTTGTATTTAGAATTTTTGATAAAGTTCTTTTAATTATAGCTAGACATGATTTAAGAATGTCTTAAAGCCCCCTCCCCCCCCCAATATATATATATATATATATATATATATATATATATATAACATGTCTATAGAATCTAAATTATACTTCTCTCAAAACTAAATAATTAACTAAGATAACTGTATATAAGGAAATTCGGGGGGAGTTACGGTATAATGGAATGTTTTACTTAACGAAAACCTATAACCATCACTGTTTATTAAAACTAACTATGCTGGGTTCGGTTTTGAAAACTCATTTTTGTCACTAAAATTGGTAATATTTCGCCGAAGTTCTTAAGTTTCTTGATAATTCGCGAAATTTTGGACATGGCCTGAAGTATGATTGACCATAGGCTTTTAATGCATTGAAGATGTGCATAGACCTTAATGTATTGAAAGTATTTTGGACGACTCTGTAAATAAACTACGCGGTCGATTGGAGTTAAAAAGAGAGGAGCTCAACTAGATGTTTAGCAGTTCTAACTACAAATTTTCAATATTCTGTTGTAGTTCTGGAGTTATACGAGTTACATACGTTCATACGCACATACGAGGTGTGTTCAAATGCAAGTGATTCGAAATGTCGCATGCGAACAGTTTTCAATGCATTTCCGTGAAACAAACGTGATAGTGAAGGTTATGTACCACGCATGCACGTGCGCTAGCAGATTTGTGATAATTTCATTCGTAAGGACGTGGCATTTATTTTAATATGGCTGGTGTGGACGCAACTGTGTCCAAAACGTATCAGAGAGCTGTAAGTTTTTGACACTGGAAGGGTGCAAGGCAGTGGGTATTACATCGCGGAATGCTGTCGTCAGGTGGCATCATTCTGCACGACAATACAAAGCCGCATGTCGCCAAGGTGTGTGTCGAGGTACTGGTCCGAAAAAAGTGGGAAGTCCTGAAACACCCAGCTTATAGTCCAGATCTGTCGCCTTGGGACTATCACATCTTTTTACCGCTGAAGAAAAGCCTAATGAGTCAACGATTTCGCTCCGACGATGACGTAAATGCTGCAGTTCTGAACTGGTTCCATGATCAACCGACATCGTTCTTCGCAGACGGAATTCGTAACCTTCTAAGAACTCGGACGCCTGCTTAAACGGCATGGGGGGTTATTTGTGACAAACTTAGAATGCATTTCGCCCATTAAATATTGTTGTTCCCATCTATGTATCTGTCTCATTTCTATCCCTATGTATCTGTCTCATTTCTATCCCAATGCATCTCATGGATACACACCTCGAATCACTTTCATTTGAACACCCCTTAAACGTACATTTTGTTTACAAAACGTAAAACTAGTCAAAATGAATTCATGGTTGGTCAAAATAGATTGTCGTACATGCATATGTACGTATATAAATGCATATACACGTAAATGTACGCAAAAACTTGAAAAAGTAAATTTAGAGGAATGGTCAAAATCAATTTTTCCGCTAAAATCTTAATACCAAAATTTTTCGCTACTACAACAGTTCATTTTCTTCGTGAAAGGAGGTTCGAGGTTTTTCTTTAATTTAATCATTATTCTCTCCAAAAATGTCAATATCAAACGAAAACGGTATTTTTTAGAGAGAAATTTATGAGAAAGAAGGTTTATGCACTCCAAAAAAATTACTTACTTTATATCTAATCAACATTTCCTATCAAATAATCAGATGAGAAAAAATATTAGAGTATATAACTTAAAAAGTGAAAAAAAAAAATGTTTAACTATGGATGGAAAAATTTGATTTTCCTTTAAATTACCTTGCTAGCGTCTTAGGTACATTTCGTTAACAGTTTTGACATTTTTAAGGCTACTTCGGGAACAATTTAACGGAAAAGAGAAAGTTTATTTCATAAAATAATTAACCTGCACTTGGTTATTCACATCCGTAAATAACTAAGATTGTAAATTATATATCTATTTCTCTTGAAAGGTAATTTGTTATGATTCGAAAAAAACAGCTTACAAAAAAGGCTTTTTAACTTTAAATTCAGTTTAAAGTGCGTATAACAATTACTCATGTGATTCCTAAATTACTTAGCATAAAAAATAATATTTTAGGCATGTGTTCCATTGCAAGTTAAAATATTTATTTGTGCTTGGGTACATTAAATTAAATACACTTATTCTTTACTTTTCATGAAAAATTTTTGAGGAATGTCAAAAGAAACGGTATGAAAAGAAATAGTATGTGAATGTTTTTCTTTTTCTTTCTAATGGCTGGATCAGCGCCCTACTGTAGGCCTGACAGCTGCGAGAGCAGCAAATGTTGATCATTTCATTATGTGACCGCCTATTAGGAAGGCCAATGTTGTCCCCTGTGCGTAGTCTTCTAATTTCAAATCAAGTCCAGATGATACACCTAGCACCTGGATTGGTACCCCAGAGAATCGTTTGAACATGGAGGGCTTTGGAGCCACGACAGATTTTACGTGCCCAGCTTCCTTCAGCGTACACGGTTCCACAGCAGTCCATCTGAGAGAGGTTTTCACTTTGCCAAGTTCTGGCCAAGCTGGGGCTGCATCACTTTCCATGTTTTCATGGGGAACGGAGCTTCACGATTAGGCCTCTGAGGAACCTGGCGTGTGTGTTATTATTCAATTGTTTCATCAGTATGTTAGCCAGTCAGACGATGAGAAAGTTATTTTTACTATCAGAGATGTATCTGTGTTATATATTAGTATTAAGTGTAAAGTAAGTATTATGATTTCGCAAATAACTTCAAATTCATTTGAATAAGATACAATAATGTTGTTAAATCACTCTCTTATAAGCTGATATACTTCTTTCTTGAAAGACTACATGCTAATGAAGGATAAAATGGCAAGAGATCAAAAGAAAACTCCAAGAAACTATGTGACAGTGAATTTAGTAATACCGCTTATGGCAAAAATTCATAAAATGTATTTTACAGCCATAATAGGGTAATTTTCAAAATTCGGTGCCACATGCTGTCCGTGTGTAAAATATTTTTTCTTTTTTTTTTTTTTTCACAAGGTATAAAAAAATTTAAGACATTTTTCTTTTATCGTGGTTCTTCTCAGACATTTTACAAAAGTGAAACAGTAAATTAAAAAACATGCTATTTAATAAAAAAAATTAAGAAGAAATGAGTAGCAGAGATATTGAAATACAGCTGTCCGAATCACAGAACGTGAAACATGTTGATTACTGACCAAAACCTAAAATTTCTGCACTTGCATTCTCTAACATTGTGAAATGCAGGATGTCCCCAAGTGCCTTGTACAAACTTGGAGGGGAGGTAGATAACACAGGAGCCATAATTGCATCGGAAAGCACGGGAGGAAAAGTAATCCTAACGAGGTAAAGATACACAAAGATAGTAAGGCCACAACATAGAATTTAGTGTAAAACGCTTTATTACACAAAAAAAACCAATAATAAATAAAAAGTATTACATAAAAGCACCATAGGAGGTGTTGAAATTACGGCTATTGTCATGTATGCACTCACGACACCGACGCTACATGGATTGGCTAACATGTTCGAAAATACCAGATGTTTCACGGATCGTAGCAGCAATAGATATTCGTGCCATCAGCTCCATTTCAGAATTGACGGGAGTGTCGTACACAAGACTCTTCGTGGCACCCCAGATAAAAAAATCCAGAGGGGATAAATCAAGGGATCTGGGAGGCCAAGCAATAGGGCCACCAGGCCAATCTACCTGTTAGGAAATGCCCTGTCCAAATGGTCACGTATAGACCTTCCATGATGAGAAGGCGTCCCGGCCTGTTGGAACCACATGTGAGTGGAGAGACATCAGTAAGCAGTTCCGGAAGTACCTCCTGTAGAAAGACGAGATACTTGCCATAGTCCAGTCGAGACGGTAAGATGTAAGGGCCGAGTAAACTATACCCCACGATATCCGCCCACGCATTAACAGTGAAACGTTGCTGTGCGACCCGTGGTCGGATGCTGTGTGGGATGTTTAAGGCCCACATGTGCGCACTGTACATATTGAACATTCCTTCACGTGAAAAGGTTTCTTCATTACAGAACAACATGGAACTGGCAAATTGCATGACTGCCGTACTATGGTTAACAAACCCCTGTGCAAACGCGACACGTCGTGATGATCATCTGCATGTAATAACTGCACTCTCTGTACATGAAATGGATGTAAAGCTTCGCCCTGCAGTACATGATGGACAGTTGTTCGACATATTCCGGTTGCAACGGCAAGTGCCCGTACACTGGTACCGGGATTTCGGTCCACAGCATGCAACACACCCTCTTCGAATATGAGTGTTCGTGCTGTTGGAGGCCGTCCAGTACCTGCAAGCGTGGCTCTGAAGGATCCATGTTGCGCCAGGTTCTGATGCACCCTAGCAAACGTTTGATGATTCTGTTGTCGCCTCGTTGGATATCTTTCAACATAAACCGAACAGCATTTCATTTCCGTTGGCTGGGCCGTAAATGAAGTGGACGTGCGCCAACTCGGCGTTCGTATAACGATTCATGTTTGCCGCACGCTGCCCGTGTCTGAAATTTGGAAACCACAAGTGCCGAGCTTGCGAACACCGCCACCTATCACTTTTCGAACATGCTTTCTGGTGTAATTATGGCCCCCTTCACGATATTCTCTACCTTTCCTCCACCTTTGTACACGGCATTCTGGGACACCCTGTAGAGTTTAAATTACATTATAAAAAGGTTTTCATAAGGTTTTAAGAAAAATACAAGATTTTTGATAATCAAATATAGCTGTCCGGATATTGCTGCCATGTCTGTAACCATAAATTATTTTCAATTTTTTAAACAACACCATTGAAATTTGAGAATAGCAACACCTGTTTGCCATTAGAGCATGGTCGAAAAAGACAGTAGATCACAGTAGTAGTGGCTGAGCTTTCGGAGAGACAGACCGAGAACTGAAAAGTGACTTTGTGATGCCTTTTTATATCTGCCAGTTAGTGCGAGACTACGATAGATATTTGCATAGGAAAAAATAGAGTTCTTATTTTATGCAAATTAGAAACAGCGCCATCTATCGGCGAGAAATGTAAACTTTTTTATTTACGGCGTTAAAGATATGATGATGTTTACACCGCCATTTTCAAAATGCTAGCGAACTTACGTTTTCACTTAAAACTTTTAAAGAAGTTTACAAAAAGTTTATACTTCACTTTAGCAAATTTAGAGATAAAATGTCATGGAAATAAAAGGTAAGTAAAGAAATAGCGTTTTTTCCTAACAGTTCCGTCGGGAGTTTGGGTTTGAATGGGAGGAATGTCTAGTTTCTAGTATTATACTTTAACTCTGTTCTTTAACTGATGTTTTCCTCTGATTGTTGGTTTCGAATGCAGGTAGTGTAAATTTTTTTTAGTGTTTTTCTATCACAGTATTCTTAAGCGTTGATTTCGTCTGCTGGTAGGTTTCGAAACTGCAGGTTCTTTTCTATTGTTTGTGAATGATTGCAGCCAGGGTCCGTTTCTTTGTGGTGTTCCATCCCCGTGTTAAACCGTTGCCCCGTCTTGAGAATGGGTTAGAATCCACGGAGTGTCCATTTGTTATTCTTTTATTTTGATCTTAAACCCTTTGCAGCCAGTGTTTGTTTCTTTGTGGTGTTACGTACCCGTGTTCTTAAACCGTTGTTCCGTCTGAATATCGGGTTAGCATCCAGGAAGTGTCCGTGTTGAACTATTATGCTTTCACTGTTTTCTTAAAATGTTTTCCGGTAGGGTTTGAACCGAGAGAATGTCTTTTTTGTGGTATTTTCTTTAACTGTGTTCCTAAACTGGTGTTTTCTTCTGTCGGTTGGTATCGAATGCACGTAGGATCTATTATTGCGTTTTTCTATGGCAGTGTTCTTAAACCTTTGTTTTCCTCTGCTGTTTTTGCTCGAAGTATTATTCTGTTTAAAAATTTACATTTGGCTCATTATTATAAATAACTCAAAAACACATGAGCAATATTAAAAGATTACATATTATTTAAGTACAGACAAACAATATTTATGTATCATGGCAACCAATCATGTCAAGTTTTTACTCATAATTCCATTAAATATTGTATTAATGTCATTGTAAACATGTGAGTAAAGCAACGGAATGCACCATAGTGCCACTTTCTGTATTGGGTGCGTAGGCCTTGTTTATCGGAGGTGACAGGTTGGGTCGCCGCCTGTAACAACAGTGACAGACAGTCAGCAGGATCGCCGCCTGTTCAGCGAAAGACTCCACACAGTGGCTCTGACAAGAGCCGGTCTACTTATCCCACTGAACAGGGTCATCAGACAAGATCTTGCTTCAAAACAGGTAGGGAGTAATGTCGACGCGCAGGGAGCACAGTCGACGTTCTCAGGAACGAACGCCCGAGAGCTGTTCGGCAAATAATTAAACTTATAAATCTGGAAAAAGCTTGTTAAGTGTGACGTCAATATGAAGTAAAAATCACTTCAATAGCTAATTTTGTCACGCAAATGATTAACTTTTTCGACTCTCGGATATGAAATGTTGCTGAAAATAGCGAAGAATCGCTTAAAAATGAGGGAATGGGTGGATTTTCAGATTTTTAAAGTAGCGCAGATTGTTTTCTATATTTTTATACATGAATATGGAAATTTTCAAGGGGATCGTACAAACGGTGTAGAAATTATCAGGCTTTTTGTCCTTGACATTGCAATGTTTTTGCAGTCATGGCGGAATGAAGAAGCAAGGGGGAAAAAGATACGTCATTTCCTTTACTGAGCGTTACTTCCGTCAGAAAAAAAATCTGAGTTACCCCCTAGTTGCGCCTAAAGAATTTTTACTTCAAAAAACATTAAATAACAGAAAAAATACGCGATTAATTCTCAAATAATGTGCATAATCATGTATGTTTTATATCATGGAAAAAAATTACTAATTTTTTGAAATTGCATTCTTGCTTCATAAATATCCAAATGGCAGAAAATTTGGAAAATGACACAGTAACACGCTGAGTACGGCGTCGATATTCCTGTGCTTTTCGCTCAGCAAGCTGAAATCCCAGCCCATATTGAAAGCATTATTAACCAATCAAGGCCGTACAGGGGGGTGGACCAGGGATTCCGATTGCCCCCCACCCCAACTCGAAATTTAAAATTTTATTAACAAAATAATAATGAAGTCTTTTTGTGAAAAATTCAGCCTTTTTCACCGTTTGGTCCCCCTCCGAAATTTTTGGACCCTCCCCGAATTTTTTTGGGGGGTTACGACCCTGTAACCAATTACAAAAGAGAGGAGTCACGCATAAATCAAAAGATATTGTTGTTCAGGATGTTACAGTAAAAATGAAAACTTATTCAAATGTAAGACAGCCAAACATTTGACTAAAAGCCCTTATGCTTTTCCATACACGTAAATCCTAGCTTTACTTTTTTTAGAGTATTATATTAATTTCATCGAAATTATAGCATTTATATTTTAACTTTGATACTATCGGATCAGGGACCAAAGCTACTCAGATGAAAATTTGACTACCTATCCCCAGCGACCGGCACCGCGCTCATATGCGTAACTTACTAAGTGCAAGCTTGGGGGGGGGGGGCTGCGATTCAAGAAAATTCAGATATCATCTATTTGAAAATAGTATTTTCTACAATAGCATTTACCCCTCCAGCCTGTTAAAATATGAGGTGTGGAGGTTAAATAATTTTTTTTTATTTATTTAAGAAATTTTATGACATTTCTGAGTTTCAAAATCTAATAGTTAGAGGTATTAGCACTCTAAAGGCCAATGGTTGTACAAGAGCAAATTATTTGAAGACAAGAATAAATTGGAGAAAGACTTACAAGTGTGGGAAAGCCCCAACTAATCTGTGGCACTCAGGCTTAACCTATCCACACACAATTCTTGAAATTTTCCTAAGTAACTAAGTCCAAGAATCTGAAATACAACAATTCTCATTATTTTAGTACAAACGCGTTGTTAGAGAGTCACACGCCTGAAACCACCAGCATAGCCATCAGAAGTCAGCTAAAAAAGGCAAGGAGTCTGACTGAGACAAAAAGGGGAATTCATAGATTTACAATTCAATGATTTTTATTAAGAGAGATTATGATGTTTCGAAATAACTAAAAGAACCTTTTTCTTGATTAAATACAGACGTTTACAAAGATGAGTAACAGAGTTCGAGATCTCATTGCAATCTCAGAAATTAGATTAAAAACACTATGAGCACAAATTCAAGATAATTCAAATTAATACTGAAGTTGACCACGATGATATATATTCAAGGAACACATTGATTAAGACCTCAATTATACATTTTCAAAAACTAAGCTTCAACTTTGAATCATTAAGACCTCAATTATACACTTTTAAAAACTAATTTTCAACCTCAAACAGAAAATGTACAGTTAAATGAAATACCAACTGAAATTTTGCTTTAAACTGTCATCTTAGTCAACTTATTTTTACTCTTAAACAAATACATGTGAAATTTCTTTCATTTTTTTAGTGACCAAAAGCTAGAATTTCAGTTGGCATGTCATCAAGAAAATTTCTCTTGAAAATATTTTACTCATATTATCATCTCAACAAAAAAAAGACTCTGATTTACAAACATTACATTTATCTAACCTCTAATCTGCTCACATAAGATATTAATTTCCTCAATTGTAAATTACAGTTGTTTCACTGTATTGTAAAATATAAAAAAATTCTTTAAATAGCTTAATTCAGATATCAAACATATGATGTTCTGGCTTGTTGTTGAGAAACAACGATAATTGGTAGTCATCTGCTGGGAATTATTTTTCACTCAGTCAATTTCAACACAACACTAAATGTTCAAGTCCCTACATATCACAAAGAGTCACAAAGGAAAAACATTTTGTGGGGGCACACACGGCGTTATCGCGTTGAAGTAATTGCAGCGTTTTTGATGAGCTGATGACACATTTAACAGGGTGATATTTTATCTCTTTTATTTGGCGTTGCCTCGCTGTAACAATAGCAACTTTTTTTTGATGAACTGATGACACATTTAGCAGGATGACATCCAAGAAATTTCGACTTTGAAGCACTTTCTATCGAACAGTAGGAAATTTTCAATCACAGCACAAGGAATGTTGATTCGGATGAAAATCAAAGGTGAACATATATTTGCCTCCTTCCAGAAAGATAAATTATCACTTGCACCAAATACTACTTATTAATTCACAGTGTATAAAACTAATTAAAACAACAGATCTTCCAGTTGTTGTTGAAAGAAAAGCGCATAAAAATTAAAGTCAGAAAAATTATCTGGGGCACCGACAATCTGCAAAAAATGGCGTTGCCGCCAAAACGCAGACTGAAGGGCCCCCGAACACTCGTCCTACACCGAAACTTTTTTTCTCGAACTGAATTATAGCGTCTGTTCAACGGTTTAATTTTAAAAGACGTTGCCACTACGAGTCGAAAGAAATAAAAGCTACTTTCACCTTGAGTTAGTTCTTCCGCGTGAAGTAAGCGGGGAGAAAAACTGGTTTCGCTCTGTGACGTTTCTCCTTGCTATGAGAGGAGAGGAAAGGGAATCGTCGCCTGAATTTATCTTGACTTGTGTGGCAATTGTAGGCTGTTGTTTACAAACATTGGCAGATCTGCGTTGATGTTTTTGGAAATCGTGAGACGGTCTGGATGTATGTTACACCACAGTGTGACACTCCCCCACTCCAACGTTATATGCCAACTTAGCCAACGACCGCGTTCCACAAGTTGAGTGTTTGCTTCATTTGTTCATAAGTCTTATCTTCTGAACGAAATCGAATCTGATGTTTTGATTCTGGGTAAAATCATACAAGACGGTGCCCCTTATGTAAACACGGCGATAGCCGCTGGAGCTTGGCGAGCGCTACGGATCTTGGCGCCAAGCTCCAGCCATGGCGCCAAGCCACCCTGGCGACCGCCAAGCTTCAACGGCTATCGCCTTCTTGTGACGAATAAACACAAGTATTTACTACTAAAATTTTTACAAAGAAACACAAATTCTAAGTAATTGCGCAAATTGTGAATATTCATTTTATCTAGTGTAAAGCCTGCTAAATATTATGTAGTGTATGTAGTGTAAAAATTTATGTAGTGTAAAAACATTTTTCTTGGAGGGGGCGCGCGCCCCTCTGCGTCACCCCCAAAAAAACATCAGTGGGTCCGGCCACCGCCTCAAAAGGGCCCCCTCGAAAATATGCTAACTCGGGCCCCTCTGCGAGACCCAAAAAAACATCAGTGGGTCGGCCAACGCCTCAAGGGGGCCCCTCGAAAATATGCTAACGCGGGCCCCTCTGCGAGACCCCCAAAAAAACATCAGTGGGTCCGGCCAACGCCTCAAACGGGCCCTCTCGAAAATATGCTAACGCGGGCCCCTCTGCGAGATCCAAAAAAAACATCAGTGGGTTCGGGCGGGCCCCTCTGCGAGATCCAAAAAAACATCAGTATGTCCGGCCACCGCCTCAAGGGGGCCCCCTCGAAAATATGCTAACGCGGGCCCCTCTGCGAGACCCAAAAAAACATCAGTGGGTCCGGGCGGGCCCCTCTGCGAGATCCAAAAAAAACATCAGTGGGTCCGGCCACCGCCTCAAAAGGGCCCCCTCGAAAATATGCTAACGCGGGCACCTCTGCGAGACCCAAAAAGAACATCAGTGGGTCCGGCCAACGCCTCAAAAGGGCCCCCTCGAAAATATGCTAACGCGGGCCCCTCTGCGTGATCCAAAAAAACATCAGTGGGTCCGGGCGGGCCCCTCTTCGAGATCCAAAACAAACATCAGTGGGTCCGGGCGGGCCCCTCTGCGAGACCCGAAAAAAACATCAGTGGGTCCGGGCGGATACCCTCTGCGAGATCGCAAAAAAAACATCAGTGGGTTTCGGCCACCGCCTCAAGGGGGCCCCTCGAAAATCTGCTAACGCGGGCCCCTCTGCGAGACCCAAAAAAAAACATCTGTGGGTCCGGCCACCGCCTCAAAAGGGCCCCCTCGAAAATATGCTAACGCGGGCCCCACTACGAGACCCAAAAAAAACAGTGGGTCCGAGAGAGCTCCTCTGCGAGATCCAAAAAAAAACATCAGTGGGTCCGGCCACCGCCTCAAGGGGGCCCCCTCGAAAATATGCTAACGCGGACCCCTCTGCGAGACCCAAAAAAAACATCAGTGGGTCCGGCCACCGCCTCAAAAGGGCCCGCTCGAAAATATGCTAACGCGGGCCCCTCTGCGAGACCCAAAAAAAACATCAGTGGGTCCGGCCACCGCCTCAAAAGGGCCCGCTCGAAAATATGCTAACGCGGGCCCCTCTGCGAGATCCAAAAAAAACATCAGTGGGTCCGGCCACCGCCTCAAGGGGGCCCCCTCGCAAATATGCTAACGCGGGCCCCTCTGCGAGACCCAAAAAAAACATCAGTGGGTCCGGGCAGGCCCCTCTGCGAGATCCAAAAAAAACATCAGTGGGTCCGGCCACCGCCTCAAGGGGGCCCCCTCGAAAATATGCTAACGCGGGCTCCTCT
Organism: Cheiracanthium punctorium; assembly: GCA_038373885.1. Lineage (NCBI taxonomy): Eukaryota > Metazoa > Arthropoda > Arachnida > Araneae > Cheiracanthiidae > Cheiracanthium > Cheiracanthium punctorium. The sequence continues at coordinate 1,309,995 of JAWZYV010011997.1, forward strand.
GCGAGACCCAAAAAAAACATCAGTGGGTCCGGCCACCGCCTCAAAAGGGCCCGCTCGAAAATATGCTAACGCGGGCCCTTCTGCGAGACCCAAAAAAAACATCAGTGGGTCCGGCCACCGCCTCAAGGGGGCCCCCTCAAAAATATGCTAACGCGGGCCCTCTGCGAGACCCAAAAAAAACATCAGTGGGTCCGGCCACCGCCTCAAGGGGGCCCCCTCGAAAATATGCTAACTCGGGCCCCTCTGCGAGACCCCAAAAAAAACAGTAAAAGTTGAAGCAAATTAGAATAGTAGACGAAAGAACAGGAAAAAACGAAAAATAACAATAACGCATGCGCAAAACGCAAATTAACAGCTTAGTGACGTCAAATTGAGCAAGCGAATTCGTTACATTCATCGATACATACATTCGAAAATATGCTAACGCGGGCCCCTCTGCGAGACTGAAAAAAAAACATTAGTACAACTTGAAGCAAATTAGAATAGTAGACGAAAGAACAGGAAAAAACGAAAAATAACAATAACGCATGCGCAAAACGCAAATTAACAGCTTAGTGACGTCAAATTGAGCAAGCGAATTCGTTACATTCATCTGCTTACGTCACACAGTAGCTAGATTAAAAAACAACTATTACGCATGCCCGAAAGTGCAAGAAATTTCGCATCTTTCAATAGTTCTAAATTATCCAATTTACAATATTTGACGCATTATCATTCCTTCAAAAAAAAAAAAACGTCGCCAAGCTCTACACATTTCTTTATGGTTGCCAGTCAAACAACCATCGGCAGGGTACTTTACTAACGTTGAACATCGCTCACGATGTCGCCAGAACCAAGGGGCACCGGATACGGAACATAGACCTGATTCTGCATAGAAAACACAAAGAAATCTCATTTTAGGCATTTTCTATGTGATACCACACAGCGATACAGGTTTAGCACTTTTACGATTGATTATGGGAAACAAATACTACATTATTAGAGCATTCGTCATTGAATCAGGCTAATTTCGAACATGCTTGTACGAGAGTATGTCTATTTCAAATCGATTACTATAGATAATGTTGCAGAAAAAGAAACGGCCGATCGGCATTTGTCTAAAGCACAGTTTCTCAAACTGTGATCCGGGAACCTCTAGGTGCTCCGTTCAACGGTAGCAAGTGCACTGCGAAAATAAATATTGCTGCCTTAGCCAATAATACATTAGACTCAGAGTTGCTCAAGGTACTCCTTGAAACTACAAGGAGCTCTGTCCAAATTCTTAGACCTTCAAACTTCTCCATCATGGTAAAAGTTTGAGTAACTCTGGTAAATAGCAATAACTTACCGTACTTTAGACGAACAGTCCAGGCACTGTCTTTTGCATCAGTAATCGACAATTTACCGACACCATGCCGATTTTAATTTTCAATATTATCACTTAAGCGATAATGTCTCTGGCTGCCGAAACGATCGTAACTGCTGAACTTACTCATAAAATATGTATATTCCTTATTAAACAACTTAACCCCCCTAAAGTATCAAAGTTTTGCTTATTATACAGAATTATAGGAAAACGGAAGTTTAAACCGCTGATAGCAATTTTATTTTATGAGCAAAATGAGTTACATCGTGTAATCGATATTTTCCAGTAAAAAAATTCTTCTAAGAAAAAATGATCAAGAAATCCTGCGTATTAATTACAAAGTTTTTGATTTACCTCAAAGTTCCTCGCTTGCGTCTTGAGTGCATTTCGTTAGCATTTTTGACATTTTTAAGGCCGTCGGGGGAACACTTAAATTAACGGAAAAAAGAAAGTTTACCTTTACTTCATAAAAATAATTAATTGCACGCGGTTATTAAGGGATACAAGGTAGTAAAATGTATTTTTATACTCCTTGAAAAGTAATTTAGTGTGGTTCGGAAGTAAGAAACTCAGATACCGAAGGATTTTAAATCTTAAGTTCTTAAAGTATGTGTGTGTGTGCGTGTGTGTGTGTGTGAAACCGAGATTCTAAATTAAGGGGCATAAAAACTATTGCTGTTCTAAATATTACTATATGTTTAATCTTCATAAATTTCAGTAAAACTTTAAGTGATATGCATATACATATATTAAGGGTCTCCCAAAATTTACGCAAGATTTGAATTAAAAAGAAAATTAATTAATTTAGTGTTGCCAACCAAAAAAGAGAACAGTTTCACAGCTGACAGTTTAGAGTTAGTTAAAATATGCACCACTATACGAAAGAAAAATGCGTTTTCATTGTTAAACAGCATTTCAAAAAAAATGAAAGTTTGGTTCATGATTAATTAATTGATGGTGAATGATGAGAAAGATCATGTGATTTAACACCACTGGATATATTTCTTTGGGGTTATTTGAAGTCAAAAGTCTATGTCAACAAGCCCATTCACCCGTACATTAAAGGTGGATATGCGAAGGACCCAACGCTGCATTAAGTAAATTCAGCCACATTTATTTGAAATGGTCCTGGAAAATTTCGGCCAAGGAGTGAGTATGTGCAAGCAAAGCTGTGGAGGTCATTTGTTCGACGTGCTATTCCATACATAACTCTATCCTATGTATTTTATGTTTTAATAAAAAAAAATACAATTACAAAAATTGTGTTTTCCCTTTAATTGAAATCTTGCATAAATTTTGGGACACCCTTTATATACGATGTTAAAATATATTTTCATCTCATCTTGGAGAACATCGGTTAGATTTTAATAAATTTCCGACAAAATCGTTTAGAATATAGAGAATAAAGTAAAATGATAACGTTGGCATGCTTTAAGACCATTATACTGATACTTTTTCTTATGAATTTCGCACTTTTTAAGTACTATGTGAATCACTTAAAAATTAAATTTCTCTCAAATAGTGAAATTTATTTTTCCAATATCTCTATGAGGAGGTATAGCAATAAAAAAATTAGCTTGTCACGACAGTTTTATTTATGTAACAAAAATTATTAACTTCACTTAATTAATATATCTAGTTAACATAAAATACGGTAAAATAATGACAATGGAAGAAGAAAAATCATATCGTTGAGAAGGTTTGCGTGTTGATTACAAAGATTTTGATACTCGAGAAATTTCCTCACTTAAGTAAAGCCTACTTTTTATAAATCGTTTTTTATAAATTTAAGGCTTTAAATGAAACAGTAAAATTAATGCTTCGAAAATTGATAGAAAAGAAAAAATATATCACTTGTTTATTAATAAGTAGTTGGTAGTTAAATACATTTGACATTTTTTTTAGTAATCGGAAAGTACTGGCCATGAACACTTTTAAAGTAATAAAAATATGAAATATCAAACATTAAGTAGAATTTCAAAAATAAATAAATAAAAATTTACATAGCTCCGCCCGGGTTTTGCAGTGGTTATAGAGCCATCTACCACACACCGGGTCCGGGTTCGATTTCTGGCACGAGCTTGGGTGTAAGTTCGTCCCTCCCTTCATAGGAGGCAACGCTGGTCCACCTGTTAGGTGCCTCCATAATAAAGAGACCAGTAATTCAGACCTTCGTTGTGGCCAATGCCTATAAACGGCAAGTGCCCTGCATTAGGAAAAAGAAAATTACTTTACGGTCGCATTTCGTCAGCTATATAACGACATGAAGTGCCCTTTGAAATGAACCCTGGGGCTTTATACTGAGGCAGGCGGTATACCAACGATTAAGGTATAAACAAAAATAAGAGGATTGTGAGTTCTGTTACCTACCACTGAAGACCATCGTGCGCATGTGTAGATGCGATGAGCATGCATGCTAATTCTGTAGTTCTGAAAGCCCTCTCAGAATAAGCTTAGCATCGGGGAGGCAGAAGGCCCCCAACTTTGTTTAGAAAACTATTCATTTTAAAATGTCCTTTCAAAGCTTGAAGAAACTTCGCAATTTTTATTCTTAAATATGTTATGTCCCCTTTAGACCCCCCCCCCAAAAAAAAATTAATTTAAAAAAAATAATAATAAATAATAACAATAATCATCCAGTCACTCAATGTTTATGCCTCTTTAATATTATTCACAGTTTCTATTGCGTTCCGTTATTCAGAGGTTCCCCCACTTTCTGATTAGGATCGTCTTTTGATGATGGTTTCTACGAGAAGAGCACACAGCACATACCTCTAAATGGCACATTTAGTGAGAATCACCCTTTCCTGACAAACAAAACATCTTAGCACACATTTTTATTTCAGGTGTAAAATCGGCAAATCAAACAATAGTAAAATCCTTCAAATTCTTGTTTAAGCTGTTTCTTTTCTTCATTAGCTAGACAACCCAGACCATGGTGGGCAGTAGCCTTTCGTAGAATTTCATTCCAAGCTACCCTGCTCTTAGCCTTAACCTTTCAAAATAATTACTCTCAAAATGGACAAGTCTCATTACTGGGTCCAGCTCTTGGCGAGGCCAGAAATTTTTCATGGGGCAGAGGGGGGGGGGGTTACGACTACTGCAACTCACATATATGTATACGTGTGTGGGATAAGGGAGTGAAGAATATACATTTTGTATGGCAAAAAATTCCTCATGGGGGTGTGTGACACCCTCCCCCCTTGGCTACAACACTGGGTCCAGCCATCGCTTTAGGGGCGCCCCTTGAAAATATGCTACCACTGGCCCTTTTCCAGACCCATAAAAACAATAATATGCCTAAAAGAAAAAATGTTATACATCAAATTAGAGGGCAGCAAAAATACGCCCACCATAATCTTCTTTTGAGCATACAAATAATCGCGCAAGTCTGAGACAGTACCATCGTAATGAGACAGTACCATCTTTCTGCAGAATCTACCGCCGAACGTTTGCAGCAACTGACAAAAAGGTAAAAAACCACACGAGATTGCGAGTAAAACAGTGGGACACAGCTACTGTTTTATATAGGCAATTGGTAGATCTTCACGAGAGCTGACGATTGAAAGATAAACGATCGTTCTAGCTTCTACGAATCAAAATTTATACTTAACGAACGTTATGTGGCTCAGCGAAACGACCTCAAAATCAGGCGCGTAGCCAGGAATTTTTTTTTTTTTTTTTTTTGGGGGGGGGGGGATATGAATTTATATGTGTATAAATAGACGGAATTTCTGCACGGCATTAATCTTGTGATCACTAATCCAAAAATTTCGGGTGGGATATATCCCGATATCCCCCCCCCTGGCTACGCCCCTGCTCAAAACGGCGGTGCTTTCCCCTGCGCCGCAAGTGGAACGTCCAGATCCTTACTTAACGTAACGAATTCTTTGACCCTTTAGCTATCAAGTAGTGTAATTAAATTTTGGATGTAGATGATAAATATGTAGCTGCAACATCAAACTGTACCCTCAGATTTTGTTAGCATCAGTTTTCTGAATTGACTTTCACAATAGAAGCAAATTTAAAGACGTATTTGCGACAAAAGATCTTCTATCCTGAAATGATTAAAATATGGTTTATATTTGTTACGATAGTGTATAATTACCAGAATGGCTGGGTTTGGGACAATTCACCGACAACAACTACACCGACAGGACATTTCACCGACACCGTTTCGCCGACTGGACATTTCACCGACATGGATTTTTCACCGACTGGACAGTTCACCGACATGGATTTTTCACCGACTGGATATTTTACCGACACGGATTTTTCACCGACTGGACATTTCACCGACACGGATCTTTCACCGACTGGACACTTCACCGACACGGATTTTTCCCCGAGTGGACATTTCAACGACATGAATTTTTCACCGACATGACATTTCACTGACATGAATTTTTCACCGACAGGACATTTACATGACCATTTCAGGCACTTTAAAATGGACTAAATTTTCAATATTACGGCGACAGGCAAATTCCCACACAGTTTTAATAATACATTTAACGAAAATTCTCCCATAAAGAGAGCAGCTAATTATGATTATTTTTCTAAAAAATTTATCAATATATCTAAAAAAGTTTTCTTTTGTGCAAAACTAGAAAGTTTAGGCGTTTAAAGCAGGACCGTGACTATAGTTTATTTATTTATTTTTGTTGGGCTGGGAGGTAGGGGGTTTCCGAAAACACTCATATGAACCATAATTAATTATACGTGCGTTATTAAAAATCATACGTACAGTGAAACCTGTTTTTAAAGACCACCACTGGGACCAAGAAAATGTGGTCTTTAAGGAGGGTCGGTCTTTGAATTCAGGTAATACGATACATTTTGACAAAATTTTAAGCGCACTTAATTTTATCAATAGAATTGGAATTTATTTGATAATTACCTGTCATCGCTGAAAAGGTTTTTATATAGTAGATATAACATAATAAAAAGCATGTATGTACTTACTTTTTTATAATATGTACAGAAAGACAGTGAGATTTATATATATTTTAATAAAAGAAGTTAGAATATGTTTAAATTGAAAAATATAATAAAATTTTGTGTTGAATTTTGCGTGCTTAGTTCTCACCAGTATCGGCATCGCTCATTGGTCGAAACAATGACGTCATTCTCTATAGTATTTTCCTACGGAGCGCAGATTTTGTGATGGAATTATTTTTCGAAGAAATGTTTAAAAACAATTGTGCTGAACGATTCACTTTAATGTCTAAATGCGTAAAATTCTATTTTTAATAAATATCCTCCAAGAAGCAGTAACACAAGTAATTGCGTGCATGCCGCTATTGCGTTCACTGACTCCATGGATTATTTAGTGACTGGAAGCTGTGTTACAACTCAACTAAACAAGTGTCAACTTTCGTTTTCAACATACCGCGTGATTGCTGATCATTCGAACAACGAAGTTACTCAAATAGGGGAAAATAAGAATTTTTTTTAAGAATTCGCGGTCGTTAAAATAGGATTTTAAATAAATTTGTTTCTTATACATAGCGGTCGTTGGTCGCGTCAGGGAGGTGGTCGTTCAATAAGGAAAGTGAAACATTATTTATAATTATATGGTACTCGGGACCGCTAAGACATGGTCGACAAGACCAGGTGGTCTTTAAATACGGGGGTCGTTCAACACAGGTTTTACTGTATTAATTATGCATACGTAATTAATTAACATTAATCAAATTATACCATACATAAAAATAATTAACTTAAGTACATATTTATTAACTTCATTGTGTAATTAAATTAATTACGAATTAAAACTCATTTATATAATTAATTTGTGTATTAAAGTAAAAGAAAATTTTAGAAAAAAAATCGTACTGAAAGTGTATTTTTTGATAACAATATACGTCAAATTTTCAAAGTACATCCATTCCATAGCTCTGTTTCTCTCAATATATAAAAAAAAGCACTGTACCGTACCATAAATAAGCATATATGTCGTTTTATACGTCCTTGTCGGTGACTAAGTTCAGGCAAATATGGAAAAATGGGAAGTTGATTATATAGTTTTTAAACTTTCGGAAAAACATTCATTGGGGATTTTAGTTCTATGAAACGGAAAAGTTCCTTATGCGGGAAAAAATTTATAAAGTTTTGAAACTCCAAGAAAACACTAATTCGTGACATGACATTTTGCCGACACCGTCTCACTCTAGGGGAGGAGGCTCGAGCTCCTGAAGCCTCCCCCATGGATCCGCCACTGATATGATATCAACAATTTCAGGAGACAATACGCATGTCTGTGAAAATCTACGTCCGTAAAATGTCCTGTCGGTGAAATGTCCACTCGGTGAAAAATCCGTGTCGGTGATCTGTCCAGTCGGTGAAAAGTCCGTGTCGGTGATCTGTCCAGTCGGTGCAAAATCCATGTCGGTGATCTGTCCAGTCGGTGAAAAGTCCGTGTCGGTGATCTGTCCAGTCGGTGAAAAATCCCTGTCGGTGATCTGTCCAGTCGGTGAAAAGCCCCATGTCGGTGAAATGTCCAGTCGGTGAAATGTCTTGTCGGTGTAAAAGGTGTCGGTGAAATGTCCCGGACCGGAATGGCTTGAGTACATTACTCAGTTTTTTAAGTAACATGAGATGAATATTTTAATGAGTTTAAAGATTTCAGTAACAATTTGATTGAATTGAGAATTTTTCTTGAGGTTTCTGACTGCAATCTCGAAGATGGTCTAATACCCCTGAATATCCGTTTGACATTTAATTAATTCCGTATAACATTTATTAACAAACATAGAAGAACACAACAGAAGTACAAACACTGAAGAAGGAAAGGGGGGGATGACACCATGGGTTAACGGGATTCGAACCCGAGACCTCACCGCTGGCAGGCGGTGCGCAAACCCACGCAGCCATGTAATCCCCCTGCGTGAATTTAAAAGTATGTTAAAATTTGTCGCTGCATGAAATAAATATAAATAGTGTTTGTTGTTGTTGTTGTGAACATGTATATCGGATCTGTGTGCGTGGCTCGAAGCCGATTATAAATCCTCGTCAGAAGGACAACACAAAGGGGTGCCCTCCGTGGGGGTACTGCTTGTTTGTGTGACATCGACATTGTAAATAACCATTTTGTAAATATTGTCCTCTATTCCACGGCTACGCTGTAACCGGACAGCACTTACCGTATGACGTTGAGCTCCTTTAATACAGACTGGCTCACTCCCGCTTTGTTTGTTTCCAACCACGTGGTCCCAGCAAAACGAAACCATGAGGCGATACTTGGCGCTGCTATCGTCTGAAATGTTGAGTAAATTGATTTCGCCGACATTTGTACCAGCCAGGGGCGTAGCCAGAAATTTTTCATGGCGAGGGGGGGAGGGGGGAGTTACGACTACTACAACTCATATATATGTATACGTGTGTGTGATAATGTAGTAAAGAATAAACATTTTGTATGGCAAAAAATTCCTCATGGGGGGGGGTTATGACCCCCTAACCCCCCCCCTTGGCTACGCCCCTGGTACCAGCACAGTAGTGCGGATATTTTTAATTGTTGTTGTTTTTTTTTTTTTTTTTTTTTTTTTTGTTAGTAAAATAAAGAAAGACGTCTGTTAAAAAAGAAAGTTCATGAAATAATAAACAAATATTATTAATTTTTTTTAGTTAATGGTTAATATGGCCCATAAAATTTTCCAATATACAGGGTGATTGGAAAATGAGTATACATATGAAAAATTAATATTTCGCGGAATAATGTAGGCAGAGAGGTAAAATTTGGCATACATGCTCGAAATGACATAGGGTTTTATAAAAAACCACAAAAAAGTTCCAAAAGTGGCCAAAAGATGGCGCTGTACAGCAAAATGTCACTGACGCTGCATGACAATAGTGCACAAAAGAAGTTGTAATAAGAGAGGGAATCTGATGCATCGGCAATCGCCGCATATTGACGCTACCAAAAAAGGCACTATTATTGAAGCTATACTATCAGAATAGTGAATCTGCTACTGCTGCATTACGATATTATCTCCATAAGAAGAGTATTCGAACGGGTAAACGTCCTATGACAGGTTCAGCTGTGAAGAGAATGATTTCGAAGTTTAAACCCACGGGTTGTTTAGATGACGGGCTCCGTACCGGCCGACCGAGCACAAGTGCTAGTGCTGCTCGAACAGTTCAGGTAGGAATGTAGATTACTGTGCAATGCTGTTCACAACATTGTCCTTCGACTACAGCTATTGTTGAGGAATGACTGTCGACATGTTGAGCATTTTTTCTGAAGAACATCGTCTTTGCTTTGTCATAATTTTTTATGCTATTACTTTTCTTATCACATGAAGCACCATCTCTCGGCCATTTTTTGAACTTTTTTTGTGGTTGCAATAAAACCCCATGTCATTTCAAGCATGTATATCTATTTTTACCTCTCTACCCACATTATTCTATAAATTATTAATTTTACAGATGTATACTGATTTTCTGATCACCCTGTACTGTTATTTTGCTGAAATTCATTATTAAAATGAGTTTAGACGAAGAAATAAAATTTTCAAGCTTATCGGAAAAATATACATATCATGGAGAACGACAGTTCTACGAGTGATATAGCCAGCCATATATACTTTCCACCGCGCTATCTGTTATGTCGGTACAAACATCGATGAAATCAATTTACTCGCCATTTCAGACGATAACCGCTCCAAGTATTTACGCCTCATGGTTTAGTTTCGCTAAAACCATGCGATTGGAGACAAACAAAGCGGTGATGAGCTAAATTTGTAAGGGAAAAGTGTAACCTCTTAAAGGCAACACCACACTAAACATAATGCCTCTGTGACGTCGAGACTCTATTACGTAGCCATAGATTGGCTTCTTACCCGACCAACGAACGGTTCATTATATTGGAAATTTTGAAACCGACTGAAGTTGGTTGTGAAATTTCTAAAGAATTTTGCTTTGCAGAACTCGTGTTTTTTTTTTTTTCCCCTTTTCTTCTTATAATCCAAATATTTAAAGATTTTCTGTTTTCATCAGGGAATACTTAGAAATTTCTGGGTTTTGTATATCAAGCTTAAAAGTTTTCCTTTCGGATTTAACAGTTCAAAGGTTGCTCTTACTAGTGATCTACTGTAAATTTATGACCAACATTAAAATGGCTCTTTTTCAAGTTTGAGGCGACAACGCTAACATGAGTTTTACTTTTCTGATACATCAAAGTGTGGCGGCACGAGATCACCTCCGCGCACACAGCACCCGGCAATTGAAGGCCAGTCGAATGGGTACCTTTTGGCCGAGCCGGATTGCGCCTCATTCTACCCCCCATAAGTCCCTGTGTTGAAACCCAGCTGTCGCCCCACGCTCTCCCTACATTGGTGACCCGGACGTGAAAGTCCGCAACGAGCGGCAGCGACCTCACAAAAGTCCACAACGAGTGACAGCGTTCCATAACGCTTGGAACATCGTTCGTCAACCTCCGACCGACTCTCTAGGGGGGGAGTAGTGTGGCGGCATGATCACCTCCGCGCACACAACACCCGGTAATTGAAGGCCGGTCAAATGGGTACCTTTTGGTCGAGCCGGATTGCGCCGCATTCTACCACCCATAATTCCCTGGGTTCAAACCCAGCTCTCACCACACGCTCCCCCCTACAAAAGTCACCACCGGCTACAGCAGATATCGAGCAATGTAGCATCTTTCCATCGGGCATTTATAGAAGCACAGGAGCAGCAGACATTTATAGAAGCATAGGAATAGAAATAGTAAAAAATCTCCAGGTCAGTGCTAGCCCGGGGGGGCAGGGAGACCTGCGCCCTCTGCTTGAGGCGCCTTCTGCGCCTAAGGCCAACGAAAGAAATTCCGACAAAATTAAATTTTCATCAACAAAAGAATGAAAACTAAAATGTGTTTTTTAAAAAATGAATTCTTTTTTCTCGAGTGTTATAATTTTGAAAATACAAAAATTTAGATTATACTACAACGAAGAAGAATGTGATGTACGAGGGTTTCCTTTTAAGTTTCTACAAAAAGTAGGAAGAAAAATAATTTTGGGGGAACAAACTGGTTTACTGCTTTTCAAAATATTCGCCTTTAAGATTTATACACTTTTCCATCCTTTTAAACCAATTCTTGAAAGAGTTTTTCCACTCTGAATTTGATATCTCGAAACGTGATTTTGGATGCACCTGCTTTAGGAAGTGACGCGCTAATTATAGGAAAAAGTGTCTACACAAAAAACCTGGGAGAAATTAATACCACTCTGGTGCTAATAAATTATTCTTTGGTGTTTACTTTTAAGTACTTGTGCTGCTGAAATATGCTTCAAGTACTATATGTCTTCAAGTGTTTTTTGAGTCATTTGGACTTTCATTTCCGATTTACAAAGTACTTCGGTATTTTCAGTTTGCCAACATCTAGCCACAAAGTGGCTAAATTGACAGGTTTAGCCACAAAAATGGATACATCTAGCCACAAAGTGGCTAAATTGGCAACTCTGCTCTTAATGTGCTTCCGAAATCTGATTATACAATGCTTTTAAAGGAGCGGGCGGCTCTTTTAAAAAGGCAAATTAAGATAGATAATAAGCCGGGATTGCCAATTTAGCCACTTTGTGGCTAGATCTGCCAGTTTGGCCACTTTGCGGCTAGATCTTGGTCAACTGGCAATACCGAAGTATTTTGTAAATCGGAAATGAAAGTCCAAATGACTTAAGAAAACATTTGCGACAAGCATATTTCAGCCGCACAAGCACTTAAAAGTAAACACTAAAGAATAATTTATTTTTTTCTCAGTCTTGAAAACATTTTTAGCCATATCTGGCTACTTTTAACTTTGATTTCAGACACTTTTTCTCCGGAAGAGTTGACAACACTGATAGGGGTCAGAAACTAGCGCCGCATCGGCGATGGGGCGAAACTTTGCTCGCACGCAAAAACACAGCTTATTGGGCAGTCCGATATCTTAGGGAGCCATGGTAATACTCAAGGCCGTTAAATGCAGCTTTCAGCGCTGGGGAATATGTAGATGGCACTGTTGTTTACTGTAAAAACCTTGGAGGAGAGAGTGGATAAGTACTTATCCCAGTGAGCCATGGTTAGAAGATTGACATATATGTCCATTTTATGGAAGTAAAATAGGACCTTCTACATTTCTTTTGTCTCGGGGGGCGCGGTCGCCCTCTCCGACCCCCCCCCCTTTAATCCGCTCTTGCGTTGTCAGGAAATAACAGCTCCCCTAGCGGTCATTTTAGTTCGCCCGTTTTATTGAAAAATACGACCTTCTCCCGGCTTTAAGAATTACGTAATCAACAGTTGTTAAAGGTCTAACTTCAAGAACTCAGGTGACCCTCTCATCAACCAGGGAGTCAGGCACACTGTCCCAGCTGAAATATTGCATGCTCTTTCAACATTTATACAACTCAACTCAAAATACACAAACCTTAAAATTAGTTGATACTTTTAAATTATGTGTTCATGCAATTTCAACTTTTAATTGCTTTATTTTCTGAAAATTTTGCATTAAATTAGTTTACTCGTAGATTTTTTTTAATTATCTAATAGTATTTTTTTAAGAATGCAATCATGTTATTTTAACATTTTATCCGAATCAGAATTTCAAAGTGTGCTTGAACTGGATATTTCTGATGAAGACAAAGCCCATATTTTTACTGTTATAACGCGACTGCAGAGGATTCTAAACGGAAATTCGTGTGATGAAAAAAGAATTTATGATCGTCAAAATGGCCCACGAATTATTCGAGAAATCCTAATACAGTTTTATAGATGGAAGGAAACTTTATACCAACCCGATGCATTCGATGTTCAAAAACAGCATTTAATAATTTTCAGCTTGGCAAAACTGTCATTATATTATTGGATAACCGATTCTACAATCGTTGCAGAAATTTTAAGAGAATTATATGAATGTGATGGCCATTTTTCTTCAATGTTTGCTCATATTGTAAATAGGCATGACGTAAGATCGCTGTTACGTCACTCAGCGGATTGCTCTAAAAGAGTAAATTTTGAAATGATTATAAAATACTCAGTAGTGCTAAGACTAGGGATTAGTGAAGACCAATTATTATAAGGGGGCAACTGATTGATTCTTAGTTAACTCATTGTTTGGTTCGATATATAAAATCAGCATTTTGACCCGTCTTGTCTCTAGGAGTAGCATCGTTCCCAAAAACGCTACACGATAACATCGCAAAATAGCAAACAGCCCACAAATTTCGAGCTGAAATGTCATAATACAAAAATACATAAACAGGCAAGAAATGAGATTTGATTTACATGTCTGTTATTTTAAAAACCGCAGAAATAAAATGTCTGCATTATCTCATATAAACAAAACCCAGAGGTTACCGTTTTGACCGAGGCGGCTCTAGGGTACGTGGTGCCCGCTTCCACGCATAAAAAAGGCTCCCTTTTTGTACTCTAGATCAAATTTTTCTCAATTTTTGAGTTTGAAATGGCGGGCGCCCCAATGCGATGCTTACCTTGCTTACTACGTCGGTCCGCCCCTGCGTTTTGGACGGTTTGGATATTTACCACTGATTGATTGGCGAGTTACAAATATTTCGCGGTACGAATACTCCAATCTGCCAAGGATTATGCATAAAAATGTATGGAGAACTGTTTTAATGCCAACCCTAGTGGGAAGTGATTATCGATTATGTGCATTCTTAAATCGCCAAAAAATTAAATTCGCTATTGATAGCTAATATCATTACTTTTCCGCCACATTTAAATGTTTGTCATCAAATTGGCAGGTTGATTCCTACTTTAGGACCCCCACTCTCGCCAACGCGACGATAAATATTGATATACAGTTGCCATTACGATTATTGTATTTATATTGCAGCCATACGGCAAAGGGTTTATTCGTAAATTTCTCTCAGTAATCATCGGGTATTCCAGTTGATTTTGCACGTGATCAGTCATGAGGTTTGATCTTTGATAAGGCCGTTGCCTACGAAATGCTCATAATATGTAGTATTACGTAGGCAACGATAAGGTTTAGTATCGTTTTACGCATTTTCGATGTTTGTTTAGAAAATTTCTATTGGCACGTATTAATAGGAGCAGACGATTTCAACTCATTTATATTAGCATCGCCAAGCACAAATAAATCTGATACGGAAATTTTGGTTGCTAGGGTAACTTTAAATATTAAAGTATACATATGTATTTTTATTTATGCATTAATGATATAATTTAATATCACGGACGCAAAAATTTCTGGCTTCTGAAAATTGGTTGCTAGGACAATTTTAAATGTTAATATTTTAACTTATAAGAATTGAGTTCTTTTCGAATTTACTAGTTGATAACTATTTCTAAACAGCGGATTCGGTGAATTTATCTATTCTGTTTCTTAACTTGGTGAGGTGTTTTAAATTTGCCTTGCAAATTTTTAAAAATCATTGCAGAATTAGTTCTTTTGTTAATTATTTTAACATTCTGATTCCATTTCTAAAATTGTTGCGATTCAACATACTTCATTGGGTAAAAATAAAGTAAAAATTCACGAATCCGCTTTTAATAAAGGAAATACATGTAAATTTAAAGAATCTGCTCATAAATTCTTGTCAAATGAAGTCATTTGGAACATGTAAGTACATCATTACATTTATTTTACCTGCCAATTAATTAATTTTTAATAATTGTCGTCAAATTCCGTATTTGGTGCGTTTACTGCTGAATTGTTCACATTAATTTCATCCAGTTTCTCTGGGAAGCGTTACAACTTGTGCGCATGCGCGATCACGGACTATTGACAGGAAGGTTCGCCAAAACGCGGCGATTTTTTACGTTGACGAGAGTGGGGGTCCTAAAGTAGGAATCAACCAATTGGCATAAGAAGTGTGTTAAACTAAGATTCAAATGGAGGAAAAAGGGAAGAATCTGTTTTATTTTTATTAGCACTAGGGTGCTATTTCGCTCAGTACGAGAATTTTGTCTACGTGATCTTGTTTTATTTTCCATTTTTTTAAGCGGGGGAGAGGGGACTTACATAATAGCCAGTCGGCCGAATGAAATTGGAAAATCAATTTGGAGAATTGCCACAAAAATTCGGTACTTGTAGATTAGGAAATAATTCCGTAAGCGGGAGCAGGTATAGTTGGCCGCTTTTTTTGTTGCCAACGTCTAACCCATTAAGTTTGGCGTTAAAACAGTTTTCCATATATTCTAAGCACAATCCTTGCAGATTGGCGTATTTAGCAACGCGAAAAAGCTTTGGCGACATCTGGCTTGGCGATCACAACGGCTACTAAAAATTCAACCTCCAAGAAACCGAATTATATCGCAACTGGTGATGGTAAAATCTCGCGGAAACGTTTTCTCTCCTGCAGCATAACTGCGATCTTGGAAAATCCTTATGTCGCCAAACGAGTTCAGTAGCTGTTTTAATCGTCACCTCCGATAAACATTATTGGAGGTGACGCTTTAATCCACTAATACCCAAAATCATTATGCTCGCGAGATGAAAATTTGGCAATCTATAAAAGAAGTAAATGGTTGTCTAATATACAGAAATAGGGTTTTCAAAAGTAGAAGCAGAGTTACGTAATGTTTTCTGTCATTGAGGGTCGGTCATTTTCAAAAGTGGGTGACATTTGGAGGTACTTACGTATTATCCCGGCGGTCATTCACGCCAAACTATTTTTTTGTCAAATGTGTTGGCAAACTGTTTTGCCAATCGTATTCCAAACCATCAATAATTTCATGTGTTCGACTTTCATCTTCGCGAAACATCGCTCGTCTTGGCGGACCGCCGGGATAATACGTAAGTACCCATTTGGAAACTTAATCAAAAATGCATTTTCAAAAAATAGGTAGTAGTTTTTTTTCCATAACTAGTGGCAAAGCCCCTAGACTCGCTACGCTCGCTTTTCGTATAAGGCATTCGGCCCCTAATAAGGCTTATTCGTAAATAAGGCATAACTGACAAAATCTAAAGATTGGATCTGATAGAATGTTACCGAGCTACACATTCCTTGGTTCTTTGCATGTTCCTTGGAACAACTCCACACTATTTTTAATTGTGTAAAACCTATGGAACACCTTGCGTATTTGCCATCCATGGCGATATTTCATAATTTGGCAACTTACGTATATATAGTATATATAGTTTATAATTATTTCTGAGGAAACAGTGCTTCGTGTGTTTTCTTTGATAAAAACTACGGAACAGCTGTTATATCTTGCTACTAATGGCGACTTTTCATTATTTGGCGATTTACACATTCTCATAACCGATAATCATTGTTCATGTAAGGTTGTCGTGAAAACAATTATCCATACATTCATATGCATAATCCTTTGCAGATTGATTTATTTAGCACCTCGAAATATATCATGTCGCCGCGTGTGGGCAAATATTCAAGCTGTACTTGCATAATGCCTTAGTTAATGCCGCCAAATACTTCTTCTTGGGTGGCAAATATCCAAGCTGAATGTAACCGGCATTACTATAATATGCATTTGAATTATTTTTCATTTTCCAAATACTGGGTGCTAACATTTTGGACCACACGTAGTATTTAGATTCACACTGCTTGAGATAGCGTTTTTCCAGATCGTATCTCATGCCAAAATGGCGCTTTTTAAATCTGTTACAATTATTATTAGAAAAACGAACTGTCGTCGATTTTAAACTCCTGCTATCTAAGAGATCTTACTATTTGAAAATTGTGAAGTCTGTGTTACACACTTTGACTTACTTATTTCACTTGCCATTGGCATAAAAATCGTGTAATTCTACTTCATTTTTGTTAATTTGAAGCAGGAATTGCTTTGTTGCAAAGTCATGAATGATTTTCTGCTGGCCTGCTTATTCTTATCAGTTTTTTTATTAATAGCTTCTAAAATAATTGGATTTTCGAAATGTAAGTCAGCTTATCGGCTTCTCCGGAATTTTCCGAATCCGTGAACACCTTCGTCAAAACTCAAATCCCCACAGTTTCGGAAGAGATAGCAGAACAAGCTTTTGACGGCGACGGCGGCCGCTAATAAATTCTAAATAATTCTAAATAAAATTCTAAATAATTACACATGAAAAGGTAAAATTAAATAATACTAAAAATGATATAAATTAATCAATTGAGTTAACAAATAAATAAATATATTTTATATAACTAAATAAGGTAACAGACATGACATGCAATAAAAATACTTATCACAAGTAGGTTTTTGCTTTTTCAGTTAAATGCCAAGACTCATGAAGTCTGTTAATATTTCTTTTTCGACCATGCTTTAGGTAAACAGATGTTGCAAGTCTCAAATTTCAATTTTGCTGTTTAAAATGTTGAAAATAATCCATGGTAACAGACATGACATCAATGTCCGGATAGCTATATTTACATATTAAAAGTCTTATATTTTTCTTAAAACCTTAAAAAATAATCTTTTCATAATCTAATTTAAACTCTATTTCACCATATGAGTATGTCATATTGAAGTATGTCAGGGCAGAAATTTTAGTTTTTAGACAGTAATTCTGCATGACACGTTTCATGTTCTATGATTCGGAGAGCTATATTTCAGTATTTTTTCTACTCATTCTTCTTTTTTTTAAATTAAATAATATGTTTTTTAATCTGTTTCTTCAGTACTGGAAACTATCTGATAAAAATCATTCTAAAAATAAAAATGATTTAAACTTTCTTATACCTTGTAAAAAAAATTTTTTTTACACACGGACAGTAAGTGGTACCGAATTTTGAAAATACCCTGGAACTAAACTGCAGTTTTAGGGGATAAAATATTGGCGAAATTAGTCGTCGAGAAAATAGTTCGTTCTCTTCATAACATGCCAATATACATATTTTTGAAACTGGGCCTGAGTTTTCTTACAGCATTTACAGCTGTAAGAAAACTTAAGAAGTAGCGAGGGTTATTTTACGCCAGATGTGGTCCATGAGTTTGACACCCCATTCTAAGTTTCGACGTTCTGCTGTCCCTACCTTTATTTTTACTTTGCTGGCCAGATCAGATCGTTCCTCCGTCCCTTCTCCCTTACTATGATGCTGAGCGTCACAAAGAAACTTTAAACAGGGATAGGGGAGGCTTTTTGACCATACCATGCATGTGGTCGTTAGTGGGACGTTTGGGTACTTTAGTGGATGTTAAGGGAGTACACTACTTCTCAAGTTTAGTGGTATTGCCGAATAAAGCTGTCGGACAAACGCGTGCAATTTAGCATTCCTGCATCCTGCAAATGAAGTCAAGAAAAAGAAATTAGCAGGCCAAAGTGTATTAGCATGGGAAACGCTGAACAAAAATAGCTAACTTACTATAGTGTAAAATTCTTTCATTTCAGAGAGAAGATTCTGCAACGATATTCTTTCTTCACCATTCTAACAGATCAAAACTGGAGTTTAACGGAGTTCGATTTTATGATCTTCGGCTTCGATTTCCTATGAATGTTCCTCCCGTATTTTTAGCTGCCGTATACAGTAAATCTCATGTATTGCTGCATCTCCTACGCTTTGGTGCCGAAGTCGATGCATTTTCAGCGAGATTGCTCGATGATTGGAATCTTCCAATGCTGTTGCGTCACTTGATTAGAATATTATGGAATTCTCTTGGCGAAGACCTAGACTATTTTGATCCGTGCACTTCGGCTAACTCTTCTGTTATGAGCAGAACTGTACACCAGACAGCAGAATGCTTTTGCATTATTTTAAGAGCTATCCGCCAGGTACTATTTAATGGACGCGGGGAGCTTTAAAAGATCCAATTGACTCCCATGTTTAAATCTGTTTTTTACATATTTCTGTCTTACAGCTCCTCTTTCCATTCTGTTTTTGTGTACGCATAAAAAAGTATCAAAGTTACAGACGACGCAATCTGAAGTGTATCAAAAATTTTTGTGGCCTTTAATATTTCAATAAAATACGAAATTCGTCCACTAGATGGCAGCTCTTCGCCAAATACATTTTATCGAAATATTGAATACTATTTATATTTGATACATTTAAGTTCATCTGAAACGCTATCTATGTATATAGAAACGGAATCAAAATCGAAGTTGTGAAGGAAGAAAAATATGTTGAACAGACTCTAACATGACAGTTAATAGGACGGTCCAAAGCTCCCCCATTTCCCGAAATCATGCTTATCTCCATTAGAAAAAAATACTTTACGTACTAGCATGGGCGCCGGCAGAATATTATATAGGGGGGGGGCAAAGACTACTTCAGCGTATGGTTACCATGTTGGAAAGAGCAAAAAAGCAAGGGAAAACGCTGCATACAAAAATCCAGGGGGGCATTGCCCCCCTTGCCCTATGCTGCCCTCGCCCATGCGTACTAGTATGAATAAACAGCTTATTTTTAACACTTTTCAGCAAGGTTGAAAAGTGTTTAGAATTTCGGTTTGTTAGTTTGTTCGTCCGTCCGCACTCTAACTGTCCTAAATATGCTTTGATTACAACGAAATGTACACATCATGTTATTGCCATAAACTATACCATGCACCCTACTGTAATGGAGTATATGCCATAAATAGTTCTTTTACTGAAATATACAAAAGAATTTCATTACATTACTCTCTATGGCTATTTAAAGTCATTAATCCATCTCGAGAAGTGTAAAATAAGCATTTGTCATTATACACTTAATAAGCTTTTATGACAGCTTACTCGACATATAAAAGAAATAAAATTTTATGTTTTATACATTTTGATCAAGCATAACAAAAAATGTAATATGTTATTGTTACATATGGCTAATAAAAATCTAGTTTAAAAAACACGCTTTAGTGATAAATTGAACTAACTAAAAAAGGAAAAATAATTCTTAATATAGAAATAAATTAATGAACGAAAAATAGTATTATTGTGAAAAAGGCGTGGGGCGCTTTGTGCTATATTTTTAGTATCATTTTTGTACTAATCGTACCGATCGAATATTCTCAAGAACTGATATATGGAGCATCCCACGCTTTTTCACAATAATACTATTTTTCGATCATTAATTTATTTCTAAATTAAGAATTATTTTTCACTTTTTAGTTAGTTCAATTTATCACTAAAACGTGTTTTTTAGTTTTTTTAAACTTAATTTTTAGCTCGATTTGCTATAAAAGCGTATTTTTTAGTTTTTTTAAACTGTATTTATTTAAATTTATTTTTAATTTTTGATATCTCTCATAAGACACTAAGGAACACTAAGTTGGAAAGTACAAACTGTGAGATAATTTATATTCCCTGTGCACCAATGGCGTAGACAGGATTTTATTTCGGTGTGAGTTGGGTATCAAATTTAAAGCTAAAGTTCAATTGTAAGCTAAATATCAAATTGTAAGCTAAGTAAAGGGTCCCATTTCGGAGGGGGGGGCAGCAGCCATCTCAGCATCCCCTCTGGCTACGCCCCTGCTGTATACCAAAGTATTAATTAGCCAGCAGTGAAATGCTACCTTCATCACTAAAAAGGAAAAATAGGTCTCTAATTAACAAACAAATTTCATAACGACTACAACAAGCATGAACATCCGTGTAATAATATTGAGGTAAAATTTTTAGATTTGCCATCTGGATTTCAAAAGAGTAACTACCCAAACATAGCATTGAATACAGTTACCAATAGCGAGATAGGTTCTACATCATTGTACTGAGTCGAGTGCCGAAATGGTAGGCATGCGTAGACCGCGCGCTTGCTCCATTTCTCTCGTTCTCACGCAAAAAAATCTTTGGAGTGCCCTCCGTGAGGATCTTTCTAAGGGATCCTAACCCGTATTTACGCTAAGTTTCGGAGAAAACCACGGGAACGCCGAACGTTTAGGTCGCGGAAGCAACCCAGTTTTGAACCAGGCACCCTCCGTCTCTTAGTTCAGAGCGCGCTATGCGCTCGCTCACTGGTCGGGTCCAATATACCGTGGTATTTTAGTCCAATAATAGATTTGTGCTTATGTTGTCCACTTATTTGTGAAGGATTCTTGGAAATTTCAAAAATAAATGGCAAATCCTTTATTGTGACATTTGTGAGTTTAAAACCCAAAATTTTTTCTACCAGTTTTTTGTCTAAAAAGGAGATATTTTGTAAAATTTTGAACATTTAAAGAAATAAAACTTTTGTGAGCCTAAAGAAATATTGAACTTTTATTTATTTTACGTTAAGAAAATTCTTGTATATCTGAGCTGTTTTATAAATTATATTTTTAACATCATGACCTTATGTGAAATTGAAATTTCAAACATAAATCTTTATAAACAGCTAACGGCTCATTTTAAAACCATAATTGTGTGTCGTGCAACTTATATTTAAAAAATGATACATAGAATAGATGGTGAAATTTAATGTGAATTTCGAAGTGTGTTTTGTGGCACATGTAAGTGAGCATGTCTTTAAGATTGTGACACTGCATAAAACTGCTGGGTTTTCTTCGCTCGATGTTGACAGGTATGGAATTGTGTGTGCATGTGTAGTTTTTGTTGTTAGAAAAGAATATTTTAGAATCTCCCTAAATTTTTTATAAAATCTCCCTAATTCTCATTCACTGAGATTGGCAGTTATGAGATGAAAGTTTTCTGGACTGGAAATTTTGTTTCAGAAATCAACTAAGACTTACTTTTAAGTAGTTCATATTTGTGAATGATGAAATGTTTTGGTCCTGAAGTCCTCATTTATTAAAAAAATAGCGATTACATTTGCAATTTCTCATTTTTTAAATAATTTTTTCTTCCAACAGATTCGAATGGAAGAGATGGACTTTTTGTTAATGAAATTCGAAGGCGGAGTTCTTTCAGGATCTGTCCGTAGCCACGACTACATTCGCCAACTTTCCGAAAAAGGCATTATTCCCAAGCTTGTCAACAGATATTTGGAACCCTCAGAATTACGCCACCTTTGCCGTTGCGTTATACGACACGCGTTAAACGCGTCATGGAATTTGCCTTACGGAATATGTTTACTTCCTCTTCCAACATTTCTGAAAAACTATCTGTCCTTATTAAAAGACTAACTTACCAATCAGCTGCGTTTTCAAATGAGTCATGAATTAAAATTAGTTTAATAAATTTTACCATTGATATTCATCTTAAATTTATCATCTGTGTAATTCCTCCGATTTTTCGGATGTGAAAAACTTGTTCGTCGAGAGCAGTGCTCCCCAAACTTTTCATCACCGCGGACCGATCAACATTTGATGCGATCGTCATTATTAGGGCCCGTATTTATATGCACAAAAAGCTAGATAAATACGCACGAAAATAGGCAAGAATATGCATAATAATATGCACAAAAAAATATGAAAAACTCAAAAATCTGCTCAAAAATAATGGAATATGCATTAACATATGCAATAAACATATTTCCAAACAAGAAAATTTTAAAAAAATACATATCTAGTATAAACTATATCCAAAAAATAAGATTTATTTATTACATGAAATAACTACATATTGCTTTAAGGGTTTAAACACTGGATTCGCGGATTGGATGGTTCAAGATTGGTGATTTTCAAGGGAAATACTCTTTAAATACAGAGAAAGACATTTCTACATCACATGACACAATCGGCGCGTATTTATAGCTTGATACATCTTTTATATTCAGTTCCTCATAATTTGATAACTCTTCAAAGGAAGATTCTCCTTCAAAAATTGGCTTAATGATCCTGAGCTCTTTAAAGTCTGAATTTTTCCAGCCAGGGTAAGAAAGTTTTTCTTCCATCAGATCCAGTTTTGATCCCAGTACATCTTCAAATTTTTCTCCAGAGTATCTGTATATTGAACTGATTGGGAACGTGTTAGTTTCTGAGATTCAAGAGCTAAAATTGTCTTTGGTAAAACAGAGAAATCCGCCGATATTACCGCTATGTCATCTGTAGTAGATGATTGCATAAGTAGCTCTTGCGCAGTTTTTATCGCCGCCGCTTCAGTTGGATCAAAATAGCTACAAACAAACCTTTTGATCAAATCGAAATTATCATAGTAAAGTACTGCTTAGATCCATGTACCCCATCTTGTCACTACAGGTTCTGGGGAATGGGTATATCGAGCGAGGTTTTGAAAGCCTGTTAACGAGATGGAGCTTTCAGGGAAATTTTAGTTCTAGCAGGTTCAGGTTTGTATCAGCGCCTTCCGGAAAAGAGGGGAATTTGGAATTTTAGCTAGAAAAAACAGAAAAGCCTATGAAAATAAATTTAACGAGCGTGCTTTTGTTTGCTAAATGCCAAAGAGTTAGATTTGTAAGCCAGTATATGCAGGTATATGCACAAAAGCCCAAAATATGCGGATATATGCGCGAAAATCCAAAATATGCTGATGTATGCATTTATATGCAAATGCATATAAATATGGGCCCTAGTCATTATAAATAAACACTTTTTAAGTACTGTATTATCTTCGATGGCTACACCAGCAGTTAAAGAGTGAGGTGTTGCGCTATCTATATGCAACAACGGCGTTATCCTACTTCCTAAGGAAAGAGTCCCCCTAGTAAAGGTTTAACTTCGTGTTCTAGACCTGTGGTCTCCAACATAGAGAAGGAATATCCTATATCGCTTCTCTATGGTCTCCAACCCCGGTCCTCAGACCGCTACCGACCCGTGGATGAAATAGTACCGTGCAGCACAAAGAACACTATATTATCTCCATTTTATATTCTGTGGTGTATTTCTTCGACTTTGTCGGGATTGTGCCAATTTATATCTTTATAACAGAAGAAAACTTGTGTAACTATTTCATATTATTGTTTATGAAACATTTCAAGATATGAATTAAAATTGCAATCACTTAAATCCCTATTGCCATTCCGGCAACATATCTGAGTGAAGAGGGATTTTCTCCAGTGACAGCAACCAAAACAATAAACGGAATAAAGTGGACATAAGCAACACACTTCGGGTGTCTCTGTGTCCTGTTACCCCCAGATGGAACCGTCTAGTTGCAAAGAATCAAGCTAAGGGTTCTCATTAATTTAGCGTTCTAGTGCATTATAATGTTAAATCACTTTATATTCAATTCCTCATCACATTCAATTCCTACTAGTAGTTCACCCTCCCCCAACATATATTTACATATCTTTTTTCAAATTTTCAATCGTTAATAAAATATTTTTTATTCATCCACTCATGTTCAAATACATTTTTTTAAACTTGTAGTGGATGATACTTGATGTTTATACAGTTTTTTCGAATATTAATTCATTAGTTAAATTTAATTAATCAATTTTAGATCTTGTTACGATGGATTAAAAATAAATGTAACCAATAAACTAAAACAAACTGGATTAACGGTATCCACCCTTGCTTCACGAACGTCCCTGCATTGATTAATTCAGTAATCATTCATTCATTCATTCATTAAATTTAATAAGAAGTAACTAAAATAAAATTTTTCTTTGTTGGCCTAATTAGGAATTGACTTTAATTTTTTTTTTTTATATTGCTTGTTTTAGTGTAACTGAATTTTATTTTGAAGGCATATCTAACTAAAATACGATTAAAATTATTAAATCAAAACAATCCGAAATATAAACAATCTCCCCCCTCTTTGAAAAGTGATTCGCCCTTTCACCAGGTAGACAAATTTTTTTGTCCGAAATTAACACCACTCAAGAGCTAAAAAATACGTAAAAAACAATTTTTTTGTAAACTACCCCCAATTGAGGTCGATTTTAAACCTTGAAAATTTTTTGTATAAATTTGCGTTCGATACTTTTCAATGCAAGAATTTTACGGCTATCTTCATTTTACTTCGATATATAATGACAAATATGAAAATAACGTTTTGACCTCTCACAGCAGTTTGGACACGAATTATAAAATACCCAGAAAATGATTTTAAGTATTTTTTAGTTACATTTTAAAGCAATAATTTTATGGCTTTCTCTTTTTTCCTCTGCTGAGATATGAAGGAAAACGTGAAAAGAACGCTTTAGATCCTTGCCTGTTTGTGTGAGAATTCTAAAAAATCCTGAAAGCGATGTTTAGGTATTGCTGTTATTTAAATTTTAAAACAGAATTTTACGGCTACCTCTTTTCTCCTCTAAGATATGAAGGGAAATGTAAAAAGAACCTTAGAGAACGTTCTGGACCATTTACCCCCGTTTGACTGCGAATTGTAAAATATCCTATAAATGATTTTTAGGTATTGATGTTAGCTGTAAAATTCTTGCTTTAAAATGTAACTATCTCTTCTTTCCCCTGAGATATGAAGAGAAATGCGAAAAGAACGTTCCGGTCACGTTTTAGTCCTTTACCCCCGTTTGGGTGTGAATTCTAAAAATCTCTGAAAATGATTTTTAAGTACTTATGTTAGTTACATTTTAAAGCAAGAATTTAAGGCTATCTGTTTTTTCCTCTGAGATATGGAGTGAAATGTAAAAGAACGTTAAGGATCCCCACCTCGTTTGGGGCGTATTCTAAAACACCTTGAAAATGATTCTTACATATTCGTGCTAGTTACGTTCTAAAGCAAGGATTTTATAGCTATCTCTATTTCCCTTTGAGATATGATGGCAAATTCGAAAATAACGTTTTGGCCCCTTATCCCCGTTTTGATGCGCATTATAAACAACCCTGAAAATGAATTAAGCATTTGCGTTCAATATACGCAATATTTTATGGCTCTCTCTATTTTTCCTCTGAGATATGAAGAAAACGTGAAAAGAACGTTTTAGACCCTTAACCCCGTTTGAGTACGAATTTTAAAAAACTCAAAATGATTTTTAGGTATTGCTGTTAGTTGCGTTTTAAAGCAAGGATTTTATGGCTGTCTCTTTTTTGCTCTGAGATATGAAGGGAAATGTGAAAAGAACGACAAAGAACGTTTTTACCTCTTACGTTCGTTTGGGTGAGAATTCTAAAAAACCCTGAAATCGATATTTAGATATTTGTGTTAGTTATATTTGAGAGCAAGAATTTTACGGCTCTCTTTTTTCCTCTGAGATATGAAGGGAAAAGTGAAAATTCCGTTTTGGCCCTTTATGCCCGTATGGGCGCGAATTCTGAAAAACCCTGAAATTGACTTTTAGGTATTTGTGTTACTTATATTTTAAAGCAAGATTTATAGGGCTGTCTCTTTTTACCTCCGAGATATGAACGGAAATGTGAAAAGAACGTTACAGAATGTTTTTGCCCCCTTTACGTCCGTTTGGGTCCAAATTCCTAAAAACCCTGAAACTGACTTTTAGGTATTTGTGTTAGTTATATTTGAGAGCAAGAATTTTACAGCTGTCTCTTTTTTCCTCTGCGATATGAAGGGAAATGTGAAACCATCGTTAAAGAACTTTATAGCCCCCGAAGTCCGTTTGAGTACAATTGTAAAAAAATCTGATGTGTCCAACACATGACTTCCTTGCACGTCTATTAAATCAAAAATGTTTTTTACGCACTTCCTCTAAACTTATTTGTTTGAAAGATATAAAATATCAATAATAGTAAGGTTTAGCGATTTCTAGCCAAATATTTCGATATCGCCAAGCTGAGTTCAATTTGAAAGATTTCCTTCTCACACTTTATTTGGCGATATTTCACCAAAAGCCGACAAACTTGAGATAGTTTGCGAGATTTTGGGGATAGCCAAAGTAGTCGTTGACCACAGACTTTTAATGAATTGAATGCATCCATACACCTTAATGTATTTAAAGTCATTTGGCTCACCCTGTAAATAAATTCCCAGTCGATTGCTGTCAAAAAAGATATTGAAAACCGTTAGATATTATAATATAGTTCTAAATACAAAAGCTCAAAATTCTACGGGTTAAAGTTTTAGAGTTATACAAAATACGAAATAATTTTTGGCGCCAAATTTGGCGATATTTCGGCGAAACTCGTCATTGTCGACGACATTTGGCGAGATATTAAGCATGGACCAACAATGACAGATTATGGCCAAATTTGGCGATATTTCGCCAAAACTCGCCAAGAACGATGACAAATGGCGATACTTTGGGCATGGACGAAATGACTGACTATCGCCAAATTTGGCGACATTTCGGCAAAACTCGCCAAGGTCGAGGACAGACGGCGAGATTTTGGGCATGTACCAAACAATGACTGTCTACAATTGTATTATATTGAAGATGTCCATAGACATTAAAGTACTGAAATTCTTTTCGGTGGTCCTGTAAATAAACTCTCCAGTAGATTTTAACCAAAAATCGAGATGCACAACTAGATGTTACAACAATCTTATATATGAAATTTCATAATAGTTTTTGAGATTTGAGAGTTAAATATGCACACACGTACACAAAAAAGTCGCCAAGCTTGGCGACTTTTGGCATAGTTCTTGAGGGAGGCACGTGACCGTGGTCGGACCATTACCTAACTTATGTGGTAGGACGGTATTGTGCTTGAAATGGATGAATCTCCAAAAATTGCCATTGACCGTAATGTATTGGAAATCTTTTGAGTGTTCCTGTAGCAGAACTGTAAATGATAAAGACACTTTTTTTAATGGAGAAATTCATTCTCTAACTCTTTACAGCATATATCACTTCTGAGTCGTTTGAAATAGCCCAATACCTCTAAAAAACGCTTTGATGAATTTCGGCCCATAGAGCGTAAAGTATTTCGAATCTTTTAGGCGGTTCTGTAGATAAACTATCCAGTCGAATGGAACCGAAACGGGAGGTGCAAAACTAGATGTTACAACAATCCTAAATATAAAGTTTCAACATTCTACGCCTAATAGTTTTTGAGATATACGAGTTTAATGAATTTTGGCCCATTGAGCGTAATGTATTTCGAATGTTTTGGGCGGTCCTGTAGATAAACTATCCAATCGAATGGAACAAAAAAGGGAGGTGCACAACTAGATGTTACAACTATCCAAAATATGAAGTTTCGACATTCTACGCCTAATAGTTTTTGAGATATGCGAGTTTAATGAATTTCGGCCCATAGAGCGTAATGTATTTCGAATCTTTTGGGCGGTCCTGTACATAAACTATTCATTCGATTGCGACCAAAAGGGGAGGTGCACAACTAGATCATAGAACAATCCTAAATATCAAATCTCAACATTCTACGACCAATAGTTTTGAGATATGCGAGTTACATACATACGTACGTACGTACGTACAGACGGCATGGAAAAACTGACCACAATAAACTCGCCGCTGGTCAAAATGAGTTGCAGACGCGTTAATATGATCGTACATGCTAGCCTACGATGAGATGCATCGAAAAAATTCTTAAAATTAAATTTAGAGGTAGTCAAAATCGGATTTTTTGTCGAAATTTGGCCCCCAAAATTTTTCGGGATCACATTACTTCCTTATACTACGTACAAGGAAGTAAAAATCCTGAAAACGACTTTTAGATATTTGTATTAGTTACATTTTAAAGCAAGAATAGGCTATCTCTTTTCCACATTGAGATATGAAGGAAAACGTGAAAAGAACGTTTTGGGCATCCACCCCTACGAATTTTTAAAAATTTCTTCTTAAATGGCGCATTGGGAACAAAATCTATAAAATCCTAAAATTTCATGTCTATATCTCTAGTAGATTTGGCTGGGCGATGATCGTCAGTTAGTCAGTCAGTAAGTCAGGACATCTTCTTTTATATAGAGAGATTATGAAAAATTTCAAGCTGATCATACAAACGGAGAAGTTATTAAGCTTTTTGTGTTAACTTTGTAATCGTTTTGCAGTAATGGCGGAAAAAGTTTTATTTTCAAGTCAGAGATCAGCGTAACTATACCGGGTGATTCAAAATAGATGTTAAGGCGATTATTTTTTAAACCGTAAGTGATCGAAACATACTTCCAATTAGAAAAGTTCGTCAAATTAAGAGTAGCTTTCAGATATAGCATTTTTTTTACTGGGGGCTGTATACATATTAAAATACGAAATTTAATTTTTATACGATCCCTCCTTCCCTACCCTTTATATTTAGAAGAATGTTGCTCTTTACCTAAGAAAATTAATAAAGCAAATCCCGTGTCTCTAAGTGAAATAGTTTCCGAAATATACCAATTTTAAAATTTTGGCATTTGTCGCCAAGCAATAAGGG
This sequence comes from Cheiracanthium punctorium, assembly GCA_038373885.1. Lineage (NCBI taxonomy): Eukaryota > Metazoa > Arthropoda > Arachnida > Araneae > Cheiracanthiidae > Cheiracanthium > Cheiracanthium punctorium. The sequence goes on from JAWZYV010011997.1 coordinate 1,339,276, forward strand.
GATGACTCCAAAGTGAGAAAAATGTAATTACTTTTCAACTGACATTCATTTATGTTAATGGCCACTCGATAGACACAGTTGACTCCTCAAATACTAATTTAGCTAGAATTTTCCTGTAAAGCATGTTTGGCAATTTTTAGTCACATCATAGTAACCCACGCTATTATTTTGTCATTCTCTTTTGCCTTTAAAATTCCTTCTTTGGAAGCGTGATGGAATGAGTGGATGACCCCCCCCCCCCTAAAAGACTAAATTATCGATTTCATAAAGCAGTACCCATCATTTTAGTTAAAACTGTACCTGTTAATTTCACACATGTGAACGCGTTTAATTGCTTTCCCCAACAATGGGATCTTTATTTATCTTTTATCAACTCATAGTTGGTCCCCTAAAGTAAAGATTTTTCACCGGAAAACTGACGCCAATACAGTAGGTAAAGTGGTGTAAGTCATCATTTTCAAAATTAATTTTCTCGCTGACTATTTCTATAAATTGGTTGCACTAGTGGCACTCGTTAAGCGTTTAAGAATGCGCCCTGTGTATACGTGATAGTTCATAATTTCTTTTTTTCTTTTACATGTATTAATAGTTGTTTGGTTAGTTGAAAACATTATTAATTTATTTAAACATTTTCCTACATTATATGCTTAGCATTTCCTTAATAGAAAATGTGCAGTATTGCTTACTTTTGATCCAAGAATTTTTTGTTTCGCATTCGTATAATTAAATTATACGTCATGGGTGGGTCGCAATACTTAAATCTCTTATGCATTACATAACACTTGCATTAAATAAGCATACATTTTTACGTATTCTATTTGTTTTCTAATTAACCAAGTATGCAACCACGCAAAAGTTTTTGTTCTTTATAAAAAAAGATTACTGTGTCTCGAAATAAATAATTAAATATAGGAGCACTAATAAGGAATGATCATTTTTAGGTATAAGAGAAAACGCTAACTATAATGTAAACCAATATGTAGTATTAGAATAAAAACTTTTTTTCATTTATTTATTTATATGGCTTGCCAAGTATTATCACATAAAAGAAAACCTTTCTTGAAAAAAGGAAAACCGAAGATCAAGGTATATCCAATAATTTTTTTTTTTTTTTCAGTAAAATAATTCAATGGTTAGTTTTACATGTTCTTGAATAATTTTTTTTCACATATATACATATATATATATATATATATATATATATATATATATATATATATATATGATAATTCCGATATATATATATATATATATATAACTAACAAGTAAAACACAAAACATACTACAAATAAGACATATCTCGCAAAAAAAAAGAAATATAACAGCTATTAGCAAGAATTAGAAACCAGAATTTGAAGCCAAATAAAGTGCAAGAATTATTGTGATAATATAATGGAACGGAAATTATAACCACTGTCACCATCTTCAGGGGCCACAAACAGTGGATTATAATTTACAGCAAACCAAATAGTAGGGTTTCGGTTGTGTGGCATATCAGAAGAGATATTAACTCCACACATCTGGGCCCTACCCTACTATATAAAGGAAAGAAGAAATCAAAAAGATAACAAAAATTAGAAATAGGAATATAATTTTACATACCAGACCTTGAGCACATGTAAATTTCATTTGAACAAATGATATGTGTTGCCAATGTTAAGAATTGTAAAAAGTGATAAATGGTGTTGCCACTAAATAAAAGTGTAAAAGTGGAAAGAAGAAAGTATAGGAGTTGCCAAATACTAAAAGGTAATATTATTAAATTTTAAGAATATCCAGGTATATTAATATAATAAATATATATTGAATAATATTAAATTAAAATGATTGAATAAAATATATAGTATAGCAAAATTAAATATAACATATTGTTTAAAAAATATAATGAATATTATTATTGGCAAAGTATGTATAATAAGTTATTGTATGACAGAAGATTAATCTAGTAAATAAGAAAAAAATAAAAAATAATGTTTAGGATAGAATAATCACAATATAGGAACCCCGTGTTTTTTTTTTTTTTTTTTTTTTTTTTTTTTACTCCAGATATATATATGCATTCATATACACATCCAAATTGTTTTTAAACATATTACTTTTTTTATGAGAAAAACTTCCTCCGCCCGACCCAACCATCCAATTACAACCTTAAAACCAAAACCCCTCCCAACCTCCAGTAAATTAACAAAGACATTAGACACATCATTATCAAGAATTGTATATAATAGATTTTAGAAACTTAGTGGGATAGTTGTATTGTCTAGCTGACAGAAATATAGATTTAAAATTGGAGACTTTAAAATCATCAGAACATAGAAACTTGATTCTACAGCAGTGATTATAGATGATATTGCGAAATACAGATTTATGTAAGCAGGAGGAAAAATGAGTAAAGCTATTTACTTTAAAGCTAAAATCTTTACGCTTATCATATATATTGAAACTAAGGCTATTTCTAGGAGTGATGGAGATACTTAGATCTAGAAAACTAACAAAATTGTTAAGCATATCATTTTTAATTAATTCCAGAGCAGATGGATATTTTATGGGGAAGATAATGTTATTATTATTAGTAGTGTTTACAAGTAAGATATCATCTATATATCGTTTAAGAATGATGTGAGTATTAGTATATTCTTTTTCATAGTAATATAAGTAAAGATCTGCAAGGTAACTAGATGCTGAACCACCTTGTGGTATACCATGATTTTGTAGATATATTTTATTGTTATGTAGAATAAAATTATTATAGATAACAAATTTAGATAGACAACTGAAATAAGTTACATCAACATGGGAAGGGAGCTGAATATGGTTAACACAAGTTTCAAATAATTCATTAATTACATTGTAACGGTCGTCAAGAGGAATATTGTTAAATAGATCTTTAAAATCATAGGTATATAAAGAGGTAATATTACTAATAGTACATATTGTATTGCGTAGATCATAACTATTTCCTATAGAGATAGAGTAATCATTACGTTTTATATAATACTCATGCATAACAGACAGTATCTTTAATAGAAGTTTACTTGCTATATTGCTATATGTGTTACATCCTATTGTAACAGTTCGAAACTTTAAAGGCGATTTATGAAATTTAGGGATTAGTACAATATAAGGATAGTTTAGATTATTATGTTGTAGGTTGAGAAGTTTATAGAAAGCCAGAATTTTTTTGTTACAAACTACAGTAGACAAATTAGTAGAGGAATAGATACTGTTATATATATGACAATTCCGATATATGTATATATATATGTATATCAGCATCATCAAAAGTGAGATTTCATATTCATAATATTTTTTTTAGTGATGTTTACAAATTCCTTCCTAATTATCAATAGAATTTTTTCACACCAAGCTTGTAAAACTAATTCCTTTCTATTTCATCGTAGTTTTATCTTTAAATTTAGAAAGTTTCGACATTTTCTCTATTTTTATTGCGAGTATTTCTCTTTAATAGTCTAATATACAACTAAATTTAAACTACTTAAACGCAGAGCTGTATAAATGCTAAGCAGACGATATCAAAACGTCTTGCTTTGGTTTGTTTGGTTAAATACACTAAGTTTCATTATTTATATTGATCCAGTTAAGACAAATTTAAAGAAAATGGTTTTAATCAAATATCATCAAGCATTGAGGAAATGTTTTTACATTTATGTAACAAACACTTTTCTATCTACTAAGGATATCACATGGACAAATTTTCAGTCTTACGAAAATACATTCAAATATAAAAAATGAAAGATAAATCATGACAGCGCATCGGTTATAGAAAACTTTCCAACACAACAATATTTTTGTGCCAGATTTGGCAATGTATTGTACTTAAATCCTATGGCAACATTTTAGTTTAGTGGTTAAGGAAAAGTGCCATGAGGGCTATCTATAGAGGGAAATCCGTGGGCGCAGAATCTTTCAAGGGGTTTCCGACGCGTGTTCATGTTACATCTGCAGAAAATTGTCCGAAACTCCAGGCAGTTAGATCGATTGACACGGTGTAGGCCAAAAGCCAGAACATTTACACTCGGCAAGATTTTAGAGATAATCTAACAAAAAAGCTGCATATCACTATTGATTTAACTTGCGAGCCATCATAAAACAACTTTAAAATTTATTTTATCCTTTTAACTGAAGAATAAACAATTATAAACGTTTATATATTTATTCTACTGTTCTTCAAAAGGGTGAATATCTTTGCACTGCCATACACCTTAATGTATTGAAATTATTTTGAGTGCTCCTGTAGAAGAGCTATAAACCCTACACACACTTTCGATCGATATCATTATTTTGTGATCGTTAATAATATATATGATTTTTTTCTCTGAAATACACTAATAAGTCTAAAATGTGCTTTAAAGAATGATTAATCATAGAGCGTAATGTATTGGACTACTTATTTCGGTGCTTCTGTAAAATAACTATAAATGTTTCATACACCTTTTCAATTGGGTACATGGCATTGTACATAGAGGTAACATACATGAATTCGTAGTAATCGATGCATATCTACGGCAGCTAGAACATGGACGAACAGACGAACGGAGAGACAGACAAAAATATAAACATTTTAGTCTTGTCGGCATTTTCAGTGGGGTACTTGATACAGTACTTAGGAATATTATTTATGAATTTCGTAGTAATCGATGCGTATTTACAGCAGTTAGAGCACGAACGGACGGACAGACAGACAAACCGAAGTCATAAACACTTTTTAACCTTGTTGGAAAGCGTTAAAGAAACTTTTAATGTTAAAAAAAAAGGATATAAAAGAAAAATTTCTTAAATTTTTATTGGAAATGAATTTAATGGATCAATGAATTTTTTTTTATGTAACTTTAGTTTTGTCAACTGCGGACTTAGATTTATTTTTTAAAATATCTTTTTTTAAAACTTGAGTAGGTTCAAATTTGAACCCTGGACGTAAGTGTGAGAGGTCCATGCCTTACCCAACGGACGAAATTCGGCTTGGATTAATGTCATTAAAGATTGAAATGGAGGATTTTGATTTTTAGTGAATCACAAAGACACGTTGGCAAACCCAATAACAATATAAAATTTAAAAAGCTTATAAAATAAAATAATAATAATAATAATAAAAGTCCTCTAAATAGACAAGAAGACAACTCCAATTTCAATAAAAAGCTTCTAAAATTAGGCCTCTCAAAACAAGCAAGAGAGCAAGAGATATGTATGAATTCACCCCCTACGCCTCAACCAAATGAAAAGCTTTAACCTCAAAAATTTAAGGGGGACGGAATTCATATTTTTTTCGGTATCTGGTTAAAGAACAGCCAAAAGGAAAGGGGATGAGGAAGTGAAAAAATGTGTTTGGTTCTTTTCACATATCCTGCGTGGTCTCAAACAAGAAAAGAGATATCCATAAAATTCTTGTTGTAAAATACAACATTCACGAATACCTGAAAATCGATTTCAGAACATTTCGAGTATAATCCACCAAAGAAGATAGACGTGAAAAGGGGGCAGAGTGGCCCTTTTGCTTGAAAAAAAAATTATCTATAAAATTCTTGCTTTGAAATTAACAAGTATGAGTCCTGTGCTTAGCCACAGCTGGTTTGTTTATCAGTACTTGTTGAAAATATATTTGTTTGAATTTTATGTAGAAAAGGGACATTACTTTCCTGTACACCTAATACTCAATTGTGTATATTACAGAGAAAGATTAGTTTATGTTAAGTGTTTCATTAAATATCATTATATAAAATTTATCTATCCTTTTTTCATGACACTGTATGTATTATATTTGTCTAAAAGGCTGGTCATTCCTTCAAAACTTGTTTCTGTTACTTAACGATGTTTTCAAGAGAGCCTCTATACCTAATACACATCCACAGCATTCTCGTTAAAATGCGCAAAAACAAACTTTGGTATCATTTCTGCAGCCAAAAAAAAGTTGGCTGGATCTACTTTTATCCAGATGTTTCCACTTTCCGCAAAAAAAAAGGCTTTTGATACCGTATATCCTTTTTGTGTCTCATATAAATAACAATGAGAAACACAAAAAAGTTCTTTCTTCTTGTATTACATCGTGGCTTACATGATTCTTTGTCTTTCTTCCTGGAGTAAAAAAAAAAAAGACCGTTTCTTATTAGGGTCTTCTTTTGAAGATACGTGGATTTTTGTAAACAAGAAATGTTTGCATCGTAATATGACCTGTTTAATTAGTAATTGAAATTAGAAATACGCTAAGATTTTATTAAAATAAGGGGTGTTTTTTTTTTACAAAAATATAGTTCTCTTGTAAAATTCGATGATTTTTTATTAAGAGTTTGCTGGCTATAAAAAGATTTGCCTTATTAATTCTTCAGCACGATATTTATATCGACCCACTAGATCAAAGAAAATTTTTATTTTCAGAAAGGCCAACTTTTCTATAAATTGTTGAATAAAAAGCTATTTCGTAGGATACTTATAGAAATGTCGAGAAATAATTAAATCAAATAAAGTTTCTGTTTCCTTCAAGAAACCTTTCTGTTTAAAATGCCAGTTCATACAATGCATCAAAAACACGCAATATAGGTAGAAAACAATTATTTATTTGTTATTTTTTTTATGAAAAATCCATAACAATTTTATTAAAAGTTAGTTCAGTAAAGTGTAAAAGTGCCAAATATTGGAAACAGTGAGTGGTAAGTAATAATAATTTATAAGATCATTAGAGCCGTTGAACGGTTTCGATAAAGCACAATTGACCATGTTCAGCGAAATCAGGATGTGAGTTCAGATAGTTTTCGAGATACAGTTCAGTTTTGATACAGTTTTCGAACAATAAGGTGTTTGAAATGGACTTGATTTCTGTTGTTCTTTTTAGAACTAGATAAGACTAATTTATACAATCAGTATTTATAAAAAATATAGTTTCTAATAAAAACAATGGTCTGCGTAGCATTGAGATAGTGATGTGCCATTCGAATGATTTCCGTAATCAATTAATCGATTTCGAATCGTGTCAATAATCCATTAATCGGATAGTGAATATTCGTTCGAAATTTGCATGAAATGGAAGATAAGTGTGTAAATGGGTACTAAATAACACCATTTGATAACAGTCCTGCAATAAAAGCTTATTATAATAAATTATCGGCAAAGTGGCAATCCCTGGTGCACTTGCCCCATGAAGCACTGTTTTGTGAAAAACCGCCAAGGATGGCAAGTACGCAAGGTGTTTCATAGTTTTTCGCAATTAAAAATAGTATGAAGTTTTTTTTTATGTTCCAAGGAACATGCAATGACCAAGCAATGTATAGCTCAGTAACATTCTACCTCATCCAATCTTTGGTCTACAAAAGGAATAAAATGCACACCATTGTTTTGATCGGCTTGAAATTTTTCATGATTATGAAAAAGTATATAGAAAACAATCTGTGCTACTTTAAAAATCTGAAGATCAGCTCTCTCTGATATTTTGCAATTTTTCTTCCATTTTTAGCAAGATTTTTTTTTTTTTTTTATAAAAACTTAAAAGCATTCGCATCTAGGTCATAGTATTATTTTCAAACATACTAATTCGCAGCCTTTCCGATTAATGAAACAGTTACTCAATAAAATGTAATAAATTCGCACCAATGGGCCGATATAGATTTGCAAATTTGCACAAATACCTTAAAAAATTTAATTGGGAAATTGCATACTTTAAAAACATGAAAATGCACCCGCTTCTCATTTTCAAATTTAGAAAATTGTTTAAAGCAGTTCTTTTGTAAAAACTACTCGAGATTATTAGATTTCTAGTTAGGTTTCTTTAGAACTAATTTAACAGCATAAGTGGCAAGATTAAATATAATGATGGTAGACTTTTTTGGGGTTAAATGTTTTTGCTTCGTTGTAATTGTCTCCACAGCGTGCTTTATCTTCTAATTTAAAATAGAATTGTCTAATTTGCCTTAAGTATCACGATGCAGTAGTTAGACATTTCCTAAAAAGTGTACGATCGATTCGCTAAGCATGAATAATAAGAGTTGTTAATAAAAATTTTCACTCCTCCAAGTAAACTTTCATCAAGGCGAAGCCTTAAAGATTTGTTCTCTTTCCTTGAGACCCGAATTATTAAAAATATTCGCATACTAGGTTTATGCTCGAAAGAGGTGACATAAAGCCAACGCTATTTAAACACTCGTGATTTTGAGAAAGTATAATCTAGTAAGAGATTTACTCAAGGCGAAGTATTATAATTCGTTGGCTTTATCACTATCAACCGTTCTTTTCCGAGGAAAGTAAACTGCTGGCGACCTACCTTTATGCATTCCATCATCATGTGGAGCCTCGTGAAACTTGAAATTATTTTCTGAAAAAATGATACCCCTTATTCATCTAGCAATTGTTTATATTTTGAGTTCCTAGTATCGTAATTTCCTTTACGTAACCTACAGGCTTTTTTTGACGAATCGTGTCGAATATGCCGATTATATAACACTTTCCTGTGCAGCCGTATTTGAGCATACACAGGATTTTCTTTTTGTTGTTGTTGTTGTAGTTGTTACTAATGCCTTCTGGCTACCACACATCCAGATCCTTCATATATTACGGCAAGGGACGAAAGAAAGCGGCTTCCTTTAGTGAGCCCCAGTGGGAGGAAGATTGATTTAGCTCGGGGTCTCCTAATTTTGAACCAATTGCAGACGAGAGACCTAGCACCTGAAATCAGCACTCCTAGAGGTTCGTTTAAACATGGAGGACATTGAAGCCATGACAGATTTTACGTGCACCAGCTCCTAATAGCTGGCACGGTCTCACAGCAGCCCAGCCTAGAGAGGCGTTCACCCTCCCAAGCACTGACCAAGCACTGTCGGTGCTGCTTCACTTTCCGTGTTCTTACGGGAACGAAGTTTAATGACTTAAGCTACTACGGGGCGGATTTTCTTTTTGCATGGTAGATGTGTTCTTCGCAACACTGTGTAAAAAAACATATGCTTAAAAAATAAGTAAATGAATAAGTTAGTAACAATGGTAATAAGTAAGTAATAGTGAATAGGTTTTGATATATGAATCTTTCCATATAACATTCTTCGAATACTGAATAAATATATAAAGTGTAGTAAAGTAGGTGTAAATATATACCACGGAAAAGTAGCAAATATGTACTACAGGTATAAAAATTCTCAAAAAAAAAAATAAATAAATAAATAAATACTTTTACGCATTGGTAAATAAAGATGGAAATAATGTTTTTAGTCATTATTTTTGCACATTGCTATTTTGAAACCGAGTAAAAAGAGAATCCAGTGTATACAACATTTCTTGTTCTTGTTACTCACACGAGGGAGCCAACGCTTACGGCTTCAGCTACAATACCCTCCTACCGGACGGAATCTCATAATTTGGAGCCAATTCCGGATAAGAGACTTGCACCTGAATTGGTACCGCCGGATGTATTATTTCAACTTAGAGGAAATTGGACCCACGAAACGATTTTACCTGTACCAGCTGCCCTTAGTATGCACAGTCCCACAGGAGTCCAATCGAGAGAGGCTGTCACCTCTCGTAAGTATTGACCGAAACCAATGCTTTTTCAGTTTTAGTGTTCTAATGAAAACTCAACTTCCACCAAATGGATCATTGCAAGACGCATATATTACTGTATAATGAATAGCAGGGGCGTAGCCAGAAATTTTTCATGGGGGGAGACGACTACTACAACTCATATATTTGTATACGTGTGTGTGATAATATAGTGAGGAATATACATTTTGTGTGGCAAAAAATTTCTCATGGGGGGGGGGGGTTATGACCCCCATAACACCCCCCTTGGCTACGCTCCTGATGAATAGTTAAGATGTTAGCTTTGGTTGTTGCAAAGACGGGAGCATTAAGCAAAGCTGCATCGTGTTTGTGGCACAGTGTTTGTTTTATCTTACTTAGCTATGCAAAACTTATAAAGATCAACTCTATTCGATCGATTGTGCAATTTCATTTTCAATAACACCTATTAATTTTGTTTCGTTTAATATAACATCTCACTAAAGCACTTTTAGTTATTACTGCCTCTACATCATTGGAACGTTTTTGTGTGCTCCAGCATAGTAAAAGAACCATTACTACCGCAAGAATCATTTTTATAGGATATATTGTACAGATACCAATTATACAACTTTATAGCAAATTACAGCACTTGGAGTCTGATAGACATACAGATAAGCCAAAATCGGGAAAAAATATAAAAAAATTGTTTATCATCCAATCCACTGCTATCGATTTTACCCGCAATTTAATCCATATTTAGTACATCCATTCATATCGTCGAAATTTATCGTCACTATTCTGCCTTTGCAACCATGGAAACAAACAATTTAATCTTATGTTCAAGATTTAGGAAAACAAAGACATTGGAAAATATTTGAATGTGTTACTGAACTTAGGCAATTTTGAAAATATGAAAAAAATAAATTCATTTAAAAAAAAAACAATAATTAAGATTAAATGTTACTTCCGTGCGTTAAAGTTAAGAAACATTTTATGTGATTACTTTCGCTATCAAGCAATATATGAGTGCGTTAGGATAAAGACAAGTATTCAACGAACGTACTTTCATGTTTCAGTCCCTTAGAGGGTTAAATTGCTTTATACTTAACTAAAAATGATTTCCGAAAAAATTGCTAAATTTTCCAAAAATGTCTCTTTCTTTTCAGTTCCTAGAAAACGTTATTAGATAAAATATTCTCATGAGATATTCTTTAGTAATCTGAATAGACTAAAAGCAGCTGTATACTCAAAGAGATAGATTCATTCCTTTTTTGTTTTATTTTGTGTCTAAAAATACCATAGCAGCAGATTTTTCTATCTTTAAAAAATCTTCCTTCGTATTCATCTTGGTGTATCAAGCTTCATAAATCTAAGATTTTGCGACAGAAGTTGCTCGAAGTGTAGGCATTGGCGGCTCGTGGATTATTTAAATGGAGGTTCTCAAAACAAGTTTCGAAAATTAAATATGCAGATACGACTCACTTTACAAATTAATGTGCGTTTCCAGCAGTTAAAGGAAAACAATGCACGCAACTGAAAGAAAACAAGTCATATTTTGTCTTACATTTCGTCACCTAGATAAGTTTTAGCAAATGTGTTGTCTTGATTCATTTTATTTCAATTTTTCTTCAAAGGATACTATTGAAAAATGTCATTGCTTTAGCTCCGAAACACGTCTTTTACTCCCATCTTAATTATTTACACTAGTTTGTAAAAAAAAATAATTTAGTGAAAAATGATAGAAATAAAGAAAATAATAAGAAAATCAATTAAAAATTAATTAACTGACCGAATGTAACAAACCAAGGAAAAATCCGGAAGAGATAGCACAAAACATTGGCCCTGTGTGCACAATGAAAATGTGCGAATGGAATGATATCAGCCGCGCCGTACTTCATACCAGCTGTCTCGGCTTCTGATCCCAGAGAGCGGTTCAGAAGGAAAATTTTCCGTTCGCACGTGCGATTGATAAAAGACTGCGCTGTAGTAACCTACATTACAGTGCGTTAGCTATAATAAACGTATTTTTAGTGTGGGGGGGGGGAAGAGAGTAAAACTCACGTTTTAAATTCACAAAAATCTAGAAGTGTACTTAATATTTGTTTTAAATTTAATTTGTTAATGTGTTTTTTCTTTAGTTTTCCTTTGAGGGTTCACGTGCTTATGTGTTCAAATGGAATAGCCGCCACTGACTGAGTGTAGGCAAATCTTGGATCATGCTTTAGCCAGCGGTGGAGTCAAAAAAAATTCCATGGAAAGGGCGATAATTATGACGAGTGACGAGTGACATTAACAGAGATGAGCCACTATTCTTTTTCTTTTTAACCTTTTTCTGTTTTAATATTGAAATTATATTTATCCAGATCGCTTTCATCATTTAACACTTTCGCGACAGGAAACGCGAACGTGAGGCTGGCAGTCTCTTTCGCGCATCTATGTCCAGGGCCTTTTTGCTATTAAGGCTAAATCCATGAAATTACCAAAATATCTATGCGTTGTTTAATGATGTTCTGTACAGTATTTAAATGGCATATTTCAGAATCAATATCTGGAATATTTTGCATCATTCCTGCAATTTTAAGCTCAGTTAAAAATTTTCTCAAAGTTTCGACATTCTAACAGTACAAAAAGAAAAAATTCACGTCTACGAGATCTTATCCACTAAAAACTGGACTGCAAACCGAAATACCCAACGCTGTAGAGAAAATAAAACTCTCTGCTTATTATAAAACAAATACAACGTGCGAATTTAAAGAGCCGTCATAAAGCGTGCCATTCGGAAACATTCCTTTCCCCTTATATTTATATAATGTTATAGTTTTTAAAACGTTCCAGGACACTGGCAAAAATGTGTGACGGCCGGGGGTGGACGAGAAAACGCTCTGGCACACCGGCGTGTTGGCCGGGAAATGAGTGCGTTTCTTGCTGGCAGGTATACGTGACAGTCGGCGCGAAAGGTTTAAAAAGACGGTACGGAGGAGACTCTCCTTCTTTGACCGACGATCCTTCCCAGAATGGTTCCTTGAAACAAATTCTCGTTCGGTTGTTTGGAAATAGTCGGTGGTTAGCTGTCAACTGGTCAGACCAGTTGTTTGGTTATCGACTGCGCTAACAACTTTCGGGCGTAGTTTAGGCCATCACAAGAATCCCTTGACACTCCTCCTTAAGATTCCATCTCAAGTGACCTCAAGGCTGCGCAGAGTTGACAACGTGTCATTTTAACCGATTTGCGGAGAATTCCGCCCCTTGAACGCTCTATTGAGGCCGAGCGTTGGAAACGTTGTCTTCATGTAGCTGATAAGAATCACTTTGAAATAAATGATGAAATAATAGTGGACCCGACCATTGTTCATCAAAAACTAATACATTTTCCTCAGAAAACACTTGACTAAAATTAATAGTTTAAAAATCCTATTTCATTTCATAGATGAAATTTGTGGAGACGCCTTGTTTATGAAACTTAAGAAATAAGACGAATACTCCAACATATTTCCCAAAGTAATTATAAATAGGTAAGTGAAAACAGCATTTTTGGCCCTACGTTGCTGTGTGATTCTGATATCCTTACTATGTACCCAATCTCTCCTTAAACTTTGTACCAACAGTTATACGACACACAGTATAAGTAATTAGCTTAGATTACTTTTTTAATTTTTTATTATTGGTTCAAGTATCGTTAGCGATACTACACTAGTACGCAAAATTTCGTCTCAGTGAAAGATCGGGAAGCGAGCGAAAAATCGATTGCGTTATAAATTTGACCGGAACATACAGCAGACATATAGAATGTGAGTTAACCCTTTAACGCGCAATGTTCCCGCTCTGGGAACACCAAACTGTGACGTTTTGACTGTTGCCAGTCACGAAGAATAGATTTGATTTCTATTAAAATATTTGCGGGTGACATAGCTCCATAAGAATACTTTACTTTTTAGCACGTCATTTCCTGTAAAAAAAATTGTCGCGGTTATTTTTAACAGCACTGATGACATCTGCTGAAAAATGGTAGAATGCGAGAACAGCTCGATAGATTGCGCAATGCTGAAAAGGGGGCAGCTGTTGCCATCGCTCGACTTAACTACCAGCAAGATGGCGGACGATCGAAACGTTCATCACGTGCCACAGATCTAGAGACCCTTTTTTGATGACAGCTTGTCAAAAAAGGGTCTTTTTTTCAGCATTGGGAAAGCGTTGCGCCTCAAAGGGTTAAATAAAAGAGTGTGAAAAGCAAATGCTTCGAACAACAACTCACAAAATGTCTTTATATTCCTCAACCTTTCACAGTACAGTTTCTTTTACCCCACTCAATGCTATTAAAGAAAACTGAAGATTTTATTACCATGTCTCCCTGCCAATCAATTTTCATTATGTAAATGACCACATATTTTCGTTCTTTATTTCCGGGATTGAATATGCACTTCCTAAGTTTTACATATCAGCATGTTATTCAGTCTGAGCTATTTATATATGCAAACACATGAACTCATACATGCATGCATATATACTGTCTTCAATGGAGTGGAGGGGGGGGGGGGACTGCCATCTTTTGTATAATTCGTCTTCTTATGTGATTCCCAAAAGCTTCATATTGAAATGGATTAAATTTTCTCTAGATTTTTCAAACTACTTTGAAAGAGATCTGATTTGTTTTGCATGAAAGAATCAGCATTTATTTTCATGAAATATTTTAGAAGGTTTTGATGAAATATTTTAGAGAAATCCGGGGATCAAGGAGTGCTCTCCTTACAGTTGTTTCAAAAGGTTATTGAAAATATTATTTAGCGTTTTCGAAAGACTCTGAAGTCGCTATTTTCTGAAATTGAAATACGTAGCTTTGATTGAATGTTTCAGTACTCTTCTGATAGTCAACTGGTTGTTTATCAATAGCTGATCTCAAGGTAACCACCTACGTTCTGAACAAAGCTTGTAAAAAAGCTTTTTTTGTGCAATTTTTAAAATGTTCCTGATTAATATCTAAAGATAAATAGGATAATACTTGACGTTTTAGCTGTATCTGCATGGATTTTAATATGATGAGTGACTTCGAATAAAGTGCAGTGAAACTTTTTCAAAAGGGTTTACCCATAATAATATTATAACAATTTAAATTAGACATTAACTTGTAAATGAAAATATTTTTTTGTACTTTGAAAGTGATCTTCAAAATACAAAATATAAATATTATATACCTAATATATCATGCAATTACTACTATTTTTTTAAACTTTTTTTAATTATTTAATTTTTTTGTCATTATTTAACTTTGGAAATCTGGCAACTCGTAATTTTTCCTCTTCTTTTGGCAACAGTCTGAACATTCTCCACTCTGTCTTCAAGCCATGCCTCCATGCTTCATACTTTCGGCCATATTACCTCCATTTTTGTATTTTTATAACAGGATAGCCCCATATACAAAACCCTTTACAAAATACTACATATACAAAAACCCTTTACGAGTTAAAAGTTTGGGACACAGCATTTTACTTTATACCTATGAATTCTAAATATGGGTCTTAATCAAATTTTGAGTGAGGCCTGGTACAACTTTGTAAGATTTGCTTTTAAATTCCATTATAATTACTTTTGTTTTATTTCCTAAAGAAGATTTACACTTTCAAGTGATGCTGTTAATTATCAATTACATTATCAAATATATCACATTTTCAACTAGTCTATATTATGTATTCAAACGAATTTATTTCAATAATTTAATTTGTCTTTTGGGTCTCGCTATCTATAAGGGCAAATAAAATTTACGTAAATATTACTTTGTACATAGTAACTGTAACAGGCAAATCTCTGAGATTTGCCTGTTACAGTTTATATTTTGAATTAATATAGTGCACTTTTAAAAATATCTTTAAACTGTTTTAATAATTTTATATCAATCTTTGCAAACTACAGCCTTGAATACAATACATTACCTTGGCAAAATCTCAGGCTGAGTCTGAAACCTATGGTGTACTGTTGTGCATTTCCCCCTCTGATGAGGACAATGCATTTTACCTTGTTTTGATATTTTTGCAATGACTGGCTTGGGGTTTCTTTTTCAATTTAAATTTTTCTAATTATTATATATATATATATATATATATATATATATATATATATATATATATATATATGGGACGTCAGATATTTCAAGTAAAGTTTCAGAGTTAAGGCAGGTAATATGGTTTATTGAACATTACATTTAAGTTACAATTGAGAAGAGGGGAGGGGAGACGGGTACAAGAATCAGCGTGGACTCATTAAGCCGTTCCAGTGGCAGAAGTCCCCCGATTTTCGATGTGCGGGAGTATTTACGCTTACCACACCACGTGGTCTGCGAAGACACAACTCCTCCTCTCTCTTATCTCTGATCGAACCACACACATTTACCAACATGACCCGCATCCGGGCCTACAGGGGCGTGGGGACACGTGTACATCTAAAGAACTCAGAATCGACGGCCTGATGTCTGGCAAATAACAAAATAAATAAAACATAGCTCCAGAGCGCGCGTGGCAAGTATGACAGGAAAGTAAAACTTACAGTGAAAGTACCCGCTTGAACAATACCCAAACTAGGAAAACCCAAATTACCTTTTTATACATTACAATATCCCCCCCGGCAAAAGAAGTCTGACGAGCAATATCATTGAGGTGGCCAGTCTCTCACTTGCGAGTCAGACGTCCTTGCAACCTAATCTTAAAACTGCGAACTAATCTAATTTTCAAGTTTAGACACCTTAAATTTTTCTGACTAGAATTCTGGAGTTATGTTGTACAACACTTGAGGGGCAGGATGCAGTTTCTAAAATTTGACAAAACATAATCATGCAATAGTTCGAAAATCTTACAATAAAAATAAAACAATGAGTGCGCACAATTTTTTTCAAAATATCATAAGTTAAATATTTACGACCTAGGTGGGATACAATAATACTGTACATCAATATAGTAATATAATTAAACAAAATGGAATAAACATGGCTGACATTCATTTTCTTTGGCAAATACTTATGGCTTTGGCGTGCATGGCATAAAGTGAATGGAATGAAAATAACTTGGCAAAATAGTTGGCAAAATGCAGTTGGCAAAATGGAGTAAATTTATTTAATGTAAAGGCAATGTAAAAAAAAAATGTAAAAATGTGCGTAGTGTGTAGAAAATTTCGAAAACCATAGCTGTGAAACAGCAGTACCGTCACACAGGTATGGGGTATAGTAAATACCACTTGTAGGCATTTTAAGTTTGCCCAAACTTTAAACTCTCCATAGTATGACAACAAAAATGGGTTCAAATGATCCCGAAAAAGGAAGACAATTGTCAACTACGAAAGAGAAAACTTGGCCATTGCCTCATAGCTTCCAAAAAAGGGGAAAAAATTACTCAATAGACAGTTGGGAAAAACTGGGGGATTATTGAGAGGAAGTCCCAGCCTAGTCTAAGTCTAGCTTCATTTATTGTTTGCATAATATCTATAAAATATACAAAGAAAAAAGGTGCAGTTTTACTTACACCGCACACACTCGGACTTGGGGACTTCTTCAATGACTAAGAGAAGCGGGTGACAGAGAAAGGTTGGTAGAAGCATAAAAGAAAAAAGGATAGACGATAGACTTTATGTCGAGTATTCAGGGTTCCAAACTCAACACTTAGAAATTTTGAATACATTTTTTCTTCTTTTTCTATTTTTCTATTTTTTTTAAAGGATCAATTATTGTCAATTAAATTTAATCACCTTCGTGGGCTAGCTTTAATTTGTCAGGAGGGTAATAAGGTCTTAATTTAGAAGAGTGAACTATTTCCGTAGGTTTCTTAGTATGGTAATTAGGTTTATCAATTTCGAATGTAACTGAAGAACATTTGTTTACAATTGCATAAGGACCTGAAAAAGTAGGAGATAATTTACGTGTATTTGGGTAGTTAAATTCTTCATAAATTACAAGATCTCCTGGTTCGAAATTAGCTTCTATGAATTTATTGTCATATCTAATTTTATTTTTATTATGAAATTCTATTGTCCTTTCTTTTGCTAATTTTCGAGCTTCATCAACGGGAGGATAGGTATTTTCCGAAATAGGTGAGTCATATGGCAATTTTCCAAACATTAAATACATAGGTGTAAACTTCGTTACTGAATGAGGTGTGTTATTATATTCACTAATAACCTGCTCTAGTAACTTAGTCCAAGGAATTTTAGAAGGTGAAGAGTTAACTTTACATTTTAATCTAGTAACTATGGATTGATTTACCCTCTCTACTTTTCCATTTGTCTGTGGATGATGAGCTGAAGTTAATAGTTGTTTAGTATTGTAGTTCTTAAGGAATTTTTTAAAACGCGAAGCAGTAAAAGCTGCATTTCTATCACTAAGTATCTTTTGAGGAACTTGAATATTGAATATTTGTTTTAGACAGTTTACATAGGTTTCAGTAGTGACACTTTTCGAAGGAAAGGCCCAAACATATCTTGTCGCATGGTCAATTATTAGATGTAGATATTTTTTTGTTGAATTGTAATAGTTGAAACCTCCTACAGTATCAATAGAAAGACATTCAAAGGGTTTATCAGTAGCAGGTACAGCCTGTAACAAACCAAATTTCTTCTGTTTAGGTTTTTTGTTAAATTGGCAAGTCGAACAATGTTTAACACAATTGGAAATATCTTGAGTCATATGAGGCCAATAATAGGAAGGTGAAATTATACTTAACATTTTTGAACACCAGGATGGCCAAAATTTTCATGTGCATTTTTCATTAAAGTTTTTCTTAAGCTCATAGGCACCACTATTTTTTTTAATCCTTTCTTATTTATGGTAATTAAATCATTAATGATTTTATATTTAGGACCATGCATATTTTCTGCTAATTGTTGATTTTTAATGTCTTCAGCATCTAACAATAAAACCGAAGGTTGAATTAGTTGGAGATGTTGAGAAGGAGGAATCCTTGATAACATATCAGCTTCGACATTTGTTGAGCCCTTTAGGTACTTTATTTCATAGTCAAACATACTTAATTTAAGGGACCAGCGGAATAATCTTCCTCTTAAATTTTTGACTTTTTTTAACCAAACCAATGCCGCGTGGTCAGTATGAATGACGAATTTTTGACCGTGAAGGTAATGATAAAATTTATCAAGGGCATCAACGATAGCCAAACATTCTAATTCAGTTATAGTGTAATTCTTTTCATATGATCGAAGCGATCTCGAATGATATGCAATCGGGTGCAAGATACCTGAGGCATCCGGCTGCTTCAACACAGCTCCAACTGAACCATTTGATGCATCAATAAATACATGGATAGGTAATCTAACGTCGTATAATTGTAACACAGGTTTAGATATCAAAATATTTTTTAAGGTTTCAAAACTTTTCTCACAGTTTGTTGGCCAATCCCATTTAGCGTTTTTCTTTAACAAATCATTTAAAGGACGTCTTAATATTGCATACCGATCAATAAATCTGTTATAAACATTTACAGAACCAAGAAACCTCTGTAGTTCCTTTATGTTAGTAGGTGGCTTCAAATTTTTGATAATTTCAATATTAGCATTATCTGGAGTAATTTGACCTTGTTTAACCTCATACCCCAAAAATTTTATAGTGTCCTTAGCAAAGTTACATTTAGATAATTTCAATTTAATATTTTCCTGCAAACAAATTTGGAAAATAGTTTCTAAATGCTGCATATGTTCTTCCATAGAAGAAGAAAAAACCATTATGTCATCAAAATAATTATAGGCAAATTTAATTTTATATTTATTTAATATTCTTCTCATGACTCTGTTAAATATAGCAGGCCCTGTCTTAATGCCAAATGGCAAGACCTGGAGAGTATAGAGACCTGTATTAGTTACAAAGGCTAGTTTTTCAGTATCTTGAGAGTGGATGGGCACATGCCAAAATCCAGACGCCAAATCAAGAGTTGAGAATATTTTCGCCCCACTTAGTTTATCTAATAAGCTATCAATACGTGGCAAAGGCTCGGCATCATTTTTTACTATATTATTTAATTTACGATAATCCACACACAGTCTAGTTTATGTACCCTCGTCGCGTTTATACGCTAAAGTGACGGGTGCAGCATAGGGGCTATTGCTTTCCTTAATTAAACCAGCTTTTAATAATTGTTCAATCTGAGAATTAATTTCGTCTTCCTCTTTAGGAGAGGTTCGATAAGGCCTGAGGCAAACAGGTAAGTCAGAAGTTAAATTTATACGTTGAGGTTCTACATTAATACGACCAATATCATATTTATTTTTTGCAAAGATTTTCTCATATTTATTTAATAATTCCTCTAATTTTGGATTGATAGCTTTATAAACAGTCTGAGGGGGAACGCTTTCCTCAGAGGCTTTGCTATCGGTTGATGAACTGGGTTGATTTAAATGTAGAGACATAGGTAAGGCATCATAATTGTATAAAGGTAATCTAACATTATTTTGAAAAACACATAAATTCACACAATCAATATATAAATAAACTTTTTACACTCTGGTAAACCCAATATGGCATATGGCAGGCTTGAATATACTATAAAAAATTTTACACACTGAGTAATGTTTCCTATTTCTAAACTAACATAACACACTGTATCAAGTATCAGCAGTCCATCTGCCTGAGTAACATTTAAAGGTGAGACTCTCTGTACTTCTAAATTAAATCGTCCAACAAAACTTTGCGGCAAGACAGAGAGTGTAGAGCCAGTGTCTATGACACAGGGAACACTTAAAAATTCAAAATTGTCAATTTTGGGTTGAGTTAATTTTTTCCTTAGGTACCCGGGTACAGTAAATAGTAATAAGTTCTCTTCTCGCGAGGTCTCAGTACCATTATTTTGTGAATTTAAAATAGTGGTGTTCGAAGTCATATTCGGGTGAGTCATAATTGGTGTCGCGTATGGGTTTGTCGCAATTTGGGTGTTACTCTTAAAGGGACAATTATGCGCCCAATGGACTTAACCCTAGCCCCAATACTTACCCCTAGCCCCTCACATTTTCTACATGGAGTTCTAGGTAGGGTGCTTTCTTGGTAATTGACATTATTTTGGTGGTGTAAACTTTGAGGACTTTGAGATAGGGGTCGAAAACGGGGCCAATTATTTATTTGGGTTCGCCCTTGGGTTGAATTATGAATTGGTTGATGCCAATTTGGTCGGTTATAAACAGGGGCATGGTAGGGTCTAAAATTCCGAAGCTTGGGTGTAAAGTAACTAGAATTTTGTGCATTATTGGGCGAGGAGGTAAAACTTGCCTGTTGGGGCGGTTCGTGAATTTTAATTAATTTCGACGCTACCTTAAGCCACTCGGTGGCACTACTGGGTGGTTGCAGGGTTAAAAGAGCTCTCACATTACTAGGAAGACCATTGGTCAATCCTTCTAATATTATATTATTAGGTAGCCCCAATTTTCTACCTATTTCTAATTTTTCATGAAAATAAGTTATAAGATTCGAAATTTTTTCTAGTTTTAAATTTGTAAAATCCATGAAAGTAAACACGGTACATGAAATATATTTTTCTCTCAGTATTTCAATCAATTCTTGCCAATTATTACAATTTGCTATGTTATTTATGTATGTTGTTAAGGCAGACCCCTTAAGAAATTTTCCTATATTTTGAAATTTCCAGTCTTCGTCTTTATTTTGTTGTAAGCAACACCGTTCGTAATATGCTATCCAACTTTCAAAACTCATATTATCTTCAAAATTAAAGGGGGCAATAAACTCATCACTTTTTTGCAGGGACATAGTGGCAATAGTTTGTGTATTTTCTTTACCATCTAACGACATGCTGAAATTTTTTTTCTAAATTTTTACCTGAACGGAGAAGCATTTAATAATTGCATTCAGAAATCTTATTTAGCAACATTAATAATAATACTGCAATAAATTTACAAAATCTTACCTTAATGAAAATACTATATTAATGAAAAAAAATGCAGATATATCAAAAAATTTTTTTTTTTCATCAACACTAAAATAGCACTTTAAAATAACACACACACAATTAATAACCATTTAAATATAATACTGTAATGTTCACTTCAACTCTGAAAATATAATTTGCTTAATCAATATCCACAAGTTGAAATCGTCGTTCTTCAACAATAAACAAAACACACACAAAAAAAATATCTTCTCTCACAAGTTCAATGCAGGCAGGAGGAGTTTCGGTCAAGTTATACGCACAAAAACAAAAATATTCGGCACGAAGAAAAGGGGGAAATAATTCACCAGTACCAGTTGCACACACTTCTCGTGGGGGCCTGTTGGGTGCAGAAGTAATGATGACAAGAGTTTCTCTTGGTTTGCGGCGAATGTGCGAAGAAAAAAAAAATGAATTAGGAGGCGCAGATTTCGGGATGGTAAACACGGTACAGAAATATGATATCAGATAACGGAGGGCAGGCACTTCTTTAATTTACGTGTCGGCATCAGCGTCGTCAGGAGCGCAAATTTTTTGATGGGCTTCATGGGAGGATTCGATGGGAGGTCAGGCGAAAGTAGTTTCATCAAAGCAGGGAATGAGAAGTCCAGATATCTGCAGTCGGCGAAGAGGCAAGTCGGGTATCTCTGATCGGCAGGCAGCCGGCATAACGCCGCATCTCCGGCGTACTCCGCATCTTCTGGTAAGCAGTGTACCCCGTCTCCCAGAGCAGGGCTCGACGAAGTTGGCCGGCGGAGAGCGGACTCAAGGAAAGGCCATCGGCTGGTCGGCGAAGAGGCGCGCTGCATCTCCTGCGAACGATGGGCGATGAACCCGTCTCCCGGATTATTGAGCGTTAATTTTTTTACGTTTTTAAAATTTTTAATTGGCACACAGGCAGTTATCCTGTCGACTATTTGAGACGTCAGATATTTCAAGTAAAGTTTCAGAGTTAAGGCAGGTAATATGGTTTATTGAACATTACAATTAAGTTACAATTTAGAATGAGAAGAGGGGAGGGGAGACGGGTACAAGAATCAGCGTGGACTCATTAAGCAGTTCCAGGGGCAGAAGTCCCCCGATTTTCGATGTGCGGGAGTATTTACGCTTACCACACCACGTGGTCTGCGAAGACACAACTCCTCCTCTCTCTTATCTCTGATCGAACCACACACATTTACCAACATGACCCGCATCCGGGGACACAAGGGCGTGGGGACACGTGTACATCTAAAGAACTCAGAATCGACGGCCTGATGTCTGGCAAATAACAAAATAAATAAAACATAGCTCCAGAGCGCGCGTGGCAAGTATGACAGGAAAGTAAAACTTACAGTGAAAGTACCCGCTTGAACAATACCCAAACTAGGAAAACCCAAATTACCTTTTTATACATTACATATATATATATATATATATATATACACATATATATATATATATATACTAGGGTCCAAAGCCCCTAGACTCGCTACGCTCGCTTTTCGTATGAGGAATTCGGCTCCTAATGAGGCTTATTCATTAAAAAGGGATAATTTTAACAAACAAAGCCCAAAGATTGGGTCAGATAGAATATTACCGAGCTACACATTGCTTGATTTTTGCATATTCCTTGGCACACAAAATTTTAAACTTCACACTATCTTTAATTATGTAAAACCTAAGGAGCACCTTGAGTATTTGCCACGCATGGCAATTTTTCAGAATTTGGCGCCTTACGTTTATGTATAGTTAGTAATTAGTTCTAAGAAAACAGTACTTCATATGTTTCCTTCGATAAAAACTACGGAACTGCTAGAATAGCTTGGTGACTTTTCATTATTTGGCGATTTACACATGCTCATAAACGATAATTACTGCTCGTGTAAGGTTAAGGAAGGAAACCGTTATCTATATATTGATATACATAATCCTTTGCTGATTGCCCTATTTAGCATCACGAAATATATCATCTCCCCGTGCTCGCAAATATCCGAGTTGTATTAAAACTTTTATAATGGCATAGTTAACGCCGCCATATATTTCTACTGGTAGCTGAACCTAACCGGCTTTACTATAATCTGCATTTTAATTATTTTTCATTTTCAAGATAATTTGTGCTAGCATTTGGAACACGCAGTTTAGATTCGCCCTGCTTGGAGAGATATCCTTTTGCCAGATCGTACCTGATGCCAAAATGGCGCTTTTTAAATCAGTTGCAATTAGTTATTCTATTTCGGAAAACGATTAATCGGTAATTCTGAACTGCTGTTATCTAAGAGAACTTATTTGAAAATCGTTATTCATATCGAAAATCATATTTGTCACTTTCACGCGATTCTACACACTTGGAATTGCTTTCTTGCAAAGCATGAATGATTTTATTCTTGCAAATCTGGCAACCATTAAGCTTATTTTGTTCAGTTTTTTATTAATATCTTCTAAAATAATTCGAATTTCGAAATTTAAGTCAGTTTATCGGATTCCTCGGAATTTTCCAAATCCGTTGACACCTTATTCGAAACTCAAATCCCCACGGTTTAGGAGGAGATATCCGAACAAGCTCCCGACAGCGCCGGTGGCAGCGTACGTTACTTTTTTTTTTAGAAAAGAGAGATAACTTAAAAAATGTACAAAATACCATAAAGTATATATTTTATGCAAAAAAAGTTTTATCAAAATAAAAATTGTTGATTACTGGTACAATTTTCTTTTCGGGGTGTTTTTATTTTTTCCTTACTTATTGATCCAAATATAAGCCATAATATGTGCTATGTTACAAGTATAGTATCGAGTAGTATACGCTCTAACAACATAACTAATTGCATATAAATATATATAATTATTATTATCTCTCTATTCTAAAAAAAAGTAAAGGCCGCTGTCGCAGCCGCTGGCGCTGTCAATAGCTTGTGGACCTATCTCCTCCTAAACCGTGGGGATTTGAGTTTCGACTAAGGTGCCCACAGATTCGAAAAATTCCGAGGAACCTGCTAAGCTGACTTAAATTTCGAAATTCGAATTATTTTAGAAGATATTAATAAAAAACTGAAAAAATAAACCGAATGGTTGCCAGATTTGGCATAAAATCATTCATTCCTTTGCAACAAAACGTTTCCAAGTATCTAGAATCGCGTGAAATTTACAAAGTTAACACAAAGAGCCTAATAACTTCTTCACCGTTTGCACGATCCGCTTCAAAATTTTCATGATCATGTATAAAAATATAGAACACAATCTGCGCTTCTTTAAAAATCTGAAAATCCACCCGTTCCCTCCTTTTTTTCCCTCCTTTTTCGCTATTTTCAGCACCATTTTATTTCCGAGAGTCAAAAAAGTAAATCATTTGCGTGACAAAATTACCCTTTTCAAATGAATATGACGTCATACAATTGGGATTCAAATTCGTTTAAAAAAGATTTTCCAGATTACACAGTTTGTTATCATTTTTTTTCTTTTTTCTTTTCAAAAATAAATCGTTTGCATGGACATGAGAATAGCTGTGTACACAAAACGAAATCTTTCGATTTCGAAAAGATTCCGCGAGTTTCCAGAACAGCATGAAATTTAATTTGGGTATCTCTCTATTCTAGTAAAAAGTAAAGGCCGCTGGCGCTGTCAAAGCTTGTTGGCCCATCTCCTCCTAAACCGTGGGGATTTAAGTTTCGACTAAGGTGCCCACAGATTCGAAAAATTCCGAGAAACCTGATGAGCTGACTTAAATTTCGAAAATCCAATTATTTTAGAAGATATTAATAAAAAACTGCAAAAATAAACAGTGGCTGCCAGATTTGGCATAAAACCATTCATTCCTTTGCAACAAAGCGTTTCCAAGTATGTAGTATCACGTGAAATTGTCAAACATGAAGTAGAAATACACCCATTTTACGCCAAAATAAAAACTACATGAAATAAGTAACTGAAAATGTGTTACACAAAGTTAACAATTTTCAAATAGTAAGTTCGCTTAGACAACAGGAGTTTAGAATTAGCGATTATCCGTTTTTCCAAAAGAGAATAACTAATATCTTGAAAATGAAAAATAATTAAAATGCAGATTATTTTAAAGCCGGTTCGGTCCAGCTGGATTATTTGCTACCAATAGAAATATTTGGCGGTGTTAACTATGCTCATTATAGCAGTTACAGTACACTTTGGATATTTGCTAGCGCGACGAGATGGTATATGATTCGTGGTGCTAAGTACGCCAATCTGCAAACGATTATGTAAATGAAAATATGGATAACGGTTTTCCGGTAACCTTAAATGAACAGTAATTATAGGTTTTGAGTATGTGTAAATCGCCAAATAATGAAAAGTCGCCATGGGTGGCAAGCTATCCTATCTGTTCCGTAGCTTTTATTAACTTTACATGTACGCAAGTCGCCAAATAATGAAAAATCGATATGGGTGGCAAATTCGCAAGGTGTCCAATAGGTTTTACATTATTAAAAATACAGCTGAAACAGATTTTCTGATTTTATTATGCTTTATCTCCTAATTAATATAACTTTTGAATGGCAACAATAAATATCATTGTGTTTCTGAGGAGTGCAAATAATTTTTCCAGCGATTATAAGCGGAGTCCGCCCTCCAGGTGGAGTATAGCTCAGGACCCGTACAACACGGATTCCCATAACAAAATATATTCCGTGTTATGAGGGGGAGGGGGTCTACTGTAGTGTGAAGTTTAAATTTTTATGTACTTTTAAGCCTTATTAGGGGCCGAATGCCTCATACGAAAAGCGAGCGCAGCGAGTCTGGGGGCCTTGGCCCCTAGTTATTATTAAATTTAAATAGTTTCATTTTATATGCTAATATCAGTATAAGACTAGACTAGACTAGATTTTAAGTATTTTACACTTCTTTCCTCTCTCTCTCCCCCCCACACATTCTCTGTTTTTGATGTTAAATAATTCTCTCTATTTAACTACATGGTTCTTGTTACAATACTATTTGGTTGTTTAAATTTTCTCTCTTTTTTGCTCCTTGGTTCTTGCTGCTTTTATTTTTTGTTGGTAACACCTTTTTTCAAATTCTAGAATTGGCATCGTCTCTGAGTTTTTTCCTCCATTTTATGATGGTTATGATTTTTACACGTTTTTTTCTTTTTCAGTAGCTATGGTCGTGCCCCTAGGTTGGTTCTAATGACTCTTTTTGTCGTGCAACCTACAGGAACCTTGTGTATGGTTTGTTTTCCATTTAACTAGATTAATTCAAGCGGTAACACCTAACAATAGAGCTTGATTAATCTAGTTTCCAGTTCACGTCCACTGTTTGGAGTTCTTGTAGTTAGGCTCAGGCCCACGCGATCTCACTTGGTGTATAAATCCTACCTTTATTAAGCTTTCATAGATCTGCTTTCTATTGCTACATAGGTTTGTGAACGGACATTTAAGGCCTATGTCTCCATTATTAGTCTTGATTCTTGATATTTTTAATGCTATTTTTGTTTTGTGCTTACACTTGCTCGAAGGATTAATAGGATACCCATATTACGAGTCCCAAAGGGTGGCAATGGGCTTTAATTCTCTATGTATTAGAGATACGTGGGCAATGTCATTGAAGAAGTGTTTAAAATAAGGTCGTAAATAAGACTCCTTTAAGAAAAAATTCCTCCCGTTCATTTAGAAAAAGTTACACTTTTTAAATTTGTACACGAGCCCCGTACAAAAAAATTCCCAATCGGCAAAATGTGCCCCATACACTAATGAGGCGATATACCAAATTTCAGCCTTTCATCATACAACGTCTCAGAGATATGTATAAAGAACGATGATCGGGTTCCTATACATGATATTGAATATAAACCTTTATTGCTAGAGTGGAAAAAGGATTTTCTTACGTAATTTCTGTACGATCCCTGAAATGCGACGAGATTTTTTAGCCTTGACACATTTAAGGATATAATTCTCAAATTCTGTATGGCATATCATTAGTGCATGGTGCACATTTTACTAATTGAGAAATTTTTGTTACGGGGGGTCGTATACAAATTTAAAAAGTGCAACTTTTTGAAAATTAAAGAAAGGAGTTTTTTTCGTCGTGTAATCTTTTTTTTTTCCGACTTTATTTCGAACATTTTTTTTCAATTTACATTGCCCACTTATCTTTAATAGATAAAGAATTAAAGCCCGCTACAACCTTTTTGGGACACCCTGTATATATATATATATATATATATATAGATAGATAGATAGATATGTAATGTATAAAAAGGTAATTTG
Organism: Cheiracanthium punctorium; assembly: GCA_038373885.1. NCBI lineage: Eukaryota > Metazoa > Arthropoda > Arachnida > Araneae > Cheiracanthiidae > Cheiracanthium > Cheiracanthium punctorium. Next base: position 1,366,889 of record JAWZYV010011997.1, read on the forward strand.
GGTTTTACTAGTTTGGGTATTGTTCAAGCGGTACTTTCACTGTAAGTTTTGCTTTCCTGTCATACTTGCCACGCGCGCTCTGGAGCTATGTTTTAATTCTTTAGTTAATTGCTAGACATTAGGCCGTCGATTCTGAGTTCTTTAGAGTGTACACGTGTCCCCACGCCTTTGTAATCCCGGATGCAGGTCATGTTCATAAGTGTGTGTGGTTCGACTAGAGATAAGAGAGAGGCGGAGTTATGTCTTCGCAAACCACGTGGTGTGGTGAGCGTAAATACACCCGCACATCGAAATTCGAGAGACTTCTGCCACTGGAACTGCTTAATCAGTTCACGCCGATTTTTTTACCCGTCTCCCCTCCCCTTTTCTCATTCTATATTGTAACTTAAATGTAATGTTCAATAAACCATATTACCTGCCTTAACTCTGGAACTTTACTGAAATATCTGACGTCTCATATATATATAACATTACAAATCAAAAACCCATGAAAATCCCATATTTCTGGAAAGCATATCAGCCTCAATGTTTGCTGTACCTTTTTGATATTTTATCTCATAATCGTACATGCTCAATTTTAACGACCATTGAAATAACCTACCCCTAAGATTTTTAACAGATTTTAACCAAACTAAAGCTGCATGATCAGTGTGAATAGTGAGTTTTTTCCCATGAAGATTGTGATAAAATTTGTCTAGACTGTCAACAATGGCAAGATATTCAAGTTCTGTTATGGAATAATTTTCTTCATACTTTTTTAGAACGCGAGAATGGTAAGCTATTGAGTGTAAAATACCGTTTTTATCTGCCTGTTTTAAAACTGATCCAATTTGTTTTTTACTAGCATCTACAAACAAATGACAATCTTTGTTTACATCATAGAGTTGTAAAATCGGTTTAGAAGTAAGTAGACTTTTAAGAAGCTCAAAAATTTCTTGGCACTTATCTGTCCAATTCCATTTAACTCCTTTTTTCAATAATGTATTTAATGGATGTAGAACTTTTGCATAATTTGGAATAAATTTATTGTAAACATTAAATAAATTTATTATAAACATTAATTGTGCCCAAGAATCTTGGGAGTTCTTTTACATTGCTTGGTGGTTGCAAGTTCTTAATTTTTTCAATGATGACATTATCGGTAGAAATGGTTCCTTCATGAATGTGATAACCTAGAAAATTTATTCGTTGTTGCAAAAAAGTACACTTAGCGAATTTCAAGTTGATATTTTCTCTAATGAAAATTTGAAACATTTGGTTTAGATGATCCAGATGTTCTTTCTTTGTTTTTGAAAAAAATATGATATCGTCGAAGTAGTGGCATGCGAAATTAATTTTGTACTTATCTAGAATTCTCCTAATAGTTCTATTAAAGATGGGAGGTGCATTTTTAACCCAAAGGGAAGTCTAGTCCATTCATATAACCCGAACGGGGTCGCAAACGCTACCTTTTCAGTATCCTTAGGATGTATAAGAACATGCCAATAGCCTGACGTAAGGTCTAAAGTAGAAAAAAAATACCTGACTTAATTCATCAAGAATATCATTAATCCGAGGTAGCGGTTCAGCATCAGTTTTTGTTATTAAATTTAAATTTTCGAAAATCAATACAAAGTCTTGTTTTTCCTTCATCACGCTTTTTAGCTAAATTGACGAGAGCTGAATATGGGCTATGGATTTCTTTAATTATTCCTGCCCTAGCCATACCTTTACTTGACTTTTTATTTCTATTTGTTCAGTTGGTGAGGCTCTATAAGCTCTTAAGCTTACGGGCAAATCTGAAGTTAAAATAATTCTTTCGGGCTCCATTCTTATTTTACCTATCTATACCTATTTTACCTAACCTATATCATACTTGTTTACTGAAAATATTTGTATATTTTTTTGTAAAATAGCCCTTAATTTCTCATCAACATTTAAATTTTTAATATCATTAGCAAGATCAATTTTATTGGAGTTATGTAAGTTTTTACTATTTTTATCATAAACACTTGCATTATAATCATTACTCAACGAAGCATCATGAACACTTTCATCACTATTACCAACATAAATATTTGATCTTTTTGAATTATTTTTATAACTATTCACACAAAAATTATCAAATAAAGCATTATCATTACTCAAAAAATCATTATAACTCAAAGAAACCTTATTGTCAAAATCATTCTGCATATGTAAGGAAAAAAGTTGATTATTTGTATTCTCATTAATCAACTGTAACTCAAGTCCATTTTGATAAACACTGAAATTAGGACAGTTGATATTTAACTTAAATTTTACACATTCAGGCAATCCTAGGATAGCATAGGGAAGTCGTGACGGTACCACAAAAAATGCAACATTTTTTACAATATTACCAATTTTAATATTTACATGACAAATTTTATTTAGAAATATTGAACCGTCAGTCTGTGTAACTGTCAAAGGAGAAACTCTCTCTGTTTTTTATTGAAATTGCCCAACAATATTTTGTGGCATTACAGAGAGTGTATACGCTGTGTCTATTACACACGTGATTTGAAGATGGCCTTCGTCTTTTTCTAAAATTTTTGTCAAATTTTGAGTGTTTCGTGTCATTCGAATGTGCATGTGTATGGCAAATAGTCGATTTTCTATCTTATCTCTTTGGAAGTGATCACTCTCATCTCTTGGGTGACGCATTCAAGGTTAAAAATTGACTCGTTGATGTTGTATTTGTGTTTAACCTAAAAGGACAGGTGTTCGACCAATGGTAGGCATGAAGTATACCCTTCGCAATTCTTACATGGTGTTCTAGGTAGGTTAATATCCTGCTGGTAGTGTATGTTCTGGTACGGTTGACGGAAACGCTCAAATCGAGGCCAAGTATTGTCTGGCAACTCAGGGAGAAAAAAACTCAGCTGGCAGAAGCATTTTCTTCACTTGATCATAAATACAAAGTAATGAGTAGCACACAACTCACAGGCGAAGTCTTTAATCAGGCCATTCCTGGAGCATTTCTCCGCTGAACGAGGTCAGAGTTCACTTAATTGATGCGAAATTCCTTCAGAGCTGGCAAACGAGAGAGCTAAATTTCGCTAGCTCAAATGACTCATGCTGGATACGCAGTAATATTGAAGAAAAGATAAATACTCCAGAGTCGCACTTCTCAGGGAGAATAAGAAAAAAAAAAAACAGAGATTCGAGAAATCGCTGGTCGCCAATGGATTCTCGCAGGTATGAAGCGCCGGTCGGATAAAAAAAACAAACAGATGTCGGACGGTGCAACGTAGGACTCGCAAGACGGAAAAGGGGAATGCGGAAAACACAACCATTGGCGTGTAGTCGCTTCGCTTCTTCAACTCTTCAACCGCTGAGGTACAATCCTTGCCGACTTTTGTGATATTAGGGCGCTACGGGAAAGTTGTGTAGTCGTGGACCGAACGGAGGCAAGGCTGTTGAGGTCTCCTGGCTGGAACGGAGTCAAACTACGATTCCCTGATTTTATTGGTGATTTCACATATCTTTGTTTTGCAGTTGCGTCACGAAAAAGTCCCGCTCCTGACCTGCTGTAGGACCTTTTAACAACTTTTGAGATCGGGTCACATGATCAAAAATCGTTGCAATTATTGGCCGAAAGCTAAATATGGGCAGCGGTTTTTCCAGGTCTGTTATGATTTTTCAGACGCCTTTGTGACGGGCTGCCGGGACCGTCTACAAAATTACAAGGAGTTGCAAAGGACCGTGTAGTGATTGCAGTTTTTGAAAGCGGATTTCTTTGTTCCAACTGAATTAAACTGCGTAGTTCCAGAAATATGGGATTTTCATGGGTTTTTGATTTGTAATGTTATATATATATACACATACATTACATTCATTCTTTATCTTTTCGTGTGGCTCTGTTTCTTTCCTTCCTTTTTTTCCAATTGGGGTTTGTCATTTTTGTAGTAATATTCATTGTGTTTTACTTATTGATTATATATATATAATATATATATATATATAGGAGTTTTTAAAATCCAAAAAAAGGTTGCGACACATATATTTATTTTTCAATATTTTACAGTTTATCGCTTCTAAAATCACCATAAAAAAAAAGTTTCACCTACTCTTGCCCATTTAATTTTCAATAGTTATAAAAGCATATGGATAGAAGTTTTGTTTCGTTTGTGTATAGGAAAATAACCTGAAAAGTTTCCTGTTGTTTTAATCAGTAAAGGATCATGTGTCATGTTTGGCATGGATTGCTTTCCCATTTTTCTTTTGGAATCAAATACTAATCTGGTATATAGGACCTATTGAAACAAATCTGAGTAAAAATAAAAGTATAAAGCTATATAAACAAATGTTTACTATGGCGATTTTGCCCTCAAGCTTTTCACAGTTAATCACAACTGACCGGTAGTTTTTTGTAAACATTAAATTCGACTATACTACTTAGACATGTTGAATGCAGTAGTTTACTAACTGTTGGTTGTGTAGTTAAGGCAAAGCCACACGAGGTTGCCTCCCTAGAGAGAGTGATTTCTCGGGCGCGGGACTTCGTAAGAAGCTCTGACGTGTATTCACATTACATCTCGAGAAAACCGCCCAAAGCTACAGACAGCAACCCAGCGCGGTAGCCCACAACACTGAACCATCACACTTCAGCCACCTACCAATGTTGATTGCCTTATTCACTCGGCCATTGGTCAACCGTTCTACTAGTATTTATTTAATTCACGAAACTGAACAGCTTGTGGTTAAACATAACGAAATTCAGATTTATTATTTAGGGATGGACGCGAGACGACTTTTTGCGAGACGAGACAGAGATTTACAGCTTTTTTGCGAGACGAGACGCACATTTTTAACATTGCGATATAGGGATTTTTGCGAGACGAGACAAAGCTTTTAGGCTATTTTGCGAGACGCGAGACTCCTATTTTTCGTCTCGCGTCCATCCCTATTATTATTATTGTTATTATTATTATTATTATTAGCTTTAAACTTATACAGTTTGAGATCGGATACTGCGGAGGAATTTAATATGTTTTGTTCCTTTGAAGGCATATTAGCTAGGTCTTTTACTTCGACTCAATAAACTAGATAAACTCATTCTATGATAATGAGTTAAAATCACCTACTCTACATTTAATAGTTCTTCTATGAGAAATGCACATAAATTTCTCACTGTTTCTATCATCAGCCGCTTTCCTTTTATTTTTCACACATGCTGTTTAGGAGAGGGGGGGGGAGGGGTAATAAAAAAAGCCACTATATATTTTTTATTTCTTTTCCAAAATAAGAAGCAGCAGATGGAAATTATTGAAACATTTTTTCCCTAAGTAAACATGAAAAATTGACAAGTGGGAGGTGATATATGTCCTTTTTGTGCCATAGCAGTTTTTGTTCCCAACGGTTATCGACTGCAAATGTTGTTGATTCTCTCGTCTCCCGTTTCTATTCGGTTTGCCATATTTTATTTGCAGAAGAATGGAGGCACTCTCTGAAGAAAAAATAAATGAATGATCGCTTCTTAACCATTATCTTGGATCTGTAAAGATGAAAGCTTTCACATTTTAAGTTTTGTCCATTGGTTTTCGTACCGGGGTTCTTATGAAATGCTTCGAATGGCATTACTTTTATTATGCTAACACAAATAATACTTAGGCTTAACCCTTTGAGGCGTAACCCTTTCCCAATACTGAAAAAAGGGCAGCCGTTGCCATCGCTCGACTTAACTACCAGCAAGATGGCGGACGATCGAAACGTTCATCGCGTGCCACAAATCTAGAGATCCTTTTTTGACGACAGCTGGCTGTGCGCGGGCACAGCCAGTCGTCAAAAACAGTCGTCATAAAAGGGTCTCTAGATCTGTGGCACGCGATGAACGTTTCGATCGCCCGCCATCTTGCTGGTAGTTAAGTCGAGCGATGGCAACGGCTGCCCTTTTTTCAGCATTGGGAAATCCATCCAGCTCTTCTCGCATTCTTCGATTTTTCAGCAGATTTCAGTGCTGTTAAAAAGAATCGTGACAATTGTTTTACGGAGAATGACGTGCTAAAAAGTAAAGGATTCTCGTGGAGCTATGTCACCCGCAACTATTTTTATAGAAATCAGATCTATTCTTCGTGACTCGCAACAGTCAAAACGTCAAAGTTTGGTGTTCCCAGTGCGGAACACTGCGCGTTAAAGGGTTAAAATAGAACTAATTGACTTAAAATATTGGACTAATCTATTTCCTGAATAATATCAAAACATAGTTAGAAAAGTAATTTCTCCTCTCATTTTCAGAACATCATCTAAATTCTAAACTATCAAAAATTTTAGTGTTTTGTTCTAAATTCTCCGTCAAACTTCGTAGCCTCCAAATTTTGGGAGACTGGAACCAAAGAATTTTTGAACCCTTGTTACGACAAAGCAATACGTCAGGTCCTCAACTGGGAAGTCGACCTCCCACTTTCCTGATTAAGAAATTTGAATTTTTAAAATCCCGCGTATAAGTCGACCCACAACTTTCCCGATCAAGAAGCTTTAATTTTTTTTAAATACATTTATTCAAAATCACCTGAAAAGAAAACAAAGTACTCAATATACAATAATAAAGATAATAATATACAAAAGTAGTATACAAAATTAAACTGATACTAATGAATAATATAATAATATGACACTACTGATAGTATGACATGTTGCAGTACTAATATACAGAGTTAAACTGACATAAGATCCGATTCAGTATCAGGCTCGTCAAACAATTCACAAAATTCCTTCGTCGTCATCGGCTCATCATGATACACGTATTGGATTAGGATCCCTTAGAAAGACCTCCACAGGGGCACCCTACCCTTCGACCTAGAGCCCACGTGTAGCTAATTGGCCGTAATCCCACAACAATTGCAACATGATATCCGTTTTCAATCTTTGTATCTCTGCATTCTTCCTGGTATGGAAATCAACGTTTAACGACGTCATTGTGTTGTGAAATGCGGGAAGAGAACAATTGTCTTTGTATCTCTGCATTCTTCCTGGTATGGAAATCAACGTTAAACGACGTCATTGTGTTGTGAAATGCGGGAAGAGAACAATTGTCTTTGTATCTCTGCATTCTTCCTGGTATGGAAATCAACGTTAAACGACGTCATTGTGTTGTGAAATGCGGGAAGAGAACAATTGTCTTTTAAAAGGGCATTTTTGACTTCTGATTAAAAAAAAAAAAAAAAAAAGAAATTAAAAATTAAGGACCCTCGTACAAGTCTCCCCCCCCCCCCCCACACGCACACACACCTCGACTTATACGTGGGTAAACACGGTGGCAAACCAATTCCTTCATATTTTTTATTGTTTTATTCTAAAGATTTTCATATGCACATTTAACAATGAAATCCACCTCCAGAAAGTTTTATCTACAGAAAGCATGCACTAAAACTCATGTCAATCTAAGGATAAACCCATCTAGTCATAGCAAGAGACTACATTCGAGACAAACCATAACACACATATTCGAGACATATTTAAAAATCATGAAAAGATATCACAATCCTAAACTTGAAACAATATCTAATTTTGTCATAAGAGTTTTATTAGTTGCTTACAGCTTTAAAATTTCTACCATATTTCTAAATAAGTAATGCACATTCTTTCATGCACAGTGGGAAAAAAAATCAAACTGGGGAGGCTGTTTTTTTTTTTTTTTTTTTTTAATAAAGATACGTATTAAATTGCATTGAATACTGTCTGAACCGCCAAAAAAAATTTTTAATACACATACGTATATTTTTAAAAAAAAGTTATTTGTGTTTTTATGTTATTTTTGTTTTTAGTTTTTTTTTGTTGTTGTTTTTTCTTTGCTTGTGTTCGTGTGTTCTTTTTTGCTTTTTATTATTATTGGTGTTATTATTTATTTATGTATTTTTGTTTGTCCTTATTTTATTCTTTTCTTTTTATCCCATTTCTTTTTCCCCTTCCTTTAATCTCCGTGGTTTCTCTCCTTTTCTTTTTTCCAAGTGGCAACATGCTTGTTTGTTTATCTTTTTCAGTTCCCACTGTTTTGAGAGACGAAGAGCTTTGACTGATGAAGACTGAATAAATTTTCAATCGAAACGATCGTATATTGTTATAAATATCAATTTATGTGTGTTTTTTTCTCAAAGTTTTTATTTATTTTCCCCACATCTGCCATTCAATAGTATGTAAATAAAGAATACCAGAGATTTAGAGAAACAGAACTGGTGTGATCAACTCATAAGAGTGAATTGTGGTTAAGTACTCGCAGCCAAGAGAAGACCTGCCTCCAGTAGGAGACTTGTCTTCTGATTGGACGAGAGTAGAGGTGGGCGGAGCCAGAGTTCCGGGCCACTAGAGCTTCCAGTCTGTGAGCAGTGCCACTCCGACCATGGCCAGCGCATGTGTGCGAAACAAATGAAGCGCCTCTCAGGGTTTACAACCGGCTCACCTACCTATTTCCCCACTTTTGAACTTTATTTTTAATATTGTTTGATCGTAAACAGCATAAAGATTAGTTAGATACTAAAGAAAAATAAATAATCTAACAAAATAATGAAGTTAATAACTTGCTCTTTCAACAGACATATTTAATTCGCAGTAGGACTCGAAATAAATCTCGACAACTACTACAAATGACATGTGCTAGCCCAAATAGCCTCGATGTTCAGCAGCTCTCGCCACAAGTTTAGCTGCGAGTATTTAAAATTTTTTGAGCGTTTCTTTCAATCTCATATGTATTTTAAGATTACTTATCAAATTTCAGACTGATTACAAGAAAAGTGAAGGGCTTTTTTTTTTCTGTTTGTTTTTCTCGTAGCATTATTGATTTAATTTTGAGAAAATTTGCGAAAAAACTGATACTGCTATTTACCGTTATTACGAAAATTTAAGATTCTGCCGTGACCTGAATAGTTTTTTTCTGCCAGCTTATAAAAATCTCACAGCATTTTTTGCTGCCAGCTTTAAAGTCTTATTTCGAGCCCTGATTCACAGTATACTACACTTTTTTAAAAGTATAAAGATTGCACTTAGTATCCAAATTAGAATCAGACTTATATATGCATGTTCTTTTAATTCTCCACTGTTATTGATATCTGTGCACTTTTATTACCACTTTAGTGCTATTAATTTTGTAAAATGTTAGCAAGGTTAGTAAAATGTTAAAAGTCACCAAAATTAGCCATTTTCGGCAATTTATCGCAAAGTTGGTGCCAAAATTTAAGTTCCTAAAACTGAACTTAGCTTGACGATATCTTCTATATTTGGCGAGAAATTGCCAAACCTTACTGTTTGTTATAAGATGAAGTGTAGTTATAATATGTCTGAAAAAGATTGTAAAACAGTTTTAATTGGCGATTTTAATATAGATTTTAATTCCAGAGAAGTTTTTTGTGGAACAAGGAAGACAAATCGGTACACTCATAGGCGCACCCACGGAGGGGGCTATGGGTTCTAAAGCCCCCCACCCCCTCCTCCTCCCAAAGCTGGAGATTTGGATCGTAAAAGTTTTGAAAATTGTCTCAAATTAATTAAAATATTGTTCTTCTAAAAATTGTCTTCAAATTATTTCTAAAATATTTTTAAAAAAGGATGTTAGTTTTTACTTTCAATTGGTGTATGAAATACAGTAATTTTTTGTTATGATGTCACTGAAAAGATCAGATAATTATTTATTACTATATATCGAATTACGTTGATAGTAGGCTGGTGTTCATGGGAAAATGGTACAGAATATTTTAACGTTATAAGAGAGTTATAACTATAATCGAAGTAATTATAATCGAATTCAGAATAATGTTTTTCTATTAAGTTGTTTTCTGTAAAGCATTTTCAGCTCTAGCCCCCCTAAATCAAAATTCTGGATGCGCCACTGGATACACTCATAGATTATGATGCAGTTTCTAACGTAATGGCGCAAGGAAGACAAATAGGGCTTACACAAAGATATGATACTCTTAATATATAGCACTTCAGTGCATATTTAAAATATGAAAGTGTTTCGGATTTTCTTTTCCGTTTTTCAATACTTGAAAACTTTCACAACCCAACCTGTGACGCAACTTCGATCCAGGGGCGGATCCAGAGAAACCATCTGGTGGGGGGGGTACGTTTTTCATTAGGATGAAACATTGATTTCCCAATACTTTTTCTCCTAATGTTTAATTAGACAGGGTATATCACAACTAAATAAGTATGTTGTCTGCTGCAAGAACCGCAGAAAGAAAACTCGGAAAGGGGGAGAGCAGACCTATCGTGCGCCCTATACCCACCAAGTTAAGGCCGAAGCTCATAAGCCACGTGTTTTATGCGTTTCAATGGACGACGGGACTGATACGGGAAAAAAATGTTCCGTTGCTCTCTCCGTTGTATGGGGGGACAAGGTTTTCCCCAGACAGCACAGAAAACTTGCAGCAAGCCTGATTTATCAAGTCAACAAACTTGAATTAAGCTTGACAATTTCAAGCGTGTAAGCTTAATGCGAGCTTGAATCAAGTGTTCAAGTATACACTTGCCCAGCTTGCATTAAGCTTGCCATAGCAAGCTTAATTTCAAGCTTAAAAAATTTTCTTAAATACACGGGGCGCCCGTCGGCGAACTCGTCCAAAATATTTTATTTTTCCACGCATTTTCCCCTCTATGCTGAAATTCCAAGTTATTTTAATCTGTTTCCATCAAGCGTCCGCGGCTGGGATCGAACTGGCGACCTAAGGGTTGGGAAGCCAGCGTCCTAACCATTCCGCCAATCTGCCTCGCGCTGGCGTGACTAAAGTTTGAAGTGCCTGTTATGGTTGTCACGCCGTTTTCTGGCGAGATCGATCAGTGCTCGATGCCGATCTGTTTCTTTTATTTTTCCATGGAATGCATTAAATTTAAAATAATGTTATGTGTGATTTATAGACTCTACTAATATGGAAATAAGCATAATATAAACTTCAAAGCAGCACACGTTTTAAAACTTTCAATATCGCGACACTCATGTAGGGCAAAATTGACCAAAATCGAGACAAACGACTCATTTTGAAATCAATTTCGTAGTATAATTGTATTTTATTTTCATATTTGGGAATTAATTTCCAAAAGAAGAATTTCCATATTTGGAAATATAGAATCTTTTTTTTTTTAATTCTATGGTCAAGTACATTTATGACTGATGATAAATTATTTGTTATGTGGATGTGGCTTTCCAAATCAAGCAGTAATCAAGTTGTATTCAAGCTTGACAGTTCAAATGATTTCTCCAAGCTTGCTGCAAGCTTAAAATGAAATGAACTGTTAAGCTTGTATTAATACGTCAAATTCAAAGAAATGTCAAGCTTGATTTAAGCTTAGTGTTGTCTGGGTCAGTTTAACACATTAATCTTTTGTTGGTAGATCCCGACTGGTCATTAAAAGTCGTAAATTTCGCCAGAAAAATGTCGCCTTAACTACTGTAGTGACGACGAGACGTGGTTAATCAGCAACGACCTTTATTCATGTTGTTGTTCGCGGGCCCTACCCATTAACATTTTAGTGTGTACAGAGTATAATTGCTGAATGCATTATTGAACCCATTTCACAGTCACCGTGCAATATACAGTGTTCATAGCATACATTTGCGCATTTTAGGATGGCATTAAGTTTTCCAGATTAAGTAATTAACATCCTTTTCTGTGAGGACTATAGAAAGCCAACGTCAATTGCTATTTACAACTATTACCATTATTACCTGCTATTTACAATTTGAGCTTTCTTTTTAAAACCAGACCACCTATACATTGCCAGGTACTCGCTTTGTCTGATATCTTAGAATATGTTTTACTTTTATAATGAGATATTACTTTTATACCCATACGTCTGGGTGGTGTGGACAACTTATGAGAGCAGTTGAAAGAATGAAAGCTGTATAAATTGCGGAGGGTTGAATTGTTCGTCTATGCTTCAGCATCACTTAAGGCCGATGCTGATTGCCGCTGCGTCTAACGTGACTGCAGTGAGTAAGAGGGCATTCTCGTCGGGAATTTTACGACTTTTTAATGGCAATTCGGGGTTTACCGGTAAAATATTTCTGCACTAAACCGCAAACTCCGTCCTCTATAAAATGGAGAGAGCAACGGAAGATTTTTTCCCCTGTATCAGTGTGTTGTCATCCATTCAAATACGGTGGAACCTGCTAAAGTGACCACCTTGGTCAAGTGGTCGTTTGTCTATAGTGACAACTTTAATGCAATTTCGCTTTACAACCATCACACTTTACTACCTTTGTAAGGTGACCAGTTTTGTTCTTCCCAAGGGTAGTCCCATTAGACAGGTTCCACTGTACAAATAAAACTAGGAACTGTGCTCCAGCCACTGTGGCGATAGCGAGTCAATAAAATTTGCCCCTTCTTCTATTTAAAACTAAAAGCTCTATCATTTTTGTAAAGAGAAATTATGTTTAGTCCACAAGGATTCAATAAGTATTGGTGAAATTATTCTTGCTATATGTATATATATATATAGTTGGCTCTCTGTTTAAAGACTTTCAAGGAGGAACCGTGAAAATGTGAAAGATCGTCCTTAAATAGAGATCTTCCATGAACAGAATTTGTAAAATAAAAGAATAACATTTCCCTTTACACTTTGGAAGGTGCCTGGTTCAAAACCAGTTCGCGTCCGCCGACCTAACTGTTCGAAGTTTTCCGTGCTTTCCTCCGAAACTTAGAGTAAATAAGGGTTAGGAAAGACCCCCACGGAGTGCACCCCACTCATCATCTTAGATTCCATGTGCAGATAATTGGCCGTAATCCTTCAGCACACCAACCCTTTACACTTTACATTCTTAGGACTATGAATATTTTTCTTGATGTATTGGAGTGTTTAAACATGTTACTTTTCTATTATTATATTGTTTTATTATCCAAAAAATTATTTTAAGTTACCTTTAAAAAAGGTAGTAAGAACAAGCAATGCAATAAAATTAGGTTTCAAGAAAATCAAAATGAGTCAGTTGTTTCATTTTTCGCCTTCTCGTTATTCTTTCTTCCAGATTTTCTCAAATGTGACATGCGTCAGCTTCCATTTTACGAATTTTTCTAGCTAACCAGCCGAAGCCTGAAAATTTTGCATTCCAAATTTTTCTGCCAGAATAACAGCACTGCAGTAATTGGTTGATTTTATTTTATTTTGGTAATACGAACAATTATCTACATGAGGGATCTAGGCCGAGTACGGGGTGCCCTACGTGGGATTTTTTCTAAGATGTCTTAATCCGTATTTTTTTCAGAGGTTCTAACACGTATTCACGTTAAATCTGGAGAAAACCATCTGGGAAAACTCCAGATAGTTAGATCGACAGCCGCGCGGTAGGCCCAAACGCAGGACCTTCACACTTCAGCCGCCTATCATGTCGAGTGTCTTATCCACTCGGCGATGGTGGGGCACAGAAATAAGAATGTTGGATGCTCTAGCTTCATGCAACCATTTGCATGCAGAAGGGCGTTGGCAAACTCTTCCAATCAGCCACATTGACTTTTCGGCCGTTTGAATTTGGATACCGAACTAAATTTTTGTGCTGCTTCAAGAATTTTCTCTTTGCTTCTAAACTACCTTTAAGAATACACTCAGGTAGTTGAGACTGTCTTGCGAACTGCACTTTTGACATTTCCCGACACTTTTTTCCCACTCTTAAAAAATGTTTCCCCCGTTCCTGTAGCTTAAGAAGAAAAAATCGTTGTTAAACAGAAACGACGTCGTCTTTGAATAGAAATTTTTTACGTTGGAGTTGCTGGGACTTTGAAATATCGTCTTTGGAAAGAGATCGCCGTTAAACAGAGAGTCAACTGTATATACAGTGCTACTTTTTTAAATTTCAGTCCATATGAAAATTTAAAATTTTTTTTTAACTTCCCTAATCCATAGTGTATTTCTAGCTCTGGGGGGGGGGGCGTGGATCCGCCACTGCTTCGATCCTATTAACCCTACTCTTCCTCTAAAATATTAACTCTTTCAAAACTGATTAAATAATTTCTCTTTGAATTAAATAATTTAATTTTGATGATGGGTATTAAATTTGTAACTATTCTCATTTGTAGAAGGTTTTTCCCAAAATACTCTGCCAATGTGCAGAACCAGTTCTTTATTAAGTATAAAAACACTGATGGTGGATATGTTTGTTAATTTTTAATTCTGAAAATTCAGAAATACAAAAAACTTAGAAAATTCGATATGACGATCGTCCATGGGTAATCACATGAATTCGGTTGTATCGTTAACGGACAATAGCGACGACAGCCGCTGCTCTTTTATTGCATAGGTAATTTACAATAAATCACTACGGCATAGTATGAAGAAACATTCCCAACTTCCATCATCAACGATTCCATTTTAATAAAAGGTGCTGACAGTTTTACCATTTAGATTTAAGATTGCGTTGCAATTTTCCTAACCTAAGGGCGCCCCTGAGCCTCTGGCGCCTGTGTGCGCCGCACACATCGCACACATGGGCGGCGCGGCCCTGTCTGTGAGAGATTGAAATTTTGGGTGTTACAAAGAAAAGAGAAGAGTTTTTCCTGGGGAGTCTCGATTTGTTGAAGTTCAGAAAGAAGTTCGTTTAATATGTTAAGAAGTTCCATGAGACAGGAAACACCTAACTCAGCTTCAGTTTCCTTAGTGACTAGCAATTTGAGTGAGCGTACTTTGTTGGCGGGAGTGAGGGCAGAGGCTAATTATAACTATGGTGACCGACCATACGTCCTCGAAATTTGAGGACAGTCCCCAAATATAGATCTTTTTTTCATTTTGTCCCCAAAAATACTTTGTCCCCAAATTTAAAGATTTGTACTTTTTTCCCTGAAAGTTTCCGTTTAGTTTATTTTTTTAAGAAACTAAAGAAATAAGAAAAATAAATCAACTAAAAGCGCCATCTACTCAGAGAAACAATGAAATTCGATCTCTGAAAACGTTTGTTGTCATTGTGTGTGTAGCGTATACAGACATTCAAAATAATATCCGACTATGAGCCAAATTTCCCATTTCAGTTTTGTTAATGATTAATCACCTTCCCTGAACCATGTTTTGAATATGAAATTGACGTACGAAAATTTTCTTGCACTCGAATACTTTTTTTAGAGGGTGCACAAAGTTTCATGAAAAATTATCACAAAATGATCCAAAGTAAAAAGCAAAGTCTTCTGAAAAATACAAATACTATTCCTAGAATTAAATTTTGAATAAATTACAATATTTCAACACGATGTTCCTTTCATATTTCTGGTTTAAATAAATATTTATAAATGAATGAAATACTTACATTAATTTATTAGAAATAGCAATAGACAATTGATATAAAAAGCTGAAGGGAGAGCGTGCGGCGAGAGCTAGATTTGAATCCAGGGACTTATGGTGGTAGAATGAAGCGCAATCCGGCTCGGCGAAAGGTACCCATTCGACCTGCCTTCAATTGCCGGGTGTTGTGTGCGCGGAGGGGATCTTGTGCCGCCACACTACTCTCCCCCTAAAGAGTCAGTCGGAGGCTGACGAACGATGTTCCAAGCGTTTTGGAACGCTGCCATTCGTTGTGGACTTTGTGAGTTCACTGCCACTCGTTGTGGACTTTTGTGAGGTTGCTGCCGCTTGTTGCGGACTTTGGTGAGGTCGCTGCCACTCGTTGCGGACTTTGAAAGAGCCGAGCGAGAGATGGAAGAGGGTGGTGCTGGCGCCATCTGTCGCTGTAGGCGAGAAGGAGAATGCGTGTTCGATGTCCGGGTCGCCAATGAAGAGGGAGCGTGCGACGAGAACTGGGTTTGAATCAAGGGACTTATGGCGGTAGAATGAGGCGCAATCCGGCTCGGCCAAAAGGTACCCATTCGACCGGCCTTCAATTGCTGGGTGTTGTGTGCGCGCAGGTGATCTCGTGCCGCCACAAAGCTATTAGAGTTCATTTTTTTGTATCAAAGTCAGTATCAAAGATTTAAAGTATGGGTATACTGGTATACATGGTAATATTTTGTGTCCTCGAATAAGTCCTCAAAAATATTTTCTAGTGTCCCCAAATTTTCCTTGGATTCGAGGATAATGCTTGATTTGTCCCCAAAATACTGTTTAGAAATATGGCCGCCTTAATTATAACCAACAGGGGCCCCGGGCACTAATGAATTTGGAGACCCTCATCTATGAAATTTGTTTTATTTTTCCTAAAGTTTTGATTTAAAAAAGAAAATTTCAGACAACATTTGATATTGGGGGCTCTTTCGAGCCGGGACCCGGGGCAAAGTCCCAATTTGCCCATGCAATAATAAGGCACTGGGTGAGGATTTGAGTACACCAGCGTAGAAGCGTTTGTTTGTTTTTTCTTTGTTGATATAGTTGGAAAATTTGTACACCCTCCAAAAAAAGTATTCGAGCAAGAGAGAAATTTCCTATTTTAGATTTGCGAATAATAATTGAGTTTTTGAAAAACGCACAACTTGATAGAAATATGGAAAGTCATATTTATACATAACCTAATTCATATTCTATGACAAATAATTTTTAATATACGAAACCAACGTAGGAAATTTTTCTCTTGCTCGAATACTTATTTTGGAGGGTGTACATCCTTTGTAACTAACAGGGTGGGGCTCACCACAATTACAACATTTAGGGGTTATATTTTGTTCTTTGTTTTTGTGCGGGCAATTGATAAAGTCGTGTGGATCTCCACAGATTATGCATCTGGGCGTGACATTGCAGTATTTGGCGGTATGTAAGAAACTGTTGCATCGGAAGCAGTAAGTAGCTTTTCTGGGGGCGCGATACTTCTCTAATAACCGGAATACCCCCCTCGTTAGCAGGGTTATTCTGGTTACGCTCTGGTCATGTTGAGCAGGCAACCGCTATATGACCGGAACGTCTTTAAAAGGCGGTTATTTTTAGAACTCCATCGAACGCTCTGGTCATGCACCGGTGACCGGTGCACAACCTGTGAATTATAGAACGCGCCTTAATAAAATTTCGCCAAATCTGGTACGTCGCTAGGAGTACGTGGCTGACGAAGTAGAATAGCTTCGGTGGTGAAATATCACGTGACCCTGTGCGTGTGAAGGAAGTTCGAATTTTCAACCGCGGTAATTGCTCTACAAATACATTCTGAAATGTAGAGTGCAGTAGCGGTTCGTAAATAGGAGCTGCAGAGTTTCAGCACTCCCTACAATTTTTTAATCTACAAAGGTTTAGTAATGAAACAGCTATCCAGACAGTAAGTCTAAAGACTCATCAGTAGTGGGAAAAAAGACAATTTTACACTTGTCCTTAACAAGCGTGGAAAAAGAGTACTAATCCTTCAGGAGGGTTGCGGACCCTTTCGAAGCGCTACAATGAATTACAGCGATTTTCATCCAATTCGCAGGCTCACTACGCATGCTCGCGGTAGTGAGTGGGTGGAAGCGGGGCCTTCGCAATTAGTAACGGGCCTGCGCGTGTATTTTGATGAGCCATCCAAAGAGGCCTACGGATGCTCGAGTCTTCACGTATACATCAGGCATTTCTTACCTTCCCAGTGCTTTCAAACGTTATTTAATGTAGTTTTAAGTAGTAATTGTGTTACTAATTCAAGTACGAACTCATGATTAATTTTTTTGCTATGATACATATTGACATAAAGAAAATAGATGCATATAATTTGAAGGAAAAACAAAGTAGCGCTTACTCTCATGATTCACGATTGCTTATTTTAGTTTCACAAGTGGATATTTAATATACTTTAAAATAACTAAATACACAAATGAGAAAGACATTTTTATAATGAATATTTCATGAAAGTAGTCGTATTTCCTACGTTATTTTAAACAATTTAACATTAATCTTTAACAAATGATGTATTAAAGCACATTTCAGTGTTTTCGGGATATCCTGTATATTGGAGAAAATAGATAAAATACGCTCTATAGCGCGATCCCTGAATTAATTATTCTTTAATAAAGACATTTCATGTAGTATATGTTATTCTTTTGTCGCTTTCTCAATCGAACTTTGGAATTGAGCAAGCATAATGAACGCTTGTACAAAATATTAACTACATTTGAAGTTTCTGTATAAACGGACAAAAATCAATAATTTATAATTTACTGTATTTCTGCACTGTACCAGATGTAAATCTGAATCACATAATCAAGGCATATATAACTGATAAATAACATTTTCAACTGGCAAAATTAAATTGTGTAAATAGTATCACAACGTCATGCTTATTTACAAGAATAAAAACTGCTCAAGTAAGTAATACGATTTCTGATTAAAATAATTTATTTATAAATAACACATGAGTAAGTATTCACTAAACATGATATGTACTTACATATTTTTAGAATTTCTAAATACATTATAAATGTGTTCACGTACCTTTACATTCAGAGCAAAATCTTCGAATTTTAGGATAAATTTTTATGAAAGAAAATGGCGCAAGATTCACAAAACGATTACCTACATCTAAAGATCTTTAGTACGACAAAAGTATAAAAAATTGTTTTAAAGTAATAAAATAATATAGCATTTATAATACTTAGAATAATAAAATAGAACACTGTGACTGGGGGAAAACAGGCCTCAATGATAAACTCATTTTTAGCGATGGCAACTCATACGCAGGCCCGTTGCTAATAACGACGGCCCCGGTGGAAGGCAACGCAGAATTTATTTCCGATTTGACGCTGCAAGCGATGCAGATCACAAGCCGCTCATTCTGCGTAGCGCTTTGTATCTTTGTGCCGCCGAATTTTGCTCTTTTCGAAATAAGAACATGAATGTGGTAGATTTGCAGAAAATCGTGTTTTCACAGTTATCATTAGCTGAAAAACTGGAAGTTAAAAGCAAAGGACGTCCCTAGCCGGACTTTAAAATTTCTCAAGCTTCAACAAGTAGGAAGAATTCATATCAGCGAAAATTTGGTAGAGAAGTTTATAGTAAGCATGACTGGCTGTGTGAATGTGATGTAAGAAACACGTTATTTTGTTTTCCATGTTTACTTTTGGGGGGAGATCATATTCTTGGACCAAAACAGGAATTAATGACTTAAGTCATCTTCCGGGTAAAATAAAAAAAAACATGAAAACTCTGAAAAACATTTAAGAAATGTTATGAGCTTGGCTATGCTTGGGAAGGTTGACATTGTTGTGTATTTAAGTGAAGCATATAAATCAAGCATAACAAAGCACAATGAGGAAGTAAAAAAAAAATAGAGAAATACTCTCAAAAATAATAGACTGTATTAAATTTTGTGGCCAATTTGAATTACCACTTCGCGGCCATGATGAAAAATTGGACTCCACTAAACCTGGTATTTTTCGAGGACTTCTGGAATTTGCTGGAAAGTTTGATGAGAGTTTAAAAGCTCATTTTGAAGCTGCCTCCGTTTTCGAAGGAAGCTCAAAGACAATCCAAAATGAATTATTGGACTGTATTTTAGAAGTATGTCGAAGTGAAATAACGGATCAGATCAGCCGTGCAAAATTTCTGGCTGTCATGGCAGATGACACAACAGATATTTCAGAGAAAATTCAAGAAGTTATTGTGTTTCGTTATGAAAATCAAGGTGAAATATTTGAAAGATTTTGGGGATTTTACAACCTTCAATTGCAAAACGCTAAAAGTTTGTCTGATTGTATTTTAGAACAGTTGAGTATAGTTTTGAAAAATGATTTTGATAAACTTATTAGTCAAACTTACGATGGTGCAGCTGTTATGAGTGGCGAGAAGAACGGAGTGCAAGCCAAAATTAAAGAAAAATATTGCAATGCTCATTTTACACACTGTTATGCCCATCAGTTGAACTTAATTATGGAAAAATCAGCATCACAGAATTCAAAAGTGCTCATATTTTTCAGCAGTTTACATGGGATTCCAACGTTTTTTTCACGATCACCACAACGCCTCGCAGCGTTAGAATTAGTTAGTAAAAGAATTCCAAGGGGCTCCAGTACGAGATGGAATTTTAACTCCAGAGTTGTAAATACCGTTTATGAAAATTTTAATCAGCTAACAGAAGTCGAAGAATCTACTAACAGTAACAAGCAGCTTCAGTACTTTTACGGATGCTTAATTACGAAATTTCCTCTTTTGGCTGTCATTTTTCAATCGTATTATGCCTCAACGATGACTTATTGTACGATCACCTTCAAAGCCGCAATGCAAATTCTTCTTCTATTTCTTCAGCATTAGATCACATTTACCGTGCAATTTATCTCATTAGGAACGAAGAAACCTCATCCCAGTCAGAAGTTTTAGAACAAACACCTCAACTTAAAAAGCGGAAATTAAGTGAAGATTTAAAAAGTAGCTAAAGAAGTCTGTGACACCATTTGTTTTCAAGCTAAAGAACGATTTACATTTCTTGGGCACCTTTCTGCAGCAAAACTATTATCGTGCGAAAAATTTTGCGATTTTTCCAAGACTTTTCCTTTAAAAGAGTTAGAGGAGACTGTTAGCATACCCTATGTTAAAGAAAGAAAAGCTCAAAACTGAACTTTCTGTTTTATATGAACGGCAGGGGTTTTCTAGTATCTCGGGAACTTTGAAACTTCATCAGGTTATTCTAAATCAAGGACTTCAAAATTCACTTAGTGAAGTAAACTCTTTGCTGAAAATCGTTCGCACAACGCCGATGACAACTTCAGAACCAGAGCGCTGCTTCTCCCCGCTGAAGAGAATAAAGACGTTCTTAAGAAGTATTATGCTAGAAGAGCGTTTATCAGCCTTAGCAATGTTAAGTACAAGTGAGGACTTAATAAGAGGTATAAAACATTTTAATCAAAGAGTTATTGTAGAATTTGCTCGTCGCAAAGAACGACGAATGTGTTTTCTATTTAAGTAAATATAATTACTCTGTACTATAGTCTTCCATTTTTTCAAATTTTCGTTTACAGAGCAACAGTTATTGGAATATTATATAAAAGCAGGTAAAAGGAGATAAGTGAGTGGAAACGCGTTTTTATCAATCAGGATCTTTAAACTGTAAATCCATAGGAACTATGAATTTTCTATGTACGGGTGTTGGTAGATCGCTGACAATCGTTTCTGAAGTCCTACGCCGCAGCACTACCATCGGTCTAACCGTCACCTTCGATATCCTCTATATCGAAGGATATCGAAGGTGACGGTCTAACTCACGAGCCGCTACTGGTAGAGTGTGTTTTTTTTTATCTTTGTGCATAAAAAGTTTGACGTGCTGTGTACTATTTGTAGGAAAAAATGCTATTTAATTGTGTTTTCTACAATTTACATTTGAAAGCTGTGTTCATTTAAAACATTAATCTACTTTGAAAATTCCTCGGATGTGCAGTGTGTAATCGTGATATAGTTGCTCTGGAAATCTGTATTCTGAAATGTTCAGTGTAATGTTTTTAATCTTTGTACATACAAAGTTTGTCGTTCTGTGTACGGTGGGATTTGTTAGAAAAAGATATTATTTTATTGTGTTTTCTACAATTTACATTTGAAAGCTGTGTTCATTTGAAACATTCATCTACTTTGAAATTGCCTCGTATCTGTAGTTTTTATGTATCTACAAAGGTGAGATGAAAGAGTATCGAAATTAAAGGCCAGTACTATCTGAAAATGCTTCTGGAAATGCTTTCTGAAAATGAATTTTCCCGAATACTCCAAAATACTTAACCAACAGTAGCAATAGGTACAGACAGGGGCGTAGCCAAGGGGGGGATAGGGGGTCATAACCCCCACCCCCCATGAGAAATTTTTTAAATACAAAATTTATATTCTTCACTACATTATCACACTCACGTATACATATATATGAGTTGTAGTAGTCGTAACCCCCCCCATGAAAAATTTCTGGCTACGCCCCTGGGTACAGACAACTAGTTTCGAGGATCTAGCCTCTAATCTGAAGAGAAATTCATTATCCTGTTTAGATGACATTTGCGATTGCCCTGAAGAAAACGGATAATTATCAGAAAAATAGATACATAAAGAATAGCACTAAAGTAAGTATTTGTTTTGTAAATTTTAATGATAATCCGTCATATGTTAATGATTTTATTGTTATTTTTGAATATTTGGTTTATAACATGTTTATTAATAATGTTAACCCTTTAACGCGCAGTAATCCCGCTCTGGGAACACCAAGCTCTGACGTTTTGACTGTTGCCAGTCACGAAAAATAGATTGGATTTCTATTAAAAATAGTTGCGGGTGACATACCTCCACGAGAATCCTTTACTTTTTAACACGTGATTTCCCGTTAAAAAAAATTGTCACTTATTTTTAACAGCACTGGCATTTGCTGAAAAATGGAAGAATGCGAGACCAGCTGGATAGATTGCCCAATGCTGAAAAAAGGGCAGCCGTTGCCATCGCTCGACTTAACTAACAGCAAGATGGCGGACGATCGAAACGTTCATCGAGTGCCACAGATCTAGAGCCCCTTTTTTGACGACAGCTGGCTGTGCTCGCGCACAGCCAGCTGCGTCAAAAAAGGGTCTCTAGATCTGTGGCACTCGATGAACGTTTCGATCGTCCGCCATCTTGCTGTTAGTTAAGTCGAGCGATGGCAACGGCTGCCCTTTTTTCAGCATTGGGAAAGGGCTGCGCCTCAAAGGGTTAAGCGTCTAATGTTGATAAAATTTTAAAATGTAATTGTATTGATTCTTATTATTTATATGCGCTTTCAAGAAGGAATGGAATAACATTTAATTATCTCTGGAAAGTGAGTGAAAGTGTCTCCATGATCATAGCATTAATAGGTATAAAAAATTATGCCTGTTTTGTATTTATGTATATATTTTTTAAAATTTGCTTGTAATTAATTTTGAAGTATCCTTTTCTAAAAGATATTGATATCATGTATTATTTATTTAGTCATATAAAAGTTGGATTATTTTGTTTGTACTTAAAAATAAATTATGTACTTCATTAGACATAGATTCAGAGATTCTTATTGCTGAAATGCTCCTTAAATTTATTTATATTGAAAACTTGATTTAAGAAAAAAAATGTTTTATCTGATAGTTATATTTTAATTTTATCAAGTTCCTATGGGTATCAGTACTTAAAGCGAAGATAATGTAAGTATAATTGCTTTTTTTTCTTGTACAATAAGAATAGGTAATTTTTATTCATCTATTTTGTGTTTTCCTTCCTTCCTTCTTTCTTTCCTTTTTTGTACCAAATATTTAAGTCATTTTGTATTTATAGCAAATTTTAGCAAAAATATTTCTTTCTAAAAATGGGACAATCAACTAAATAAGTAATGTGGGATATATTCAAGCAATTGAAAAAGAAGTATTCATTTGATTAGTGAGATTAGATAATCTTTATTCTTACAAAAATATGAATGTTTTATCAAATGTCTAAAATAAATTGTAAGCACAAGTGTATGAAAAGCTGATCCTCACTCAGAATCACGGGACGTCAAAATTAGGCGTGACCTCGATGGGAGTATCGGTGACATCATCCCCGTTTCGGTTTCGTATTGGCTGATCCTGACGGGGTGCATTCAGACTGCCACTTTCAGGTAAAACTCGAGTAAAACCGTCACCTCCGATAAAGAAGGCCTCCACACCGATTCAAAATGGCCGACTCCGTAGTTCAGTGCTCTGCGTTCATTTGAATGAGTTTTGACCGAAACAGTGCCCAAACTTTCCTTTTTGAACAGTTAATAAAATATCCATTCACATGAAACTGCCTTTATCAGAATGGAAAAATTCTTCATAAGAACTTACCACTTTAATTTGAAAAATATATATATTTCATAAATTTATTACATCAAATTCAACGTCTTTTCATGGGGATTTATTTAATAGTATTCTTATGTAGCAGTGAAATCACATTTAGATTAAATTGAATTATCATATATTGGAAAAGTCCTCTAAAGCATATTAAGTTTGTGGTTTAAACTATTAAAAGTATTACTTTTTTATAGAATATACTTAATCCATAAAAATCAATGCTTGATTAACAAAATTTCAGCTTTTTTGCAAGAGGGAAAGATGTTTTCATATTAAACACTTTTTTTAATTGAGTAGCAGTTTAAGTAGTCAAAATGCAAATTTCTACTGTATTTGGGTAGAAAAAAATACTCTTTTCTTCATAAATACAACACTCAGTTCAAGATTTTTACCAATCTAATAAAAATGTATGTAAAATTAGGTATTTACGTATAATCCCGGCGGCGGTCCGCCAAGACAAAGGACTTTTCGCCAAGATAAATGCCGGACACATGAAACTATAGATAGGTTGCTATTCTTATGAGCCTAGAAATCATTAAAACAACGGAAGTGCTAGAGATTTATTGGCATTTGGCGACGAAATTCCTTATATCTAAGTGCTCTATACCTCTTGAACCATGTAATATGATCGAATAAATTTATATACACCATAAATAGCTCTTTTTAGTGCATTGTGAGTAACATTTAAAAATATTTTTATGTGTTGTTAGCCTCTTCCATTTTAGATATAAAAGAAATCCCCATTGGAAATACCACGTAAAAAATTTACATTTGGCTCATTATTATAAATAACTCAATTACACATGAGCAATATTAAAAGCAAGATTACATATTATTTAAATACAGACAATATTCATGCATCATGGCAACCAATCATGTCAAGTTTTAACACATAATTCTATTAAATAATTTAATTATGCCATTGAAATTCGCGTAACTTGGCGACTATTCCCAGGTAGCACACATACGTTGGAGCAACGTTGAAATGACACGTTGGCTTTCGCTTATCCAACGGTTGGCAACTGGTTATTTCTTACGTTGGGCCAACGTATGCTCTAATGTTTTGCCAACATATTTCCAACCGTTGGGCTAACGTATGAATGCATACGTTGGGCTAACGTATTAATGCATACATTATGTTAACTTATAAATGCATACGTTGGGTTAACGTGTAAATGTATACATTGGGACACCGTAAAATCTGTATGTTGTCACTCTATTATCCAACTGTTGGAAATTGGTTATTTTTAACATTTAGCTATCATAATTGTTAACCGTTACATGCAACGAAGGGCTGGGACTGAAGAAGGCCAAAACAATTTTTTGTTGAAACGTGCGTATCCTCTTACCTATAACATCTTATGTGTGTTTTTTACAAAGTTTTTTATTTACTTTATTGTTTAACACCAGTATTTTGAGTGTTTTTCCGCTAATGTTGGATAATTATATTTGACGAATATTTGACAAATTGATGTGCTATTTCATAACATTTCTATAGATATATGAAAAACTGTCAAATTTGAAATTAAAGTTTTTAATTATTTTACTAACAGCAAATGCAGTGACAGATTCAGATAAGTTTTAAGGGACGGCAGATATGTAGAACGAAGCATATTATCAAATAGTCACATTTTTTTCTTTCATCAAATATGGTTCCACCTCAACAGTGGGTTTCTGTGCACTTAGGAGGAGGGCGAGCGGTCACCCCCCCCCCCTAAAAAGTACTTTTGTCGACAAAATCGTCAGTTGCCAAAGGACTGTCAGCAAATTTCAGCTTTAATCACCAATCTGTAAAACGCTCAGTGTATAAATTACCAGTTCTGCCGACAGTTTATTATAAGTTATACTATATCATGAACATAGTCTTGTTACAATTTTCCTTTTAGTGATTTTTGTGCCAGTAAACAAGTCCCTTTTCTCCCCTCAAGCCAACTTCATTCCAGATCATGTAATGTAGTGTGTATTTAAGGCAAACATGCACATTAAGTATCTGCCTAGGGTGAGGGGTGCCTCGGGCGAAGGACTTTTAGGGGATTTAATGCGTATTCACGCTACATCTGGAGGAAACCGCCCAAGAGGCCAGATAATCGGTGTATATTTTTGAAAGCATATTGGTATATATCGTCAGAAAATTTTGTCTTTACACCCCCCCTCCCAACATTTTTGCTTAAAACTGGCTCTAGTCCCGTCACTAACAGAAATGTGTTATTTTCAAATAGTAAACGATCTGTCAAGTTACAAACATATATTAATCTGTAGAAAACTAACCTATTTTGCACTATGAGGAAAATTAATATTGCAGGTGCAACTTATGAACTGTTTAAAAAAAAAAGGGAGGGGGGAGAGATCGGAAGCATGAAAATATTTAGAAGGTCCTTTCAGAAGCTATCCTTTACAGTTTTAGAGAACCAGGACGGCAGGCAAACCAAAATCATAAAAACTTTTCGAATTAATTAAAAGAAAAAACATATAACGTTAAAGGAAAGAATGCTTATTTTTTGAAATATGATTCATATCCCTCCTTCTCCTTTGACAGTTACTTTTGTAAAGTGTCTCTCAAAACCTCTGAAAATTTACTCAATTGAAACTTTTGTAAGGAGGCTTAATCTTTTTTTTTTTTTTTTAATATTCATGTGGGGAAATCCAATAGGAGTATAAAGTCACTGAAGAATGTCACAGAAATCATTCTTTACAAAATATTTATTTATTATTTTTTACATTTATTTCAATTTACGTAATTTTTTAGATTCTTAATTTTTAGTTTGCCCGAATAAAATTGGTATGGAATACAATGACATTTCGTAGTTCTATTTTTATTTTCAGTTAACTGTAGATATTGACTGCAAAGTAAAAGAAAAAAAAATATTGCATGCATAATGCATATGCATTACGCATGCAAGTATCGCAAGAACGCATGCAAGTATCAACACACGGGTGCATCTATTACTTGACTATGAGAAAGATATCAGTACAACAGAATGTATTAGTGATGCTGCTTACACGCTATAGCACATAAAATGAAAAAAGTCGTTGATGGTACGCAAAAAAAAAGTTACGATGCGTCCCGCATAATTACCATTGCACAAAATTTTGAAAAAAAAAAAAGAGAGAGAGAACTTTTTTTTCCCATAGCGCATCCTTTCTCTAATGCAAAAAATAGAATGTCTGAAGAAAAGTTTTAAAAAATTAGTATTGATTTCAGTTCAGGGACTTGAACTCTCAGTTACAGCCTATTACTTAAAGAGCTACTGATATTTTTCATTCAAATAAAATACGCAGTAGAAGAGACTTGTCAAAGCAATAAAAATGTTTTTTCTTCCAGTACTCTCAAAGAGTATTTGATTGCATATAGATTATGTATTTTTCTCCATAAAATTTGAGTCCTGTAGCATATAACAGGTGTAAATGCAAAAATTTCTTCTAAAATAATAAATAAATAACAAAATGAAGTTGGTAAATTTAGATATATATATGAACTGTAAAATACTATAACACATTTGTAAAATATTAAAATAACTGAATTCTTAAAACTGTAAAATATTTTATATATACCTTTAACAACAAAACAATTTTGATGCACAAATTTAAATCCTTGTTGTTGATTAACCACTGTGAACCAACGAGATTTCAAAATTGAAATAGTGTTAGTTTAATAACTACTTCTAAATCTGAAATCTCATTAGTCATTATAATCTTGCAAAATATAAGCACGGTTAAGTTGATTTTTTTTTCAGAATAAACTTATTAGGAGAAAACAATTGTGTCCAATTTTACCTTCTCGACTGTTGTACAACTATGAGCAAATAAATCTTTATTATTAAGCTGTCTAGCATTATTTAGTAATCCAAAAACGCATCTTTTAATAAGCACTGTGCAATTATTATATATTTATTACCATAGCTGCATAGTAAGTTGTTTGTTTACATACTTTGAAGATCGTTAGGCTTCCCAGACAGCACAAACTTGTCCAGAACATGTCCATATGATACCATGGACAAGTTCGGAACATAACTGACATTCCCAAATTTGTCTATATCTTGTCCATAATACCCCCCAAACTTGTCCATATGGCACAATACGGCGTCCATAATGATATCCTCTGGACAAAATATAGACATCCATATGGACATGTTATGGACATCCATAATTTGTCCATAAAAAGACATTCTGTGGATATTTATCTCATATCCACAGTTTATTTTTATGCTATGGATAAGTTACTACTATAAAGGAATAGAAGTATCTGTTTCATCAGTAATTTCTGAAATGAAGCTATTGTAGGATCACACATATTTGAATCTTCAAAAATATTTTCATCGATCCTATTTTCAAATTTATTATGAAAATAATTATAATCGTGCGCATTAATAGGCTTTGATTCAAGATCATTCACATTACATTCAGCTTCAATAAAGAATAATTCATCATTAACTTCTTATTCAACATTTCACCATTCCTGACGAGTCGACTTAATTTTTTTATTAAAATACACATTAAGTCAAAAAGTTGTACATTACCCCGTATTGTAAAGAACAGTGATATAGGCAAGCAATATGCAAGAAGTGCGCATAAAAATGTTATAATTAGCTGACAAGGAAACTTCAAATATATGGGTACTATCTACCACAACCATCACAGATTATTAAAAACAACGTGCATACAAAAATGTTACTGCGCATGATCAAACAAATTGAGCCAATCTGAGTTTGTCGCCGATAGATTTTCCCACTTATGTCATAAAATAGACATGATTGGGGTGTTTAGATGTCCAATTCATCTCATATAACAGACATAATATGGATTTTCCCGTTTTTGTCGTAATAAGACTTAATTGGGGTGTTACATGCCCCAATCATGTCTTATTCTAGACATATTATGGACTTTCCCAAAGATGTCGCTAAAATGATGTCCAGGAGATATCTTATCATAGACATAGACATGTTTTGGACAAGTTTGTCCAGATATGGACATAAATTGGGCAAGTGTGCTATCAGGGTTATGGACAATCGAACAATAATCAATGCATCAATAATAATAGTTATCGTGATTCAAGTTACTACGAACCTATGCAACGAATAAAATTCACAGAAAATATATCTGAAAAGATAAATATTCGTTTCAGATTTCAACTATCAATCACTTTATAAAAGTGTATCAACACATCATAACAAGCAATGGCGGAAGAAACAGAACGGCGAACGGACATGAATCTATCGCTTCCCGGTTTCCTGAATGTGTGTCTCTGCACATGCGCAATGGTACGGTTGCCCAACACAACATTCAGCCATCCGATGGCCAACGGTTGTTTACCAACGGTTGCCCAACACAACCTTTAGCCAACAGAATACCGACATTTCCATATGGACATCCAACGTTTGCCCAACGTAACAACCTTGTGCCAACCACGTGCCATCAATAACCCAACGTATGTGTGCTAGTTGGGTTGTCTTAATACAATTAACAATAATGGAAATAACGATTAAAAAAAATGTTTGCGTATTTGAACGTAATTTTGAACATTCATAACTTAGTTATTTTTTATGATTTTACAATAAATTTAGTATCAAATTGTTGGTAATGGAAAGATCTTTAAAATGATATATGAGTTATCACTCCCACTTACCTTCTCCCTGTAGAAATTAGCTTCTGAACGAAGAGCTTATAACTAACAAGACAATTCTAGAGACAGAGAGTATATTCACGAGCACGTCAAAACTAGATGTAAACATGTGAATAAAGCAACGGAGCTTGGACTACGGAATGCTTCATGTTGCCAATTTATGTTTTCGGTGTGGAGGCCTTCTATATCGGAGGTGACGGTAAAACACGAACTGCTCGAGTTTTACTCGGAGAGATTGACATCGTGAACGGTTTTGGGTATTTAATGGACATTTTGCATGGTGTCTGAGTTCGAGGCTAAAATTCATCTTCTGGTGGTATTTACATCCGCCAGCTCCAGCTCCTATTGAAATGCATTCAGTATCCATTTTATAATTACTGTTACACATTATTAGAGCCGCTCGGAATGAGTTACTGTCTTTTTAATACAAAAATTGATGGTTTAGAGGACGATGATATCGCATTTCGCTTCAAAACTTTGTTAATAAAAAGAATATTAGTGTTCTAAAATTATTACGTTATTGCAAACACGTATAAATAATACATCATTGAGTTGATTTTGAGTTTTCTGAGTTTAAAATAGTACAAATATTCATTAAAAACCTCCCACACTTTTTTAAAGTACGATCTTTTAAATTATTTTTAGTATTTAATTATTATTAACATTTTAAATAAAATCTCACAATGAAGATAAAATTCATTTATAAAAAGCTATTATTTGTTAATGACTAATATTCTAGCTTCTTTTGCAAACAGCTATATTTCTACTAGAAAGTGTCAAATAATTCCTTAGGTCCAAAGGAGCTGAAACCGAAACTAATCATCACCATAAGATCGTGCACGTGGAGTATCAAATACCGCCAAGTGACTTCACGTGCAAAATGTCCATTGGAAAAAAGGGGGCGGCACGTATTTACTAACCAGTGGAGCCAATGGGAGCGAACAATAACAATAAAGAAAGGTCACGTGATCGCCCCAACTTCCCAAGGAAAATCCTTGAGGAGTTGGGAAAAACTCCAGTTACTCAACTTGGCAGCCTGAATCGGGGTCGCCGCGACTGAAGAAGAGAGGAGAAAGCAAGAGGGGGTCTGGGTACTGGTTTTCGTGACGTCACAAGAAAGGATGGGATTTGGAACAGTTTGCATTGAGTTCAATGGAAGAAATGGAATTAATAATGCCAATAAATACGAGTAGCTTAATTTTTTATGACGCATTGAAATAGCATTTTCGTTTTACAACACTTTGTTCTTAAATAATAGTGAATCAACAATATTTTGTGTCAGAAATTAATGAAATAAATTGGTACTGAATTTAAAGCAGTTTCAGCATTGTATGCAGTATGTTTTGCATTTCGGGCTAGCAAATACATTCTAAATAATATAATGGTTACTCAATGTTATCATTTATCTAAAATAATATGTATATGGATTAAATTTATACATTGTATAAGCGTAAAGTCATATTTTTAAGTAAGTAAAAGTAAATATATTTTTAAGTAAAAATAATAATTTTTATTAATTTTACTTAAAAACTGAAATACATTATTTAGTTTTGCTTCGTTTTAATAAGCTTTTTGAAAGAATTGATGTTAAAAATATCCAGATTCATAAATAGTCATCTCAAGCCATTTCGTGACGTCACAAGAGAGGATGGGATTTCAAAGAGTTTGTATTGAATTCTATGGAAGAAATCTGATCAATAATGTCAATAAACACTAGTAGCACGAGGAATATAATCAGAAATTTCCACAATTAATATTTTAAAAACTTGTACAATACATTCTATATATAATTATGTTATACAGACTCCTAATGTCAAATTTTATTAGAAGCAATTAAAGCACAAAAAACAAGAAAAAAAAAAGTAAAAGCTTTTATTACCCAAACCTTACAAATACTATAAAATTTTTCATAAAAGCCCTACAAGTGTTTGCTTTAGTTTTTTCTAGATAAGACTTTCAAATATCACATTGAGACATTTGAAATATACATAATTAAATATTTTTAAAAATTAGTGAGTATAACTCTTGAATATGTAAAACTGCCTAAATGCTCTCAGGGGTTTTCATGTAAAATATATTGCAGTAATACATATACTTTTTTGTTATTGTTGTTAGCATTGCAGTAATACATTTTCTTTTTTGAGTTAATTTCCAAATCTGTGTTCATACTTAATTTCAGAACTTTCAACAAATTCCGGTAAACCGTTTAGTTGGAAATATTTCTTTAATAAATACCTTCTATATTTTTGTTTTTCTAAGTATCCAGCGAATAGATTTCTCTCTCTCTCTCTCTCTTTTTTTTTTTTAAATAAATAAATCAACCATGAAATCCGCATTGAACCTTAAGCTACTTGGTATGTGCAGTGGAAGGGGATCTGCGTTTAATTTATAATTAATGGTGAAATTTTCTTAACATGGAATTGCGATGAAACTCTTGATACATTTCTTAATTTGAAAAGAATTTATATTTTCCTTTGCATTATTTTTTTCGGTTTCCTCAATATCTTTTTCCTAAACGTTTTCTTTTCTTTTAGTAGGATCAGTCATTTCTTGTTTTTTGGTAATATCGGATATATAGGCTGGTAAGCTCGAAAAAATGCACGGGTAGCATTCGGTTCTAATTTATAATGCTTTCTTTTTACAGTTAAAAGTGCCCCATCTGATTTTAAAATAGCATCGTCTTTTAAAAGATCTTCATCTCGGAAATGCTCAATACAAACATACATATTTTTTCCTGGTGGTCCAATTTTTTCTTGGAATATTTTTAGTCCATTCGGCCCTCTTTTCTTCGTTTTTTGGGAAAAGTGAAAACATTTACATTTTCTCCTCTTTTGTAATTAGCTTTACTTACAGCCTGGGACGCAGCAAACGGAAGCATAGTGATTGCTAGAACAAAAGAACAGAAATCAATAAAACTAACGCAAAATACGGCAATTTTATATTTTTATGTACTCTATAGCTTAATAACTATTATCAAGTATGTCGTATTAAGAATAGAGATTGCTGACTTACCATTAGTATCCAAAAAAGGCACAAAACATCTTAGTTTCTTCTACTTTTCCGTATGATTCTAATGCTTTTAACGGAGAAAAGTCCATCCTCTCTTGTGACGTCACAACACCTCCACGCGTTCAGTACCCAGGCTCGCCTTGTAATTGTCTACTCTCCCCCTCCCTTCCCGGGGGCTCCGCCTGAATGCTTTGTTTATCTCCCCGAAGCTCAAAACGGGCATTGTGAATAGCTTGGGTTTTTCCCGAGTAACTCGAGTTACTCAAAAGTGGCAGTCTGAACGCGCCCCTGGATTAGATTCTAACGTCATATGATTTTAATAGTAGTTTGGCAACAGCTGTGTGCTTTCATGAGATTAAAATGGAGGACGCCATGCTACCGAATGGAAAAATGGAATTAAGGTAAATTTTATAGTTTCTTACGTAAAGAATACGTGAAATTATGTTAATAGATTATGAATGTTTAAATATTTTCTAGCTTTCGTACGTATGTGCTTACAGTTATACTCTACCGTTAGTGAGATTATACTTGATCGATCGTGAGATCTGTTATGTGTGTAAACAAAACCATATTTTGCTTCCGAACTCTGAACTTTTTTCTACTTATGTAAGTGCTGTTTTATGCATGTTTTTAATAATTTTGAATTTCATTATAACTTAATAAGATTAGTGCATTAATTACTATTTTCCTAAGACTTCCCGGCGTTTAACTTCGTAAAAGCGTACGTTTTGAATGACGTCTCCATCATTGGCGGTTTTACGTGGGGGGGGGGGTAATGGGGGTAATTACCCCTCCCAGGATTTTGAAAACGAAAGTGAAAAATAATTCTGCATGGGAAATTCACTCGGGTGAAATTAAACAAATAACACTATCTAATGGCGAAACAAAGGAACTCTTCAAATATATAATAATTTTGATCGATGGGGGCGAAGATGCTAGGTTATTATGTTCGGTGTTTACACACTGCATTCATTATACTATTAATTAAACATTTATTTCACATTTGATGATTAATGAAACATTTTATTAACATATATGAAGTGCATTGTGCAGACAAAGGGGTCCCCTTTCCTCTGTGCGCCCCCCGGTAGTCACTCCTTCTCTGAAGCACTGAGTTTATTTAACCCTCCAAGCGGCTGAGGCGTAAAATCCCGTTCACTTCATTCCAGTTTTTACTGCAATGCATCTATAATTTAAATTATTTATAACACCAAAGCATCATAAAATATATCTCGATATTAAAGCTTATGGGTATTTTACTAGTTAACTTTTTAATAATTACAAATTTTCCTATCAAAATTTTATTTTTTAAATAATTTTAAAGCTGCATGAAAACATTGCAGTGAAAACAACTTTACATTATTTGCCCATTTCCAAGATGCTCAGAGGGTTAAAATTAGAAAATATCATTACCCCTCCCAGACTGCAACTCTAGAACCGCCCTTGCGTCTCCTGACCACTAGGGCCCGTGATTTACAAGTTTATTTAAAAAAGGGGAATTGTGTTTAAGCTAAGTCAGCATTCAATGACTGAATTATAAGTTGTTGAAACATTTCTGATTAGTCTACTATTCTCTATAAGCCACTAATACAATATAAATATTCTTTGATAAATAAATTAGCCGTAATTTGCAATCAAAATAGGGCAATTCTACTGTAACGTGTGCATGACATTTTCTTCAGCGTTTTTTCTTTTTGAAGTTTACCAAGCTCGGCATTAAAAAAGGAACTATCAGTTAATATCATCTTATTTTACATCCCTTTATGAAACAACTGTTCTGGTTACTTATTAGGTATCATCAGAACCATTAATTAAAACACGGATTTACTTCCAATGAAAAGGGGAAAAAAAAACTTTCACTTTATTAACATATTTTCTCGCACATGCATTAAAAACAATCACATTCAACTACACATCGTCGAAGAGAGCAAAATTCCATGTGTATTCTAGCGATTACCGTTATTCTTACAGTTAAGCAGTGAATGTTTACACAGTTAATACATTACAAAAATTCCTTTAAATAAATTACAAAAATATGAAAAAAATGAATTTTAAATCGTAAAATTATTTACAATCAATACATAAATTAAAAAATAATATTCTGAATACTTTGATCATAGTCAGATTTTAAAAAAAAGTATCTGCGCACACAATCCCAAAGTATCTGCAAAATTAAATTGCGTAGTTAAAAAACGGTAAAATTTGCAATAGTTTTTGTTGTAAATGTAAACTATAAATTTGCCCGTCGCAACAAGATCAAACGAATTGAATTGTATTATTGTAATCTCAACAACAAGATTTAAAAATGACGATCTACAAAAACACACTGGAGATAAGCTCGACGAGCTAGGTGCTCCCGTAATTCACTCTATCAGTCAGTCAGTCACCACATGTTACTGCCGACAAGCTTCGAAAACAAGACGCATGCGCTGCAGGAACAGTGCGAGCAGACCATGGAGACAACTGGAGAGAGCATCTTTTCGTAATGCACCGGAGTGAGGACGAAATGTGTTCCTTCGCGCTGCATCACAAATAGGTTGAACGCGTAATAGGAACGCACACCACACGTGACCGAAACACAATGCTGCACACTGAGCGCAGGCGATTATCTGCAAAGCTTCTCAGATTTTCTACGGAGAAGACGTAGTCAGTAAAATATCTATAAGCAATGAGCATATCTATACGTACGTACACACCTACATATGTCGCGTTTGCGCTAAAGTTGCTTAGAAAATATTTTCTCTAGGTAATTGTTGCTCCATTATTTAAAAAAATGGAAAAACTACGCAAGACCTCGAAATTCTTCGCGAATGTATCCGTGCGCGCGTGCGTCTATATTATCTAGCTATGACTTTGATTAATTTTTAACAAGAATTATTATGCACTGAAATATTATTTTCTGACTCCATGTTTGCTTTAAGAAAAACGCATATCTTGGCTGCATGGTTGCGCCATCTAGATTTGCTACATATAATTAATTTCATTTTGATAGTAAACAGCTTTAGCGATATGCTTTCTCCTACATTATTCCCCCTACCAGTAACTAAGTTACAATACTAGAAAGATATGGTAGGAGAAATGTTAGAATATGCATATTAGAGAAAATTGGATCAATTTACACTTGGATATACTCCACTAGAAAAAACTAACCCATACAGGTTACAATTGCAAAATGTCTAGGATTATACGAAAAATATCCAAACACATGCCTGTACATACCATTAGGATCATTAAACATTTAGCAAAAGAAAACTGACTAACCTGAACCTACTTTACTAGCCTGGTGCAGTAAATTAAATAGTTTGACTTTATACCTCATACCAGCACCCTTAAAATGCAATGCATCAAATAAATCTATATACAGTTATACATACACTTATAAGTAATTAAATGTTGATGAAAAACATACAGTATACATTGAATACTAACATTGACACTTAAATTGAACTTAATTGTAGCTTAAATTGTAAACAAGTGCACAATATTGTTTCCATTTTTGTAAAATGTAAGTCAGGTATTAGCAGTAATTGTAAAGGTCCACCACTATGTTCTGAACCTGACTGGAAGTCTGATTGTTCTGCCAGAGCAAAAGTTTGTCTGGATAGGAACATCAGATGTGCTTTGAGGAGGGTCCCCAGTTGTGTTCGAATCATTTAATGGTATATGATGGTTTGGTAAGTCATCAGTTTTGATGAGATAAGCAGGTTTAAGCCTGTCAATAGAAATTTTTTTTTCCTCTTTACCTTTCATTTGTAAGGTAAAATATTTTGTATTCCTTTCTAATACTTGAAAAGGGCCATCATATGCTGGCTCGAGTGATTTTTTTTTTTTTACCCTATCCACTCTTACAAAAACATGCAAACATGATTTTAGATCTTTATGCACAAAGATATTATGCTGCTGAGTCTTAGGAGATTTTATTGGTGCTAGGGAAGCCATATATTGCTGAAGCTTGTTGACAAAACTGTCAGGTTCAACATCACATGTGGGTGGATCAAAAAATTCTCCTGGGAGTTTGATATTGGTACCATATATCATTTCAGATATAGAGTGATTGGTATCCTCTCTAATAGCTGCTCTGGGACCAAGGACTGTTGGAAGGACTTCAGCCCATTTAATGGTATTATGGGCTTTTATAGCACATTTTAAGGTCTTGTGAAGGCGTTCAATTTTCCCATTGCACTGTGGGTGATAAGGTGTTGTATGACGGAGATTTGCACCACACACTGATGCTAGATTTTTAAATAATTGAGAGGTAAATTGTCGACCTTGATCAGTAACAATTTTACTAGGTACTCCAAATCTGCACACCCAATTTTCATAGAAAGCTTTGCTCACTAATTCAGAGGTGATGTCTTCTAGAGGTATCACTTCCATCCAACAGGAGCCCTGTGGCAGAATTTTTTCCTGCTTTCTGCGACAAACCTCATGAGTACCAATTTCTTTCTGCAACATATTTTTTAATAATAAATATGTAATCAACCTGCAATATCATAAGCACTTTGTGCGTATAAAAATCTTTACATGAATAGATTAAAGCTGTATGTATATTATATATATAAACTGCATAACTAAGCAATAAATTTTGGTAAGAAGTTAGATGCAGACAGAAATGTAAACATTAATGCAACAGAAAAAAAAAAAGAAACTTACCTGCATCTATAGAATTTCTGAAGAGAAAAAATCAAGCTCAAAAACATGAAAGCTACAATCGATGGACTATAAACACAATTTATTTCTCAAAATTACTTGAAACATGGTAAACATTTAGCTTATGAAATCACTTTTTTAACAACTTTTGGGGTAACAAATTTTTTCATAACTTTATTTTGGTGGGTTGTTGAAAAATGGAATGCATAATTTGGTCCGTACATCAAAATTAAGCCTGCTTTGATATATTTCCTGGTATTTTTAAAACCAGATGCTGGTCCATTTATGTGAATGAAAGTTCTTTTATCATTGGAAAAAGATTGAATAATGGGATGCTTATAACACAATTTTTCCCATAAAGTTTTGTGACGCTCGATCCTTGTAAAAATAAATAAATAAAATGACTAAATAGGACATTATTTTTAATCTTATTTTGTTGGAAATTCGAATAAAGGAATGCAAAAGAAAAATATGCAGTTTCAAGACGGATGTAAAAAGATTGAAATGTGTTCAAAGCACTATTTTCCCTGTCAAAATTGTTTACGTTATTTTTTTTTCTCATTAAAATTGCCTGAGGGGCGTGCGGGGCCCCAGGCGAAAGCGCAAGAACGGGGCCTCTTCTCTATCATGTGTCTTATGAGATAGCAATTAAATAGCCCAGGAGTCGGGCCTCTATAAGCACGGGGCCTTAGGCGATCGCCTACATTCACACCCCCCTTAGGCCGGCCCTGGCTCCTGCATACACACGCAATTTAAGAATTCCGCGAGAAAAAGCAAACCTTTGGAAACAATTCTGCAGAAACAAAACCTGTTCTGCAAAAATCTAGGGCTGGATTTTTACCCTAACCTCCATTCTTTTTTTTCTTTCTGTATGGAAAATATTTCCTTTCGCCAAGAATTCTTCAATTTTTTGTTGGACAACTCAGATACAAAGTCAAATCGCGCCTTCTGCCAATCAGTCTGTTCTGCAAAAAAGTGTTGCCGGGCTGGTTGCTATGGTATGACGTAGGTCGAAAAGCTCCGTTGCGTTTACGAAGTGAGAAAAGAGAGTTGAGCGAATGGGGTTACAGGTCACGTGCAGGTCTTTTAAAACAGAAAATTCTGCGCTGCAGTCACCGAGCGAAACTGAATGAACTGACGTGCTTGGGAAGATACATATTTATAGACTGCATTTGCGAGTAAAATAATCCATTGAAAAGAATTCTGCAGAAACAAAACTTAATCTGCAGAAATGAGGGTTTTTTTTTTTTTTTTTTTGGTCTCCCTAAATGGAAATTTTATTCCTGTGTTGAAAATCTTTCTGCAGGAGCTCTGTGCCGTTCTGCGACAATGTCGCCGCGATTCTGCCACGGGGAACAGGAGAATCTGTCAATGCATGTGAGACAATATGTTTTCCCATTGGAAGGTGGCAGTGGACCAATGAGGTCAATGTGCACAACACTGAATCTTGCATCAGGTTCCTGGAATTCTCCAAACTTTGATTTTGTATGCCTTGTAATTTTCACTTTTTGACAATTTAGGCATGCTCTTGCCCATTCACTGATCCCTTTTTTCATATTTGGCCATATAAACCTGGCAGTTATCTGCTTCACAGTGGGTTTAATGCCTGGGTGGGATAGGCCATGAATTTGATCGAACACTTTTTTTCGAAAAGCTTTAGGGATATATTGGGCGAACATTATTTTGGGATGTGTCACACCACAGAGAATGTCCAGATGGAAGAACACTCTTCTTAAATTTCAGCAAGGCATTACTTTGAATTAATTCTGTCAGTTCTGGATCACTGGTTTGCTCTTTTGCAATGTCTTCATAATCTATAACAGCTACCTCTTCGATTCTAGAGAGAGTATCAGCAACAATATTATCTTTTCCGCTGATATGCTTGATAGCAGTGGTAAATTGAGATATATACTGGAGTTGAAGCAGTTGTCTGGGCGAAGCTTTTTCATTTTTCTGTCGAAATGCAAAGGTCAAAGGCTTGTGATCTGTGAAAATTTCAAAATTTCTTCCTTCGAGCATAAACTTAAAATGTTTTACTGAAAGGTAGATTGCTAATAATTCACGGTGATATGTGCTGTATGATCTTTGTGCATCATTCAGCTTCTTTGAGAAGAATGCAATAGGTTTCCAGCTTCCATTTTCCCATTGTTGTAAAACGGAGCCAACTGCCCAATCTGAAGCATCTGTGCATACAGATAATGGACAATCTGGTTTTGGGAATGTTAACAGGGCTGTTTCGGCTAGGTCCGACTTACACTTTTCTAATTGTTGGATTGCTTCTTCTGTCCATGGGACTTTACGTCTATCTTTCTTTTTGGCACCTTTAAGCAATTCGTGTAAAATGGCTTGAGTTTGTGCAGCGTCTTTCAAATATCTTCGATAAAAATTTACCATTCCAAGAAAGGTTCTCAATTCATGGATAGTTGTTGGCAATTTAAAATTACGTATAGCATCCACTTTCTCTGGAAGGGGACTGGAACCAGCAGGAGTAATACGATAGCCTAAAAATTCAATTTCCTTCACACCAAATACAGATTTGGCTACGTTGATACATAGACCATACTTGTCAAGTCTCTCAAACACTAATTTCAGATGGTGTCTGTGCTCGTCTTCAGAAGATGAGACAATTAGAACATCATCTAGATATGGGAAGGCACAATTTAAGCCTTGGAAAACTTCCATGTATAAAACGTTGAAAGGTTGAGGGTGCATTTCTGAGCCAAAAGCTCATTATATTAAATTCATATAACCCAAATGGGGTAATGATGGCTGTTTTTGGTTTGTCCTCTTCAGCAATAGGTATTTGGTAATAAGCTTTTAAGCGATCTAACTTTGTGAAAATGGACTTACCTCCCAAGATTAATGGAAATCTTCTATTCTTGGAATGGGATACCTGTCAGGAATTGTTTGTTCGTTAAGCCTTCTATAATCGCCACAGGGGCGGAGTGTCCCATCTTTCTTATTCACTGGAGTGGACTCGCCCACTGAGATTTTGATGGTCGAATTATA
Organism: Cheiracanthium punctorium; assembly: GCA_038373885.1. Classification (NCBI taxonomy): domain Eukaryota; kingdom Metazoa; phylum Arthropoda; class Arachnida; order Araneae; family Cheiracanthiidae; genus Cheiracanthium; species Cheiracanthium punctorium. The sequence goes on from JAWZYV010011997.1 coordinate 1,406,801, forward strand.
TTATTATCAAGCATAAATTGGAACTCCTGCTTGGCAAGTTGGAGCTTTTTTGCATCCAGTTGTCGTGCTCGTGAATACACAGGCTGTCCCTTGGTCTCAATATAATGCTGCACGTTATGTTTAACCGATTTGTTTAACAAATTCGGTTTTGTAATATTGGGGGTACTGACGTAACAGTTCTGAAAATTTTAAGGAATCACTTAAAGTGGAAATCACATTATCATCACAGATTGACATTATATCACTTTGAATAGCAAGATGAGTAGTGCCATCAATTAGCTGCTTCTTGTGGATATCAATTAGGAGGTGAAATCGATTAAGAAAATCATCCCCTAGGATCCCTTTGTTGACTTTGGCAACCACAAAAGCCCACTGGAATGACCGTCGAAGTCCTAAATCTAGTGTTAAAATTTTAATACCAAATGTTGGTATTTCGGTGCCATTTGCTGCATACAATTTATAATTACACAAGCCTTTGTCTTTTGAATCCGCAGGCAGCAATGAAACGTCAGCACCACTGTCGACTAGAAACCTTAGTCCAGTGTTTTTGTCTTTGACAAATAGTCTGAACTTGCGGCTGTCTCCAATAGTAGCAGCAGGGCTAGCCGCTGACTCTACTGCTGACTAGAGTTTCCCTCTTGGTTCCAGCCACATGGGGGTTTACACTTATCGGGGAAACACTTTTTCCCAAACTTGTAGTGGAAATAGCAGTATTTCCCTTGAGGGTCATAGCGTTTTTTAGAGCTGCTACGGCTTCGTTTATGCTGGTCGGCATGGCGATTGGTCTGCTGGCATGCTGAACCTGTAGGCTGGCGATTTATTGTTTCAAGCTAGATATTTTGTTTAACAGTTCGTCGTAGGGGGTTACCTCTTTACTGGCAGCTGCCAACTCCATTCGAGGACTCATTTCTAAGATCTTGTCAGCCATCGTTGCTAATTTTTCCAGGCTTTCATCACTGACGATTAGAATGTTTTTTACAGAATCTGGCATTTTGTCCATCCATAATGTCTGTAGCACTTTGTCCGACACGTCGTTGCTGTCTCCCAGGGACTTCATTTTTCTGAGCAGCTGGCTTGGCTTCAAGTCTCAGAGCTCCAAACCAGTCAATAAACGCCGAATTCTTTTATTTTCACTCTCTTTAAATAAGTTCGTTAGGTGTTCTTTAGCAGCAGTATATTTATTCTGGGTCTCATCCTTAATAATGTCCCAAATGTTCTCCACATACTTAGGATCGAGTTGAGCCACGAGATAATTAAATTTTGTTTCCTCCGATGTTATTCCGCCAATTTTAAATTGGGCCTCCACCGTGTAAAACCATATTTCTGGTCTATCCGTCCAGAATTGTGGAATTTTGATGCTGACTTTGCTTGCTTCAAGCTGGGAACTGTTATCATCTGGCATGATACGGCGAGGGTGCGAGTTGAAAAAGTCCGAATGTCACCAATTGTTCTGGTTACTTATTAGGTATCATCAGAACCATTAATTAAAACACAGATTTACTTCCAATGAAAAGGGGAAAAAAAACTTTCACTTTATTAACATATTTTCTTGCACATGCATTAAATACAATCACATTCAACTACACATCGTCGAAGAGAACAAAATTCCCTGTGTATTCTAGCGATTACCGTTATTCTTACAGTTAAGCAGTGAATGTTTACACAGTTAATAGATTACAAAAATTCCTTTAAATAAATTACAAAAATATGAAAAAAATGAATTTCAAATCGTAAAATTATTTACAATCAATACATAAATTAAAAAATAATATTCTGAATACTTTGATTAATTTTTAACAAGAATTATTATGCACTGAAATATTATTTTCTGACTCCATGTTTGCTTTAAGAAAAATGCATATCTTGGCTGCATGGTCGCGCCATCTAGATTTGCTACTTATAATTAATTTCATTTTGTATAGTAAACAGCTTTAGCGATATACTTTCTCCTACACAACTATATGTACAATATAATTATCTAAAACATTTTATAAAACTTGTAAGGCGTGTGACAAGTTCCAGACGACAGCTTTGAAAAAAGAACTTCAAAAACAAAATTTTTATGTGGACCACGTTACTTCCTTGTACATCAAAAAAAGTTTTGGTGCACTTCATCTAAACTTATTTTTCTTGAAAGAGATAAAATTCTGCTGTAATACTAAGGTTAAGTGATTTCTAGCCAAATATTTGAGATATCGCCAACACGGATTCAGTTTGAAAGATTTATTTTTGACACTTAATTAGGTGATATTTCACCAAAAGCTGACAAGCTTCAGATGGTTAGCGAGACTTTGGTTATAGCTAAAATAGTGATTCATCACAGACTTTCAATGAATTAAAGGTATTAAAAAGTTAAAAAGTAATGCGGAGGTATTCCATTGTTAATTTGATAAAAATACTACCATAACCTCTGGAGAAATATATTTCGGCTGCCCGCCATCACCGCCGTCTTCAGTCTGACGTTCCCGTGGGAATGACGCTCTTCCTTTCCGCGCCGTTCTTATTGCGCATGATGTCATTCCATGTTTCGTCTACGCTGGCGTGCGTCATAGAACGATAGAATTCTAGACGATACCATCAATATTAACGATACAATAGCTAACATAGAAACAGCCATAAACCAGCTCCCCACCCCGGATAAAAAAGACATAAGGCTTATTGCCCATAATGAAATTAAGAAAACTTTAAAAAACCCCTCAAAAGATAAAGAAGACCGGAAATGTCTAAACGAACTAAAGAAAAATGAAGACATTGCATGTCTAAGTTCCGATAAAACAGGTAAAATAGTAATTCTTGATAAAACAGACTATAAAGAAAAAATGCAACATACTATTGAAGCTCTGAATGTGGAACCTTTAAATAAAGACCCCACCCCTAGAATTATAAATAAACTCAAAGATCTTATTAAAAATGGAAAATGGCCAAATGAAACCCCTCAGAACTTTGATAATTCTGCTGCAATAGCTCCCTGCATTTTCGCTAAATATAAAGACCACAAAAATCCTCACTTACTCAGACCTATAGTTAGCAAATGTGAAGGCCCAACTTACACACATGAAAAACATCCTATCAGAAATAATCCCTCCATCTGATTATGTACTGAACACCACTAATGACATTTTAAAACACATAAATGATTTTACACTCAAAGAAAACGAAAGTATGGTCAGTTTCGACGTTATTAATCTTTACCCATCCATAGACATTAATGAAATGATTCCCATAATAAATAAACAAATAGCTCTAACCTACAAAAATGAAGAAATTAGCAACACTCTAACAAGAGCCATAAACCTACTTTTAACTAACTCATACTTTCAATTCGATAACCATTTATACAAACAAACACATGGTGTCCCAATGGGGTCACCAATTTCGGGAATCGTGGCCGACTGGAAAATGCACCTTCTTGAAAATAAAATTCACACTAACTTTAACCAATCTTTTCGCTTGTGGGTACGATACGTTGACAACATTTTTGCCATAGTAAATTAAGACAAACTCCTAGATAAATTAAACAGCCTAGACCCTAATATAAAATTCACCTATGAAACTGAAACTAATAACTCCATAAACTACCTCGATGTTAGAATTATGAAAAATAAAAATCTCAAACTTCAAACCACAGTATATCGTAAACCACTAAGTAACACCGCAATAGTGAATTTCAAATCAAATACACCTTTTAATTATAAAATAGCCGCCATCAGATCCTACATAGATCGCGCATTAACAGTTTGTTCGGATGAAACCCTTTTACAGGAAGAACTACAAATTATTAAAAAACAATGTCAGGAAGCAAATTACCCGCTGCATATTTTTAATAAATTGATCAAAGAAAGACAAAAGAAATTCAATACAATTAGCAATAGACAGAAACCCAAACTAAAATTCACTACAGCTATACCTTTTTGCAGGGGAGCTGCTAATAAAATATCACACTCAGCTCTTTAGAAAAATATTAGAATTCCAATCAAACCAAATCAAAAAATTTTTCAACGTATCAGATCTGTAAAAGACCAAATAAAACCCACAGACACCACAGGAATTTATAAAATAAAAATAAAAAATAACGACAACGAAATAACCGGCTGCTACATTGGGGTCACAAAAAGAAAAATTAAAGAGCATCAAACAGAACATATTAACGACATTAAATTCAATAGAGAATCAACAGCCTTATCCCGCCTCACACTAAACACCCCCATTACAATAGATTTTCAAGCAATACAAAAAATAGCCAACTTCAATAAACATACATACGCCTACTTACGAGAATCATTGGAAGTATTAACAACAGAGGGCAGCATCAATGACATGATGCACGCCAGCGTAGATGAAACATGGAATGACATCATGCGCAATAAGAACGGCGCGGAAGAAGAGGAGGAGAGGAAGGGTGTCATTCCCACGGGAACGTCAGACTGAAGACGGCTGTCATGGCGGGCAGCCGAAATATATTTTTCCGGAGGTTATGGTAGTATTTTTATCAAATTAACAAAATTAAAGGTATCCATAGACCTTAATGTATTGAAAGTCTTTTGGGTGACCCTGTAAATAAGTTATTCAATCGATTGCAATTTTTAAAAATGCACAATTGTATGTTACGCTAGTTGGGAATAATTCTGTAAATGGGGCATGTTTAGTTGGCGACTTTTTTTTTTTTGTTTTTTTCGTCGCAAATGTCTAACCTTGGCGACTTTTTTTTTTTTCTCGCCAACCATGACATAAGCGACAGGGATCAAGCAGTAGTAGCATTTTTCGCAGAATGCGATAAGTTGCTCGAAAATGTGAAAAAAAAGGTATTGCTCGTCATGAAAAATGCAACAGCCATTTTTAACATTGATCCGTTTTCTCTGAAAACAGAATTTCCTGATTCCCAGAATACTTCTTATGCATTTTAGCGATCTTTTCTTCGTTGTTTTTATATATAAGCTTGACGACTATACTTTGCTCACCTGATGATAGCATTAGGAAGGCTACAGCAGCCGATTTAAAGCTTTGCTAAGTTAAACCGCATGTATCACTCCGAGAATGCGCTCTTTGACTTGCTTGGCGTCACCACAGCTGGTTGTTAATCTATTATTTGGCACAGAACAGCTCCCTTACGGTATAGGGGCTTCCTCTGCCTCTGACCTTCTTTCTCCCCTAACCGCAGGCAATTCGTCCGACGCAGTTGGGCAATGGTCTAAAAAATGCACTATCAGTGGTACCATACAACAAAAGATAAGAATGTGGAATTGCGGGGTGGGAAAGCTTTGGCGGAATCCGGGGTTGCCAGGTCACTGTCAAAACCTGTGGTCAAGACTCTGAAAGTTCTAATTGGTGGAATTCGTTCAATGACGATGTACAAGAAGTTTATTGTTAACTCCTTAAAATTGCAAACGCTTCTATACTAACAAGGGGAGGCTCAGACGTTTGGGATCACCGATTTTGATGAAATGTTGGTGGGTTATAGGGGGCCCAAAATAAAGAAAAATGCCAAAATATTAGCCACCAACTCTTGCTTATTTTCGAGAAAATTTCATTTAAACATTTGAAACATTGTTAAATACAGTATCGGACCCTTTATCCGAAATTCCGAAAACCGGAAAGTTCCAAAATCCGGCACTTTCCCCGATTTCAATTTTTTTTTTCTTTTCTGTTTTTGTTTTTTAAGGCTCACTGATCTAGATACCATTTTTTTTTTTTTCCACTATGTAAAATCTCGACTATTCGGCATTCAAGTAACCAGAAAATTTTGGCCTCCTCCCCTCCCTTGGGGGGAGGTCTCAAATGACCTATTCCTACTGTGAATCACAGCTGTCCAAACTTAGAACGGGTAAGAGGATGCAAATTTCTAACTGCTAGAGGTTATCAATAATTCCACGAATCGTTGTAGTATAAAGAAAATAAACAGACAAAATGCTCCCAAAACAAATATGACGGACACACTTTACAAAAACAAAACATTTTACAGCTGTCCTGGCAAGCACAGAGAAAAATCAGCTCCGTACCCATAGCCAAAACAGAAAAAGTGCTGATTACATATTTATAGCTAGTGAGTCCTGACCTACTTATTTTGCCCATCTGCATTCCGATGATTCAACAGTGTTATCTCTGAACAGAAGCTGGAGAGGGAAGACAGAGAAAACATCACCGTTTGCATTATTAATCATTCTCTTTGTTTAAAGAAATTACCTGTTAGAAATCGATAAGTGGTTTTATTTTTAATTTACTATTATTTTTCTCCCCAGCCATGCAAAGGTATTATTGCCTTGTAATACTGCAATATAAACAAATATTATTATAAATACAATTAAAAACTTTGTTAAAAACACACAATTAAAAATAGATCAGTTTTTTTAAATTTTGTTTTGTAATAATGGGCATTTTCTCAACGTATTTTCGTAATTAAAACTGAAATTTCGAGCTGCTTTATGGGGAGCTCCAATTATGGAAGCCAATACTTCCAACGGAGATTTCAATAGTTATACGCACATTTTTTTCAGTTAGTATTTTTTCTTCAATATTTAACCATATTTTTAAAAGGGCTGCAACTGATTTTAATTTTCATCACAATGATGTTACCTAGGGAGGGAGCGAGGTATATTGTTTTTGGCCATCACGTTCAAGCTATATGTCTACCGTCTCTGTAATCCTTATGCGGAGGCGAGCGTGCGTAGCGGCAGGAGCGGGGAACATGGTTCTCTCCTGTAGCGATGGTTCTGCATATCTGACAGAATATGTGGATACCATGGGCGCCGGCAGCATAGGGCAGGGGGGCATTCCCAGCTGGATTTTTGTATGCAGTGTTTTCCCTTGCTTTTTTGCTCTTTCCAACATGGTAACCATACGTTAAAGTAGTCTTCGCTGCGTAGAAATACTGCGTGCCAAATTACTTCTCTAACTTTTACGGTATAATGGCATATTACATAAAAATGTTAAAATTCTCACAACCACCTCCATACAAACTTTAACTGTGCCATATTTCAAGTTCATCCGTTCGCACAATGTGCTGCAAAAGAGGCACGAAGTTTTTCCTTAGTGTATTTATATATACATAGATATAAAAAATATACAGATAGATATTAAAATTTAGATCAACAGAACGTAAAACATGTATTTCATGTTTAAGCTTGCGCAACTGAGCTGCATCTCACTTGGAGTGATGAGTCCCATATTATTTCTAATGGTAGCATGCAAACAAACACGAAGGAATTTATGAAGAGCAAATGAATCAACCATTGCCACATAAGCACCACTCTCTATCATACACGTGGTTATGATACTCCTCGGCTAGTTTTTTTTTTTTTTTTTTTACAAATTTTGTTGGAGTACTATAGTAATTTTTAACCTAATGTTGTCGTTTCAAAATCGTCACAACAATGGATTCATCGCCCAACTTGGCACAAAATGTTGCATGTCAATTTACTTCTCTAATTTTTTACGTAAATCGTTTGTTCCAAAATATGAAAACTGGGAAAAATATAGCAAAATGCAAAATATAGAAAAGGGGAAGGAAGAACCCTATACTGGAAATGATGGTCAGTGATTCATGTTAGGTTTGTATGCAGTTGGCGTAGATCTCACTTATTCGGCAATTTTTCTCTTGCTCCCGTGTCATTGAAAAGTATCCAAATCACCAATGCAAAAAAAAAAAAAAAAAAAATTTAAAAACTCTACTAAATAGTTACTGATTTCATTGTCATCATAGCAAATTATTGAATCCATTGTCATCATGGCAAATTATTATATCTTATATCATAACTACGATATGTTTTCTGTTTACCAGGTATTCGATAAAGTGTATTAATATTAATAAATGCACAATTGTCATTTTTAGGTGCTATAATAAGTTCATTATATAATCAGAGAGTATGCTTGGTCGGAAATATTTCTATACACATCTCATTAATAATGTTATTTCCATCTCCTATGGTTTGGCGATGTATTTCAAAATATCTTCACTAAACTGGCAAATCATTTCACTTTTTGCAAATTTTGTTGTAATACTATAACCCTATAGTAATGCAGAAAATTAAGTGTTGTTATTTCAAAATTGACACAACGGTGGAACCATCGCCCAACTTGGTGCAAAATATTGCGTGCCAAATTACTTCTCTAATATTATACGGTGCATTAGCTTATTACACAAATTTTAACATTCGCACAGCCACCCCCATACAAACTCTAACTGTGCCGAATTTCACGCTCATCCATTCGCTCAATGTGCTGCAAAATGGACGCAAAGGTTTTCCTTAGCGTATTTATATATACATAGATATCAAGATATTTTAAACAAGATATATACTTACTTTGAAAATTCACCTAAAAACACTAGAATTTTAGCAGATATCCAGTCAATCTTGGATCAACCGTGCAAAAAATTTATTCAGGTTTCTGCTACTCGTTGGCTGTTTTAGTGTTTCTACCTTCTGCCTTCAAATCTAACTGGCAGGCTCTTGTTTCTGTACTTTGCAAGACAAATGCCCTGTTTCTCAAGGTTTGTTGAAGCAAATATATAATTTTTTTTGCTACAACAGCCCTAATGAATGATGTTATGTTTACTATAAATAAATAAAGCTGCATATTTCAGAGAAAATCTCAAATTGAAAATTCATTCGAAAATAGTGCAAGTGCCCAAATACCCCCAATTTCATAAAAAAATACAGTTTTAAGAATGGTTTAAATCTTGGCTCTGGCATGATACAGAAAAAATTTTTGTGCAGAGCAGTTATACATCTTGATATAAAGTGAATCCAATGTTAAAAATTTTTTAAGGGCCCCGAACATGGTCCTTAGCACTAATTTATGCTATTTCGAAGCATTGGTACAGCTGAAGCCGACTTACCTCCCTATTTGGATATTCCACTGGCACGCACAAGGGCATTTCGGCATTACTTTTAAAAGTTTAATTGACTGTAACAATATCAGGGTTTCGGACCCGCCCACAAACCCAATAAAACCCATACAGAAATGGTTTTTTCTTGGGTTTTATTAAAAATTATCAAAATTTTTCCTTTCTTTCATTTAAATCATTTGTTATTTGACATTAAATACATATAATATAACCTATATAACTTAGTGCATTGTGTTAGATAAATATATATATGCCCGTTTAATTTTATTATAATTATTTTTCTAACTTCAGCATAAAGAATAATAACCTTTTTAAAAATAATACCTTGAGCTAATTCTATCTGCAATAGTTGTTTTGAAATGAACAGGTGTAGAATGGAGGCACGGATAACTTAGTAATTTATCTCATTAATAAATAAGTTTGCAAATACGAATAAAATATGTAATTATCAGTATAGTGTCAAACAAAAAAAACTCCTTTCCCAAATAAGAGAAGAATGGGATATGTCCCTCTCTTACAGATTACAAGCATGCATCTCAAGAATGAATTCCGGTTCAGGAAACCATCCTTGTATTGTATTAGTTGCTGCATTACTTTAGTACTGAGAAATATAAAACTAATTCAATATACATTGTTTATGTGGATTTAATATCAGGCATATTAATTTTAGATTTTTTAAAGTAAAAAGAAATAGGGGGAAATTTCGTTAGCAGGTGTCCTCGCCAAGTGCCGATCTGTCGCCAAATTTGAAGTTCGTTGGACAGTTTGTTTACGATAGCAATAGTTTCAGTATCTGTTGCAACCTGTGTTTGGAGTTGAGTTGTTAACTGGTGCTGTAGATTGATGAAAAAAATGCTTGGTGGGTTCATTAAACGATACCAGGATGTTTGGTAAAGGAATTTTGTGATCGGTTTACCGATTACAGTTAAATTGCCTAAACCAAAGTTTTATAAGGAGCTGAATTTGAATTCGATGCTTGAGTTCTTGTTTGGTGAGTTATTTCGGAGAATATAAGGTGTATTTGGAAATGTGTTGTGTTATTTGAAGTGTAGTGAATATTATGTTGTTTAAAAAGGAAGTGTGTGTTTATTTGAAGGAGGGGGAGGGTGTGAATATAAAGTTAAATAAAAGGAAGCGTTTTGGTGTTATGTTATTAGCTGGTGTGCGTTATGGATATTTTTGAGGAGTTTCTTAAAATAACGGTAAGTGTTTTTTTTTTTTTTAAGAATTTTTGCAATTGCTTAAGGTTTTCAATGTGAATTGTAAATGGATATTTGATGTTATGTTTTCATATAGTGACTTTATATGAGGTGTATAACTAGGTTGTTTAATCCACCGATGTTTTTTTGAGTTGAAAACGGGCCAGTGTTTGCCCAGTTTACATTAGCTGTACCGCTAGGTCGCTGAATCCACTGAGGTTTTTTTAGTTAAAAACGGTCCACTGGTTGCCTAGTTTACATAGCTGTAGAACTAGATTGCTTAATATACTGAAATTTTTATAATTAAAAGCGGTTTACTGTTTGCTCATTTTGAATTGCCTGTTACTGAAATTGCTGACATTTTTTAGTGTAAAGTATGGATGGTGTATTTTGTTTTATTGTTTCTTTTTAGTGGAATGTCTGTGCAATTTTAATGTGTTAAAGTGCTTTATCTTTGCTGACAGTGCTCACTGTGTTGTATTATTTTATCGTATTCTAAAATGGTGTTTCACACGTGAAAAATTTGGCGAGAAAAAAAAAGCACCAAGTAGCGGGTGTTGGCGACAAAAAAAAATTGCCAAAAATAGCTGACACCCGCTTACGAAATTACTCCCAAGAAATATATAGAGAGAGAGCAAAAATGAATAACTATAAAGAAAATTATTAAATAAATAGTAGTTCTGCAGTAAGTTGGCCTGCAAAGAGTTTATTGATTTATATTCTAACTGGAAAATATAACTGATTTAAAAAACATAAAGGTAAAAAAAATTAAAAAGTTCATAAATTTGAAAAGTAATAGAAAAAGCCAGTCAAAAACTACATATTTTTCTGAGTGAACAATAATATACTTTTATCTATGGTCATAAAACAAATTAGAAGCCTTTTATAAACGGCAGCAGAAAAAGATAGTACTGCATTAAAATTGAAGTTATTTTTATATTTTAATTAATTATTATTTTGTAATGAAAGTTTTCTTTTAGACTAAAATTATTCTGTTTTGAAATAAACTATAAAATTTAAATCCAAAAAGTGTTATACTATAAAAAAAAATCTTAATAAAACCCACCTTGGTTGGGTTTTTTGTTTGTTTTTTTAAACCCTGAACAATATTGAAAATTAACTTATTCTGCATGTATCACAAATATATCCTCCATATATCACAAACAGTTCTTTTACAGGGCCACTCATAAGAATTACATTACACTGAATTGGGATCTGCAACTACTGAAACGATTCGAAATTTTTTTTCACTGATAGAAAGCTACACTATTCCTGAATATTATAGGCTATCTTTAAGTATGCAGCATAACTAGTTCTTTTTACAGGGACACTCAAAAGAATTCTAATACATTATGCTATGTGGACATCTCTGTAACTACTGAACAGGTTCTAAAGATAAAGTAAATAAAAAACTTTGTAAAAAACACACATAAGAAGTAACAAGTTTTAGATACGTACGTTTCTACTACAAATTGTTTTAGTCTTCCTCAGTGAAAGCCCTTCGCCACTTAATCTTTTTCTCTGAAAGCTACACTATTCCTGAGTAACATAGGCTGAAATTCTTGCATGTAGCATAATTTACTGGAACACTCAAAATAATCTATACTCTTAAAATCTGTGCACGTCTGTCTCTAACATCATCTCCTCCGTAACGGCTGGGAGTTGAATTTCGATCAAGGTGTCCCCGGATTCGAAAAATTCCGAGGAAGGTCTTCCGCTGAATTAAATTTCGAAATTCGAATTAGTTTAGGAGATATTAATTGATTAAAAAAACCGTCAAAATCGCCAATTTTTGCTCTCTGCAACTCTGCGATTGTAACCCCTGTAGTCAAAAAAGGGAGAAATAAGCATCGAGGTTGCCATGTTTGGCGAATTTATTAAATGATTTACACTCTTGCATTAAAAATAAAGGAATAATAATTTTTTTCTGTTTCAAATATTTGCTAGGTTATTTTTTAAAGTATCGTCTGCGTGGGAAATCAGACCAGGAATGCAATATTTTTCATACGCAAAAGAAAAAGGATTTGTAAATTTCCGAGACTAAAGTGTATAACTTTATAATTTGGCGACAAATAAAATGGCTTAAATGCCGATTTTAAGAAAATAGTTTGCAGCGGTTTGCACAGTTTTAGGTCTTAGCGCAATTTACTGAGAGCGTAAAGAAATGGTATTTTTAAAAACAAGTGTAGGTTTTACTAGAATTTAGCCTGAAATTTTAATTTTCTGTTCAGAAATAATACAGTTATTAAGGCGATTGTAAATGATCTACAGAATTTTCATCAAGTTAAATAAATTGATTTAAGTTAGGGAAACCCCACCAAATTTCAGAAAATTAAATTTTTTCATTTGTATTGCTAATTCTATGTCCCGATTGATATGAGTTGGTGTTACGAGCGTATGAATAGATAATATTTTTTAATCCCTCCAAACAAGGTGTAATAAAATAGGAAGTCTTTATAAATACGAATGCTGTTTGAGATGAATGAGAATATTTTTTAAACCCAGTATGACTAGCTGATAATGCCTTTAAATTATTGCATTTATTGTCAATTTTAATGTGTGATTCATTTTGGCTATTTGCCATCGACTGCCGACGTTAATTATGCCAAAATGGCAGTTCTAGCAAAGTGAACATAAATAAATCGTATCATATTCTATTTTTAACACTGCTACAGTTTCCGTAGCAACGGAATCCATTGTTGCCACTTAAGTTGTTCAATTTAATAATTAAGTGAAACCACTCATTTCTACAGCTCTTAAGACCCAAAAAAGTGAAAACGCATTAAATATGAAACAAATAGAATTTTAACATATTTGCGCATTAAAAATAACCGAAGTTTTTTCCGGCAATTCTGCATATTCTTCATTTTATTTCCTTCGCATGTGACGTCATTTTCACGTCATTGTCTTCTGTTTTGCTCTCAGATTATGCAGAGAAGCACATTACACGCTAACGTATGTGCTGCTTCGGCTGACATAAGGAAGCGCTTTTGTCGGGTGCATATTTTCCTAACCCCTCTGTGTGTATAAATTGAAGCAATGAAACTTTGTAGGCCTTTTTTTTTTTTTTTTAACTAGAAAAAGGCAGATTAACGTCCTTAATGTGGAAGAAGCGATATGGAAAATTATTTAATTGGTAGCCGTAATGCGAAATGATAATCTGTTATTCACATGCGCAAAGCACCAAAATTTCGAAAGTATGAAAAGTCGGGAATATGAATTGAAAATCCAAAATAAATCACCAGAGACTATAGGATAAGCATCGTGTACGAGAATGATACTGCAATCATGTACATAACAAAGGCGCTTGCAAGGAATACAAAATATAATATGAAATTAATTGCTCTTTCTTCCCATGGCGTTTGTGGAATCTTTCCAAATAATGGGATCCGATGAGCTTCGAATATTTCATATAAATTACTTATATGTTAAAGTTCTATTTGTTTTTTCATATATATTCCAGTTACAAGACTAAGAGCTCTAGAAACGACTTCAGATTTTGTTGAATATTGAATTTGACACTATACAATTAATCTATATTAAAAATTAAAATATGTAATTAGTTATTTATTTAGTGTGAATTGGCAGTGAGATCAACATTAGTTTTATGTAACAAGTGTGCTACTGTATTAAGAGTTCAGTAAGGGTAATAAGCTTTTCCACTTAAGTTACGTCACAAATGTTTTCATTTACGAAAGCGACAAGATCTTCAAGGAAACAGGATGCATTTTGGTTTCTGGACGTACAATGTGCATCGATTGTTTCGAGTAAGTTTTTTTAATTTAGGTAAAATTTAATAAGGTTTAAATTTAATTTTTCAACTTCAAAGTCATCTGCAACATAACTGTGCTAATGCATTGTCCACGCTTTACAAAATGCAAGATAAGATAAAATAGTATTCAACATCATGTAATGTTATTCATATGGTATGTATGAATGCTATAAATTAAATCTAAAAAAAAGAGAATTATATGATGTAGAAAGAAGGCATTTTTCGAAAGAGAAAAGTTTTGTCTGCATACCGTAAACTTCTTACTTTTCTGATCGCCAGTGACAATGGTGTAGTTTTTGTGTAATCATGTTGCAATAGTCTCAAATTTCCACTCATGGAGTCAGCTTTTCGTCAGAATTCCAGCAATTTTTCACTATTAGAGATTCCTATTACGAATTATATGTGTGTAAGAAAAATATTCGTCTCCTATTGTGTGGAGAACGGGTAAGCAGCTAGTTCAAATAATAAAATTGTACATGTTCTATAAATAAAATGCTTTTATTATACAGTATTTTACATTATTTCTGTTTTAAATATAATTTTCTTTGTAGACTAGTGAAAAAAAGTAGTAAGTTGCTAATATTGAGCTCAACTCTTACTGGGCTGTGGAATAGGAAGTTATTTTACAGTGGAAGAGTCGCTGCTTTATCAGAAGTAGATGGGACTGCTACAATGAAATATTTGCATGCAATTCCTGACTCTCGTTCATTAAATGGCCACGATGAGATGACACAAAAACAATCACTAAAGACAGGATATTTTTTTGTCCAAATGAATTTGCTTCTGTTACTCCATTTACGTTTGCTTGCTAATATAAAAAGTATCAAAGCAGCTCACAATAAACATTACAACAGACTCTATGATAAAATTAAGTAAATAACCTGAGAATTTTGTTGTAAAATAGTATGAGTCAGAAATAAATTATGTAGAATTTCGGCAATTTCTTTTATTCACAATATTATTTACTTTTTGTTTATTTTAAACGAAGTATAAGACATGGTATATGTAAAGTTAATTTAGATACTTTTTTTATTTTATTTTATTTATTTTTTTTTTGGGGGGCGAATGGAGACAATGTTTACCAATTATATTTTGAGTGTTCCTGTAAATTATGCTACATGCAAGAATTTCAGCCTATGTTACTCAGGAATAGTGTAGCTTTCAGTGAATAGATCTTTAGAATCGGTTCAGTAGTGGCAGATATCTGCATGTAGTGTAATGTATTGAATTCTTTTGAGTATCCCTGTAAAAAAACTAGTTATGCTGAAAGATAGCCTCTAAGATTCAGGAATAGTGCAGCTTGCTATCAGTGAAAAAAAAAATTCGAATCAGTTCAGTAAAAATTTCAAGCGAATTGTACAAACGGTGTAGGCTTTTTGTGCTTAACTTTTTTGAGTGATTGCTTGGAATTTTTATAGAGTGTGTCAGGAATCAGTGTAACTATATAGTAGGATTTTATTGCTCTGTAAAATTTACATTATTCAGACTATTTGCATTGAAAGGAAATGTTGCAACCATAAACTGAATCGGCATGGACGCCTAAGTTATATGAACAGCATTTCTATTAGTATGTCTGAAACCTTTTCCTGAAGATTGCCTATGATCAGTTGCTAATGTAGAATCAAAGTTAAAAAAAAAAAAAAAAGAAAGAAAGAAAGGCAAACAACTCCGAAGAATGGTAATAAGTTGTGAGCTGCTAAGTGCCAGCTAAATCCAGTACCGCCCGCAACTTATTAAAAATCGTCAAATCCTTAAACACGCATGAATGTGAGTTTTGTATCTTTTCCCAGTTTTCCACTAGTGTTGGGGCTCTGTTTTTTGCTTACATTACAGTTGAAATATTGGGATTGTCACTAGGACATTGATAAAATCACTGAAATAAAAATGGAAAAAAGAAGAAGAAACAGAAAGTCCAGCTGAAAACATGCCCTTGGCATGTCAGGCAACAGATTTTTCCATTCTTGGTCATCGATATGTTTGTTTTTATGTGAAAAACAGCACACACTAAGTGATAGGCAGATGAACTGTAAATCCAAAGTTTTAAACGCATATCATTTTAATTTTAATTTTTTTTTTTCAGCTGTATTAAGTGGTGTAAATTAATGAAGCACGATTGAAGAAGTTTCCCTAGTACACAGCAGTGTGTCCAATTTCTTTTGGGAGGTCCAGTAAAAAATAAATTCAATTTAGCATTTATATTATGGGATATGAAATGACCCCTATCAGTTATCCAAATTTTGAATCGATATCAGGGTTGTTGATTTTTTATTTATGATTTCTTTTTAAACTGTTGGGCAAACTGAATTTTATTTACTTATAAACTTTGTTAAAAGATGCTAAAAAGGGGGATCCTCTTCGAAAAATGTCTAGGCTCAGGGATGAGATTTGTCAGTTTTTAGGCTGATTTCAGCTTTTTTGTGAATTATGAGTAACTAGTGGCTACCTGCGACTTTGTCCGCGTCGGCTTTAGAATTAGGTCCCAAGAGAAACGAAGCATGTGTGAATAACAGATATGTTTGTGACTAAAGAAACTGCATTTAAATATTATTTGCTTTTTACTTATTTTAAATGAAGTATAATGCATGGTAGTATACTTCATTTAAAATAACAGAGTATGTAAAATTACTAAATTTAGATTTTTTTCAGGCATTTGGCGAATAGAGACAGTTACGACAGTATTTGCGAACTGTTTTGAGTGTTCTTGTAAAAGAAATATTTATGCTATATGAATGAATTTTAGCCTATGTTAATCAGGAATAGTGCAGCTTTCTATTAGCTGTAAGTTTTAGAATCGGTTCTATAGTTACAGACAGAGATACCCATAGAGCGTAATGTATTAGAATTATTTTGAGGGTTCCTGTAAAGGAACTATTTACACTACATGCATTAATTTTAGCCTATAATACTCAAGAATAGTGTAGCTTACTATCAGTGAAAAAAGTTTTGGAATCTGTTCAGTACTTACAGAGATACACATAGAGCGTAATGTAATTCTTATGAGAATCCCAGTAAAAGAACTATTTGTGATATATGCATAAAAGGTAGCCTATAACACTCAGGGTCCCCCCAGTGTCTAAGAGGGTCTGCTCTCAAACCTGGAAGGCGGGAGGTGCCAGGTTCAAACACCTGTCGCGCCTGTCGACCTAGCCGCTCGCAGTTTTCAGTGTTTTTTTTCAAAAACCTCGCGAAAATACGGGCTAGGATCCGGGCACACAGAGGAATTCTCCATATACGCCTAGGACCCTATAGGCCTAAGACCATATAGGCCTAGGACTTTCAATCAGTGAAGAAAGTTTTAAAATCGGTTTAGTTGCTACAAAATTTCCATAGAGCGCAATGCATTAGCATTATTTTGAGTGTCTCTGTAAAAGAATTATTTATGCTATATGCTTGAAAGGTTGCCTGTATGTTAATCCAGGGCATAAGCTATCTTCATTACAAATTTTTCCACCATTTTTGTGTGATTCAGTCAAAAACATCCAAACACATAAACGTATACATTTATATTATTTGCAGGATTTGGAAATTTACGAACTTTAAGAAACACATATCTGGACTTTTCTTGGTACTTACCTATTATCCCAGCGGTCATTCCCGCCAAACTGTTTTTTTCGTCAAATGAGTTGCCAATCGTATTCAAAACCATTAATAATTTCATGTGCCCAGCATTTATCTCGGCAAAAAATCACTCGTCTTGGCGGACCGCCGGGATAATACGTAAGTACATTTTTCTTTATTTATGCTTTTTAATTTGGCGTAAAATCAACATAATTTCCATACTTATTTACGTTTTTCAAATGCATGTGATTTTGCAAATAGAATTTCTGCTTTATTTAAAAAGCATAAATCATTTTGTGCGGGCAATGAAACGGTTTTTAATTAATAGTTAGAAACGTAATTAAAATTTCCGAGCCTCGCAGGTACACTTTACTGAAGTCATGTGTGCAGGCGCATGCTCAAATTTTCAAAGCTCTGCTTTCTGTAGATTTGTCTGGAGAATATTCAATTTTATTATTAGAGATAGATAGATTTGGCATAAAACTGGCATAATTTCCGTATTTAATGTTTTTCAGATGTACGTGCTCCTTTATTGAAGTAATAGCATTCTTGTTAGCTCAAAACATGAATCATATGATACGGGTGAAACTCGCCAAGCATGGCAATGTAAAAACGGTTTATAATTAATAATTAAAAATCTAGAATTCTAAGTAGCCTATAACGAATTCCAGGGTCCCATCTATATCTAAACCGAAATGCATCCTAATCGATTCAGCGGTTTAGGCGTGAAAGCATCATAAACAAACAAACTCACTTTCGCATTTATAATATTAGTTAGGATTCACTTTTTTGTATTTTTTCGCTGTAAATTCCACTTTTCTTCTGTAGATTTCTAACATTAGTTATTAATTGACTGTGTAATACTTTTATCTTGTACCATGTTCTGATGTTTTACTTCTTAAAACTTTCTTCACATATATATTACATATAAATATCTTGTGTACTAATTCTTTGCTCTCGTATGATTTTAGTTTTTTTTTCCCCTTTTTTGCCAATCTCATCCCTGTAGGCTAGGCCCCTATTTTATTAAAAGTTTTCCAGTCTAATTAGTTTTAATTGTTAATTATTCAATCAAACTAAATTTTTGATTAATGGTTGATTGAATGTTAATTTTGAAAATAAT
Organism: Cheiracanthium punctorium; assembly: GCA_038373885.1. Classification (NCBI taxonomy): domain Eukaryota; kingdom Metazoa; phylum Arthropoda; class Arachnida; order Araneae; family Cheiracanthiidae; genus Cheiracanthium; species Cheiracanthium punctorium. Next base: position 1,425,295 of record JAWZYV010011997.1, read on the forward strand.
TTACTATCGATCTTTAATTATAAAATTCCAATGAACAATTGATTAATTGTTGGTTGTTCAAACAATTACTTTTTGCATAACACTGAGAGAGATATATTTTTAATGCTGAAGTACTTTTTTAATACATGTTTACATTTATTTAGGACTGAGTTAAAATTCATTATTTTATTTGTAATTTGTTTTTATTCATAGTCACAAATTTTGTTCCTTTCAGGAGGTATATTATTAATATTGGATGTTTTCTCTTTGTAGTAGTGACAGTAATTCTGATGATGAAAAGGCAACAATGAAGTCAACAGCAGTTGAACCAGGATCAAGTAAAAAGAAGAAAAAGAAACATCATAAGCACAAACACAAACATAAGCATTCATCTCATAAAGTAAAAAAATCTTCAGATGTACATAAACATAAACATCGTAGTCACGTCGACAAGAAAGAGGTTAATAATATGGGTCTTGAGGAACTTGAAAAAGAGAAAGCTTTAATCAAGGCAAAATTAGCAAAAGTAGATGCTGCAGTGCAGCATGCATCTTTAGTGTCAGCTGACTACGGTAGCTCAGATGAGGCATCTCCATTACCATTAGAAATTGAGCCTATCAAGCTTGAACCTGAGCATACCTATAGACGTGTAACTTCTTCTGAATCAAAAGATAGTAGTCATAAAGCATCCTCTAATAACCATAGGACTGAAAAAGTTAGTGATAAAATAGATGTTAAAAAGAAAGTAACTAAGGATGTCCGCAGCTCAAAAGAAATGGAAAGTGAAAAATCTAGGAGCTCATCTTCATCTAAAAGGAATACTAGTATACATGAGCATAGCCAAGAGCGCAAAAGCTCATTTGCAAGGTTAGTAATTTTTCTTATTTTCAGTCTTTTAAAACCATTTTTTTTTTCTTAAGAAAAGAGCTATTTTATTTTTTAGAGGATACACCTGGATGCCTTTATAATCTTAAAACCTTTATCCAAAATTTATAATTGCCCCTAACATAAACTAAATGAAAAGCAACTGTTGTCTTATCAAATTTAAAAATTCATTTAATTTAAATTTCACATTAATATAAATCTTATAAATAAAAATGAAATTCTGTTTGTTTGTTTGTTTGTGGATTTGAGTCGTATACAAATCCACAAAAATGGACCTATCAGCCTGAAATTTAGCACAGATATGTAAAATAATATAGAATAAATCATAGTCCACTTTAAAACTTTGAAAGTCCACCCGTTCCCGGAATTTAAGAGATTTTTTATGCACTTCACGAAAAAATCTTTCCGTAATTGTAATCCCTGTAGTGAAAAAGTGTGAAATAAGGATCGTGGTTGCCATGTGTGGCGATTTTGCTGAATAAAATGTCGTTCGTATACAAATCCACAAAAATGAACCTATCGGCCTAAAATTTAGCACAGATATGTAAAATAATATCGAATAAATCGTAGTCCACTTTAAAACTTTGAAAGTCCACCCGTTCCTGGAATTTAAGAGATTTTTTATGCTTTTCACGCAAAAAGCTTTCTGTAATTGTAACCCCTGTAGTGAAAAAAGTGTGAAATAAGGATCGTGGTTGCCATGTGTGGCGATTTTGACGAATAAAATGTTTTAAATTCTCAAAGTAAAAATAAAAGAATAATAATGATTTTTTTTTTTGTTAGTTTATATTCGTAAGGTTATTTTTTTTTTAAATTATAATATCGTGTGCATGGGAAATCAGAGCAGGAATGTAATGCTTTACACGCAAAACAATAAGAATTGAAGATTTCCGAGGCTAATGTGTAAATTTTTTTAGTTTGGCGAAAAAATAAAATGGCTGAAATATGGATTTTGAGTAAGTGAGTTCTAGCGGTTTGCACAGTTTTCGGCTTGGCGCAATTTATTGAGAGCTTAAGGAAATAGATTTTTGAAAACAAGTGCAAAGGTTTTATTAGAATACAGCGTTAAATTTTAATGATCCGTGAAGAAATAATGCAGTTATTAAGGGATTTCAAGCGATCTAACTTCAGAATTCTCGCCCATTGATTTAAGTTGGGGGAATTCCGCCAAATTTCAGAAAATTGAAATCTTCTCATTTAGTACATCGGAGTAACGATGAATAAAACACATTATAGTTGATAATTTAAAAAAAAAAAAATCGGCTGTATTAAGGAATTCCAATTTTCAAATAAATGCATGCTACTCTTTGGCAGTCGAACCATTTCCCATATTGATTGCTGCTAAGTCAATGCTTCGAATGATTCCCTGAAAAAACTCTTGCAAAATGGCCTATGTTGGCATTTTGGCGAGGCTTAGATTTGAAACTGGATTTTATTTGAGACTGGTATATATATAATAACACTGGTTATAGATAAAAATGAATGTTGGTATGTGTTTATGAGGTTGAAAAACTCCAGCACCGTTGAGCACCGTTGCACGATAAAATTTGGTTCACCTAAGTCTTTTATGATGGAGAAGGTTTTTATGCTATCCGTTTTCCTTAACTTGCCACTTGGTGCCGCAGCACAACGTTGAATTCTATTCCGTTTAGCCGTTTGCTATGCGAATATCGTCCAACCGATTTCGATGAAATTTGGTACACACGAATATTAGAACACGGAGAATATTTTTCACTATCCATTTTGCTGTAACTTGCCGCTAAATGGCGCTGCAAAGCATCAACTTCTATACCGTTCGATCGATCGGCATAAAAATTTTTATACTTACACATTTGAGCACGAAGAATATATTCTAACTGCGTTCCTTTTGATGTTACTCACCACTAGATGACACTGCAATGCATTATTATTTTAACTCGCCACTAGATGACGCTGCAGCAGGCCAAATTCTTGACCATTCAAACGGTCGCTATGAAAATCAGTATACATAGCTATTTGAAAAATGAGAATATTTTGGCGTTATCCATTTTGCTATAACTCGCCACGTGACGGCGCTGTAGCAAATCATTACTTTAATTAACTACTAGATGGCCCTGCAGTGTATCACTTCTTGACTGTGCAAATGATCGTTATGAAAATTGGTATACATAGATAGTTGAACACGGTCGCTATGAAAATCAGTATACATAGCTATTTGAACAATGAGAATATTTTGGCGTTATCCATTTTGCTATAACTCGCCACTTGACGGCGCTGTAGCAAATCATTACTTTATTGAACCACTACATGGCCCTGCAGTGTATCACTTATTGACTGTGCAAATAATCGCTATGAAAATAGGTATACATAGATATTTGAACACGGGGAACAGTTTGGCGCTATCCATTTTCCTATAACTTGCCACTAGATGTCGCATCAACACATGAACTTCAGTACTGTCCAGCCGATAGTCATGAAAATTCGTATACATCGATATCTGAATGTGAAAAATATTTTCGCCGTATCCGTTTTGCTAAAACTCGCCACTAGATTGCGCTACGCCGCATGGCCTTCTGCACCGTACAAACGATTGCCTTGCAATTCGGTATGCATGATTATTGGACACAATATAACGCAATATCCACTTTGCTATATCTGTTTATTACAATGAATAGTAATCACCACAAATCGTAATATCAAAAAGTCCATTCATTCCCGTGCGAAGAACAGGTACTTCAGCTAGTCATAAATATATACAAAATGGCATTTTTAGCAGTCAGGATCACTGCTTTGGAACATGCGATAGAAAGTTTCTCAAGTTTATTTCTTTTGTGTTCTTTCCCGTAGCAAAAAAGATTACTAAGGAATTCTAAGACTGGATAATTTGTCATCTTGTCCCCCTCCCCTTAGATATGAAAATGATCTAATCAGAATTTTATCTTGTAGTGTTGTAATGCATGAAGTGTTTTACGATGTTCAAAATTAATGTGTCATAAAATGAAACCTATAAAAGTAAAAATTGTTATTAGGCATGCACCGAATATTTTGTTGGTATTCAGTATAATGCCAGTTCGGCAGACAAACCGAATATTCGGTTCGGCCGAATACTTTAATATTCGGCAACCAAATAATAAACAAATTTAAATATTCGACAATTCGTAAACAAACACATATTTTTTTATACCATGAATTAAAGATATAGTATTGTACCATAGTACTAAATTAATTCAAGTTGTTACTTACTAATATCACATTAATATTAATTGTAATGTAAGAGAAAACACTCAGATGTGAAATTTAAATTCTGTTGCTTTTTAATTTTTCTTAAATCTTATAACACATTACATTAACTTTACTATTACTCATTTAATTATGAAAAAGTAAAAAAGAAAAACCTCATAAAATTAAGTGTTCATAAATATGTACAGTCAATGACCTGCTAAATTTTTTATAAAATATGCAGCTAAAAAAAATAATCATCTCATTTCACAAATATTTTTTAAAAAAATTATGGTACGTATCAAGACGGACACCACTTATGCTTGGCGATTTTTTAGTCGCCAAGCACTGATGCTTGGCGATTTCGTAGTCGCCAAATATGGCAATGCACGAAACACAAATTTTTTTTAAAAATCTAGAGTAAAACCTATAGTTTACATTTAAATAAGAACCTGTTAATTCAAAGGTTTCCTTATGTACATACGTATAAAAACTGACACTTGAATATTAAAACGTGCTACCAATTTCACTTGAATCGAAGTCTGTTTTAATGCGGTTGTTCCCGTAAGACACATATGTATTATAACTGACACATTAGTATTAAATATACGTCTATTTTTACTCTATATGGATGTCTGTTTTAATACGGTTGTTCCTGTATTGCTTATACGATACATATTATAACTGACACATGAGTATTAAACATACTTCTATTTTCACTTTATATCGAGGTCCGTTTTAATATGTATGTTACCATACGCAACATACTTATTACAATGGGCTTCCGTATTATATGCATAATCAATTTAAATAAAAATATATGCTTACTTTAACAATTCAAAAAGAATCTCACAAATAATCTTCATAATCTCAAATTTGAACCATTAAAATGTGTGTGTATGTATGTATGTGTGTGTATATATATATATATATAATATATATATATATATATATATATATATATATATATATATATATATATATATATACAAACTGTATTTGTTGAAAATTGAAAACGAAGCATTCTTCACAAAAAACAAAATGCACAAATAACTATGAAAATTTAAATTATCGAAATTCTAAAAAATATTTACTTTGAAACTTTGAACATACATACCTGGCGGTGATAATCATTCCAGTGCATGATTGTTTTATCAGCTAATACGTGTTGTCTTTCCCACCATTTACTTGAAGTTAACTCTTCCCACCAACAATAAATAAACCTAATGGCTTTCAAAAACGATATTCTAGAACCAAAACACCAAATTCCTGCACGTATACCTACAGAAGTTCTACATTTCTAAACCATACTACGAAGTAAGTACATCTTCATTTTATGATTATTAATGCAAAATCTTTTTTTCTTGTACAAAATGAATAGATTGTTCTTTATCATTTGGTAAATCATATATGTACTTAACATAATTTAAAATGTTACGAAAATACAATATAGTTAAACAACATAAAGTAAAAACACTTTGAATTCACCCTCGACTGCGTATTAAGACGAAAAATAGTCCTTACGAACAAAAATGGCTGTGTTTAATGATGTATTCGACAAAGGGTTACCTCAGTCAAACATTTTTCAGGCTTGGCATGTTAGCACATATTTAGCGCAATTTTGGGGAAATGAAAACTACTGGCCGTTTTGGTACGTAAGTACCAAAATTATTAATAATACATAAAGGAAACACTTGGATATTATATTTTGCAGCATTTTAATTTCTAAAGTTTTACAGCATATGAAATATTGTTTAAAAACTAACTAATTAAATTAATCATTACCATCAAGGTTTAACAATGATTTAATAATTTTAATTAAATATTCTGCATTCGGCCAAATATTCTGTCAGAACTTTAACTGAATATTCGGTATTTGTTATTCAACAAAATATGATATTCAGTGCATCCCTAATTGTTATGAATATTATATTTATTTTACTTAAAATATATATATAAAATTCTGAAATTAATCGTATTAGAAAAATAATTTTTTTAATTGAATTTTTTTGACATTAATCATGTTATTTTTTGTCAAATATCTTTTATAATATTTTTTAAACTTAATTTTCTAAGATTAAAAAATGTTATAAAAGATTTTATTTAAATTATAATTAGCTGGAATAAAATAGAAATACAATGTTTCCAAAGATCTGGGGTTTTGACATGAAAGTAAAATCCATTGTGAAACCTAATAAAAACCATCATGCATCAAAATCTTGCAAGCCTTGGGTACCTAAAATTAAAATACTTATTTGTCATTTACTTGATTTAAATATGAAATAAAAATTTCTTATTAAACTATGTGGCTAAATAAGTCCTTGTAATTTTTATTTTAGAGATAAGAAAGATGAAGCAAGTTCTAGAAACCATGAAAGATCATCACCAAAGTATAAACCATCTCCATCGCCACTGAGAAATGAAATTCCATCTAGGAATGATCGATCACGTATACCTCACAAACGCAGTCCATCCCCTAGTCATCGCCGTGAAGTTAGAAGAATATCTCCTCCTCATCATAGAGACAGAAATTGGGTTTCACCTCCTCGACCACAATACCGTCATAGTCCATCACCAAGAACATCACATAATCGATATTCTGATAAAAGTAGGCCTGAAGGACGTCACAGAAGTCCCAGGCGATCTCGTAGTCCTATTCTGCCAAGGTCTGTTGAACGTTATCCTCCTGAACACAGGAGAAGATCTGTTGGACGCTCTTCTCCTAGGAGATATGGTGATAGAATGGCTGGAAGTCGGGGTAGAAGTGTAGAAAGAAATGGTCGTTCAGGTAGTCCAAGGAGAGATCGTAGACGGTCAAGAGACAGGTTATCTAGACCACGTAATTCTAGCAGAAGTAGTCCTCGGCATAAATCAAAATCAGGGTAAGCTTAATTGAACAATATGCATGCATAATCTATCCAACAATAAGGATATTAAATCATTATAAGCTACAGAAATTTGTAATATACAGTCAACTCGGTTATAGTGAATGCAAATTGTTAGTCCCGATTCACTTACATTAGAAATGTGCATAGCATTTTTCGGTTTTAGTGAACATGACTTCAGTTATAGTGAACCTAAAAACTGAACTTCGAAAATTCTGGAAATTGTGGAGATGAAGTATTTTGATGTTTACATTTTGAAAGGTTGTCTGTATTGCATTCGATAAATACACAAAGAGATTATCAAGCATCTATTCCAAAGTACAGGGGAATTGTAAGGGGAGAGGGTACTCCTTTTGTCCGATACCCCCAGTGCTTGAAAGATAAGCTCATCTTTTCCACCCTGCATGAAAGGCCATGACACCCACACTTCCACAATAAGAAAGGTAGCAATGACAATTTTTCAAAGAAACATGCAAATTTTTTCATTCTTATTCTTGACCAGAAAGAAAAGACCACAAGCACTTCAGTCCAATTCATCAAACTGCGCCCCTCCTAATTGTATTCACGCTTGCTATCTGTGGGCATCTGTAAAAGGAGATTAAATTCTTAGTCGGTTAGAATCAGTGGCATTTTCGGCTACTGAGCACTTAACAAAAAGTAGGGTATTTCATGTTGAACAAAAAGGACATGTTTCTCTTGTCCTTGAACGATTCCATTTACAGAGTTGCCAACTCTCCTGATTTAGGCAGGAGACTCCTGATTTTTCATTGATCTCCTGCCAACCTGATTTACGATACATTTCTCCTGATTTTTGATTATTTGCTCATTTTCTCCTGATTTTTATCATTTATTACATGAATAATGCAATTTTTTGAAATTTAAATCTTTTTATAAGTTTTGTCGTGGCAAGGAACCCTTCTAAGCATTTTCCCCTTTCCTGCAATCAAACTAGTTCCAGGAACCCACGCATGCATGTGTGATATCATAAAGTTTAGACTTTACTGACAAATGTATAATAGTGAAAGAGATGCAGCTTCATGTTCTAAAGCATTGAAATTTCTATCTTTTTCCATCACTCTTAAAAATGATTATTTTTCGACTTTCCAACTTAACATTTTTCATGTTGCTAAATATTTTACAAGCTACTGACTACCTAATAGAAGACATGACCCAAAATTGATTTTTTTTTGTGTTCCAAAAATATCTATATCTGGCAACAAACAGCACCAAAGATGCTTTTTTCTCTCTCTCTCCAAAATGTAGTTTCAGCTGATATAACCCTGATCTTTTAAAATTGAGTTTTTTAATCGAAAACAAGTCTCCTGATTTTTAGAATAAAGTCTCCTGATTTTTAGAATAAAATCTCCTGATTTTTCACTTTGCCAGGTTGGCAACTCTGCATTTACCATTCCCAGTGCAATAGAACGTGTTAGTTAAGGATTACCACTACATGCTATTGCTTGATTGGTTATAGCACTTTCCAACCAATTGAATGGAATCTCCCAAATTATTGTAGCACTTAGGAGTAATAAGATATAAATACGATTAATTATGTTTGATTTACATAAATATTCAGTGCTGGTATAAAACACTATTTTTTACTTATGTATATAATGTATTCCTTGTTCATATGGGGACACTTCATTTATAGTGAACGAAATTTGACGGTCCCCAGAGGTTCACTATAACCGGAGTCGACTGTACTTGGTTACTTTTCATCATGAAGCTATGAAATTTCATTGCTAGGATGGAGAGGGTTCCGGAAATCAATTGAATCAATAATAGTGTCATAAAATCCTAAAAGAACCTCCCTCCACCCAACCTTTTTTTTTTTTTTTTTTTTGAAAACAAGGTTTCTACAGACCTAGAAAGTCAGGGAAATGAGTTTTGCTCAGAAATTTGGAAAAAAAAGTCAAGGAAATTAGAAGAAATTTAAGGAAGGTCTGGAAATGTGCAGGAAAATTCTAATTTTGTGGCAAAAATTATGAAATTCTTACTGTTTGAACCAATTGTAGAAATTGTTTTATTTTCATTTTCTTATTTGACCTCGCAAATAATTTTAAAATGTGTCCTATGAACATATCTTGTGTAGTTGAAATATGCTTAATTTTATCCTAAATCAGAGTTACCAACTCTCTTGATTTAAGCAGGAGGCTCAAGATTTTTCATTTATCTCCTGCAAACCTGGTTTTGGATACATTTCTCATGATTTTCAATAATTTGTTCATTTCCTTCTGATTTGTATCATTCATTGCATGAAAAATGCAATTTTTCAAATTTAAATCTTTTATTTATATATATATATATATTTTAATGTCATGGCAAGCAACCCTTCTCGCCATTTTTCCTTTCCTGCAATCAAACTATTTCCTGAAATCCACTCATGTGACAAAAAACTTTGGGCTTCACCAACAAATGTATAATGGGGACAGCTTCGTGTTCTAAAGCATTCCAATTTTAACCCTTTTCCATCACTTTTAAAAATGATTATTTTTTTGTTTAATCCTCCTTTTTTTTTTTTTTTAATTGAAAACAAGTCTCCTGATTTTTGGAATAAAATCTCCTGATTCTTGCCCTTGCCAGGTTGGCAACTCTGCTGAATTATTATCAAACTTGGTTTTTGTTCAAATTCAGTGATTTCAAATAAAATGTTTGCATATAGTTATAAAGGGAAAAAATATATAAAAAGTTATTAAAGGAAGTAAGTAATATTAAAAATAGGAACACAAAATTTGTGAAAGCATGCTAGATAAAAAGTCGGGGAAGAGTGTGATAGATGCCTGGGAAGCAAATGCTGTGAAATCTGTAGAAACCATGGAAAAGCGAAACATACATTTTGGGTAGGGGGGCTTGTAATCAAGATTGAATCTTAATACTAAAAACATTTTTTTTTTTTTTAAAGTACACAGAAGATGGATAATAAGATTAAAGTAATTATTAAATCTATATATTATAAATTAAATGATGATTGAAAACAATTAGCATATAGGTCGAGAAATTTCGGTCAAAATTTTGACTAAAAAGTCAGGAGTCGGCTTATACACTGGCTGGGGGTGGGTAGGTGGGGAAGCCATTTTTATTTATTTGTTTGCCCTAAAAGTGGTCGTCGTTTTTTGGTACAGGAAAATCGCCACTTAAAAAACCCATCAAAGTCTGAATCGCTGTTAAAGTTTCCAAACAACTTGTTGAATTCCTCTTCTGTCATCAGCACGACCAGGTAAATCTCGTCATCTTCCATGGCCTCCGAAATACTCCTGTTGTCATAAAAAAAATTGTTTCATCCTCACCGCTGTCCATACCATTGGACGATACAGCACTTCCAGGCATGTATCCAGAAAAACATTTTGGAGGGAGTTCAAATGGTAAAAAAGGCAGAATTTTTCACAAAAAGACTATATCATTATCATTTTAGGTAAAAAAATCAAAATTTTGGGGGAGGATTCCGGACCCCCTGGACCCGTCCCTTAAATAAGTCCTTGAGCACTTCTTGAATGATTTTACAATCATCTCTGCCAGAATATTCGTCCATGCATCCTTTATTCTCTGTGAGATTGTTACAAAATCAACTTTAACTTGCCGCATTTTGTCAACACTGCATCCAATGCAGAGAATTAGTGGAATTTTATGGGTGGGGACAGCTAGTTGAAATTTATGTCCAAGTAAAATAGGATTTCTTACATTATTGATTTATTTATTTTTTCGGGGGGCAAGGTGGAGGGGCGACCATGGCCCCCACATCTGATTATGGACCCTGAACCCAGGATCAGAGACGAGGCCCTTCCCTCCCATTTTACAGTTGTGTGCTACATTATTATTGCATGTTTATATCTTACCCATATTTTCTTTTTGGAATGTGATTTAACCTGAAAATACAGGGTATAAACAAAGAGCTAAGTGTATGAATATGTTCACTGATATTTTTTTCATAAAATAAAGATTTCTGGGCAGAAAATCTGTGCTAATACACAAAGAAGTTCACACAGCACATGCAACGACAATAACAACCACCACCAATTTTATTAAACATTTATGACCAACTGTTTTATATAGATTTTAAATTTTAACACTAGAAGCGCCAGAGCAGTCATTTTGACTGTTTTCGCCATTTTATCTTGAATTCCTAAAAGACCCTTTACTTTAGGAAGTCATAATTTTTTGAATTCTCCTAAAAAATCTTGAAAATTATTGGCACTAAATATACATTGAATGAAAATAAAATTAATGGAAATATTTTTATGTATACCTAGAAGCACCACGAGCAGTCAAATTGACTGCTTGTGAAATTGAGTTTATTCATCGTACTCTATCACGCAGAAAAAATCTTATCATGAAGAAACATTTCCCTTACATATTCCTTTATTCACTATTTCTCTAATCCATGAAATACTTGTCATTTTCCGCCCCCTTCCCCAGCCCCCCTCCATTAAAAAAAAACATTGTCCCGTAATCGTTTTCGAGATACCATGGAAAATCTAAGATTAATTTTTAAGTCAAACAGGAGTCAACATTTAGAAACTGATAAGTTTGCTATGTTTTCAGATATCTGGAACAAATTTATAGAAATCTGTGCTCTTTCTTATAAGCCAGGAGAAAATCTGGTTTTGGATGAACAACTATTTCCATCAAAAGTTTGGTGCAAGTTTATTCAATGTATGCCGAATAAACCAAATAAATTTGGTATAAAATTTTGGATGCTAATTGATGTTGATTCAAAGTTTATTGCAATGCTTTTCCATACCTTGGAAAGGATAACGCAAGAAATAAAAACGAAAGCCTTCCTGAAAATATAGTAATGCGCCATCTGAGCCCTTATGTGAACACAGGTAGAAATATGACAGTGGGCAACTATTTTTCCTCGCTTTCATTAGCTAAAAAGCTTAAAATGAAGAATACAAGTTTTGTGGGGACAGTAAGAAGACATCGAAAAGAAATTCCGCATGAGATCAGGAAATCAAAAGCTCAGTTTCACGAAACAGTTTTACTGAAAAATGGAGACACTACACTGACATTGTATCAGGGTAAAAAGAATAAAAATGTCCTGCTTCTAAGTACCTTGCATACAGATGTAAATGTAAAGTCACAAACTGTGAAAAAACTTCCAGAAACAGAATTCTACAACAAAACCAAATGTGGAGTCGGCATTATTGACCAAATGACACGTAAATATTCTGTGCAGGCTGCTTCCCGTAGATGGCCCGTGCATATTTTCTATAATATGCTGCATTTGGCAGGAACTAATGCCTGCATTATCTACTGAGAAATGAGTAGTAAATCTATAAGACATAACTCTCTTTTTCAATTGGCAGCAGAATTGAGAGCGAGTCACTTGAAGAAAAAGACAAGTGCACAACTGCCCTCAGAAATTTCGAACACTACTAACAAAAACTCTCAAAAAAGAGACGGCAGTGCCAAATTGGATTTTGTTAGAGCAATGAAACAAGTGATATGTGCCAGAAATGTTCAAATTTCATATGTGGTAAATTCACTTCCAGCATTGAAAAAATTCTAATATGTAAAAATTGCGAATAGCATTAAAATGAGTTTTATTAAAAAGCAAGTAAAAATATTTTTTGTAGCATGTATTTTAACAAGAATCAACATTTTATTCTTTAAAAAAGCTTTTAAAAATACCATAAACTTTTTGTATTTAAATAAATGTACAAAATTGTTTGAGCAGTCAATTTGACTGCTGCTGGCGCTTCTAGGTAGAAAGAAAGTGCGGCGCTTCTAGTGTTAAGCTATAATTAGCTGTAAAATATCTTGTAAAATTAAAAAAAAAAAAATTCTAGTTTAAATTTAAAAACAATAACTAAACAATTAAATTGTGTCAGGCTGTGCCCTGGACCCAGGGGTCCTCCCATCCCCACCCTTGTGGGAACCATGTGGGCGACTGCTTCCCCCCCCCCCCCCTCCCAATCTGTCAGTGAACCGATGATTGCATCGAGAAGGAATTAAAATGATATGTATGCATTAGACTAGCCCATTTTAAACAAATCACTTCATTAGCCATGTATTTTCCCTCATTAATAGCATTTACAAATTTTTTATACATTATTTGTGTTTTAAATTAAAATTCTGAAATGTTTTCTAGAAATGTGTTTTAAACAAATTTGCAGCTGAATGATGGTCTGGTCTTCGTAGTTATTTTGTGTAATTGTAAAGTAGGAAGGCATTGGTAAGCCTTCTGAATTCAAGCAGTTTTTTCTTTTATAGGAGGGTTATCGAGCATAATATATTAAAACTAATGTATGTTTATTTTATTAATCAGTTAAATGTTGTTAATCATATTATACTGCTTAAAATGGAACTTGCTTTGTTCATTACATCTTTAGTTTACTATGTACTTCCAAAATATTCTGGTGCATTAGAACTTCTGAATATCATCATGTATTCTATTATGCAATAATTTATGACTACCTTTTGTCTCATTGTTTTGAAGTCTAGCTCTTTTGATTTTTCATTGTCATAAGAAATCTAACAATGGTCTTGTGTAATTTACATAATCTGAGTGACATTTTGATTTCTTCTGTTGCATCACTCTTTCCTTTAGTGGTGACCAAGATCCTGATTCAAAGCATCGCCGTAGTGACAAAGATAAATTTAAGGACAGTTTATCAGAAGGTCAGAAAATTCAGCATGAAGACTCTTCTGATGATCAGTATGTATTTTCTTTTCTTTTCTTTTCTTTTTTTTTTTTTTTCTTTAGGGGGTGGTGGCTTAAAATAGTTTTAGGAAATAACCTACCATATTAAAACTAAGCTTTATCTGGAAAATGCATTTTATTTATTATTATTAGGGTTTTTTATTTTATTTTTTTATAAAACATGCTATATTTGAATTGTTTGTTCCTGCCTTTATATGTTGAAAGATTACAAGGATCTTAAAGAAAATCAGTTTATTAGGACTTGAAACCTAATTTATTTATAACTAAGAGCTTGAATTTTTACAGAAAGAATTTAATTATTTTTTCTCTTTGCCATACCTACAGCTGTAAAAGTATATATGTGTTAACAATTTTATGTGTATTTCTTTAAGGAGTCGTTACAGTTTAAAAATTTGAAAATAAGTTCCAATGCTATAAAAAAGCCCTTAATAAATAAAATCGTATTTTTACAGTTGTAAGTTATGTAACACCTTGCATCAGAAAGGAAAACATTTAATAGACTTTTATTACTATATAATACTAATTGAAGTAACAGTTTCTGATGGATTAGTATGTAATCTGCCTGAATTCCTCATCAGCATTACATATGAGTACAAAGAATGGAATTATCATATTGGCAATAGATAGCAAAATTATGACTTCTGTGTGTTTTAAAAAGATTATAAGTTAAACAGTAACAAGCTGAATAGAATTGTCAATAGAGAAAGCATTTTTAACACTTTCCAACAAGGTTGAAAAGTGTTTGATTTCGGTTTGTCTGTCCGTCCGTGCTCTAACTTCCGTAAATATGCATCGATTTCTACGAAATTCTATGTTATTTTTAGGGGTGTAAAGAATATTCGGCCACTATTTGGTATTCTGCCTATTTGGCTGTTTTTCCAAATATTCGGTAAGCCGAATACTGAACAGATATTCGGCCGAATAGTTGTCAAATATTGCTACATATTCAGATGAATAATTTCAGAAAAAAATATACTTAACGTATTTTTTAATGCATTCACGATATTGATTAGTTATACTTCTATATGTTTATTTCATATTGTGAAATATCCTAAGTCATTGAATTTTAAGCTAAACGAAACATAATCTAATGTATTTAATAATATTACAGAAATGTAGACTTTTCTACATGGTGACACTACTTGACTTGGTCTTCTGCCTTCTTTGTGGGGTGGGGGCAGGAGGAATCTTTTCAGATCCTCAATTACAAACATAATTTTGAAAAGCTGTTACATATTTTTGCCCAGAGGCTGTAAAACACAAAGCATGATGTGATTATGTACAGTTACCAGATTAATCACATTGACCATAGCTTATGCATTAAATTATGAATATCTCAAAATTATAATTATGCTGCTATTAGTGTTTAACTTTGTAAAAGCTATTTTTTCATGACCAAGATTTTCTAGTTTTGCAGATAATATATACTGTTGTGTTTTTAAGCACCTACAAATAATATAAAATGAAATTTTAATTAGTCTTTATTTAGTACTTAATTGCAAATGTGAAAAGTGGCATTTTATGTACAATTAAAGTGAAATTTTAAAATATTGAATATTCGGTATTCGGCCTAAACTATCCAGGGGTGGATTTATGGGGAGGGCAAACTTACCAGCAAGTTTAAGAGGTCTTTATGATTTCGGTTTGCTTGTCTGTTCTGTTGTCCACCTCTCCAGTATTCTAACTGCTGTAAATATACACCAATGTGTGCAAAATTTATGTTTTTTCTATGTACAGTACCATGTACCTTATTGAAAATGGTGTAAGTGGCATTTATAATTCTTTACTGGAGAAAAAAAATCCAATACATCACATTCTATGGGCAGTCATTCTTGAAAACGTATTTTAGAGATATTCGGTTTTTTGAAAGAAAATAAAGTTGACATACATATCATTAAGACTCTCAAAATAATGCTCTCCATTGAGAATAGTGTCTGTATTATTAATAGTTCTTCTTCAGGAGCACTCAAAAGAATTCCAACACATTACAATCTGTGGCATTTGAGAGATACTAATACATTTCTAGCACAAGACAATGAGTATAAAAATTTTTATATTCTTCAGTTAAACGTTGGGGGGGATTTTTTACAGGGTCTCATAAAATTGCATTTATAGTGATAATACAACATTATATTATCTCTCAAATCTCTCGAGTTTTAAGGAAAATACGTTGCCAAATTTGTCGCAGAAACATTTTTGTGTTAGAAAGTGTTTTATAATCTATGCATTTGGCATGATTTTTTTTTTTTTTTTTTTCTTTGTTAAGAATTAATGTTTTATTTTAGTGGAATGAAATTTTAAATTCAATTTCATTTCTTGCCTGTAACTAATTTTTTTTAATTATTATTCCTTTTAAAGATTTTAATATTATGCTTCTAGAAAATTTTTGCAAAATCTAAAATAGCAGATAAACATAAAATCAGTTAAATTTGAGCGAATTGAATAGCCAATATATTACCTCCAAATGCGTTTAAGTGATTTCTCCCACCCACCCCCTCTCAAACAAATAAATACAATTTTTGCAGAATTTGAAATTTATTCAATGTTTTCAGAAAAGTCCATCATTTATTGTTTTAGTCGTTTCTGATCATGGCACTAAATTTCATTCTTTCTCTCAAGCTGTTTTTGAGGGATGCGAAAACAAACATGTATGTAAGTTTCACTAAATCTCAAAATCTATGAAATATTTAAAACAATTTTGGTATCTATAGTTTAAAATAACATGGCATCTAATGTAGTTTCAAATTTTGCTCTATTCCATTACCATTTTTCTGGAATTTAGTCAATTTTCACAGAATCTCGAAATCTAATCCAAATTTTTAAGTACTTTAAAGCCTTAGTTTGTGATCACCTATGATAGTGCAAAATTTTACTTCATTTGCTTCAGTGGTTTATACGTGGTAGACAAGCAAACAAATATTTACACATTTTGAATAATTTTTTGCAAAATTTCAAAATTTAATCAGAGTAGCAGTTATGTGATGAGTGAACAAATATTTCCACATTATAAATAAATTTTCACATAATCTGAGAATCTTATCAGAATTTTTAACAACTCTATGCCTATAGTTTAAAAAGATTCATTGCACATAAATTAAGTTGAGTGGCCTCCTATCATATCACAAAATTTAATTTCGTCAACTTTAGTCATTATTACATGATGCGGGAAGAAAAATTTATGCATTTTAAAAGAAGTTTTTCAAAATCTCAACATCTAATCAAAATTTCTAACAAATTCTACATGTATAGTTTGAGTAACCACCTATCATGTCACCAAATTTCATTCCATTAATTTCAGTCATTTTTAAGTTATGTTTACAAAAATAAATAAGTTTGATAGAATCACTAACTTTTTTGACGGTCATACTAGGTATCCCAAGTGCTTAAAACAGATAGAAATTGCACAATTTTTTAATTCAAAGTAATGTACAGAAATAAGTCTTATTTTATTTATCAGTGAATATTGTTGTGAATTTTTAAGGTGATCTGCTCTTTAGAAGTGCAGTTTAGGCTAGAATTTGGGTTCTATGCTACAAATAATTAAAATTTGCTTTTTGTTGCACGTAAATCAGTTAACTAGAACCCGCTATAGGGATTTGCATGCTTCTTCTTCAAAACTGTACAGTCAGTTTCCAGCCAGGGCTGTCTCAGTCAGTTTCCACCATCTTGACCACACTAATGCCATGGTCTTCCACCTATTGCCACCAATGTTGCCAAACCATTTTTCCACATTCTCTAGCTACCTCATCCATTGCCTGCCTCTCCTTCTGTTTCCTTCAGGCTTTTGGAAAGTTAATTTTTTTTACTGGGTTTTCATCTCTATATCTGTAGATATGTCCTAGCCATCTTAATTGAGAGGCTTTAATTACTTCTACTACGTTAGTTTCTCTAAACTTTTCTACATGGTGACACTACTTGACTTGGTCTTCTGCCTTCTTTGTGGGGTGGGGGCAGGAGGAATCTTTTCAGATCCTCAATTACAAACATAATTTTGAAAAGCTGTTACATATTTTTTCCCAGAGGCTGTAAAACGCAAAGCATGATGTGATTATGTACAGTTACCAGATTAATCACATTGACCATAGCTTATGCATTAAATTATGAATATCTCAAATACTGTTGTGTTTTTAAGCACCTACAAATAATATAGTACAGAACTATATCTTATTTTCTAAACACCATTTTCCCCTATTACTCCAAAAATTCTTCTCGGAACTCTTTATTCAAATTATTTACTACTAGCCGTCAAGGCCCCCAGCTTCGCTTCCCCCTTGCTGTTCTTAGTGCAGTGTTGACTAAATTTCTGGACTCATTTCAAGGCCCTACCAGTGGCAAAACTGGGTCGCGTCCGTCTACCTAACCGTTCAAAGTTTTCCATGATTTTCTCTGAAACTTCGCATAAATATGGATTGGGACCCCTTAAAAAGTCCCCCACACAGGGCAATCCTAAGCCTAGATAATTGACTGTAACCCACATTTCCATTTCTGGATTCATTTCAACGAAAATCATGTTTCTTTATTTTAACAGTATTTTTCATTAATTTTACTTAGGTTAGGGTTGCTACACATTTTGAGTCGTAAAAGCCAATGTTGAAACAATAAATGGCTAAAATTGCTTTAGTCCAATCCATGGTGACATTTTTTATATGGGCTATAAATGCACCATGTGTTGTAAATTCGATATTTTAAAGCTGTGAAAAAGTCCAAAAGATCTTGCATTTTCGTTTATCCATTATTGTTATTTTGTAATCTAGCTACTATGTGACATATGCTTGCTCCATTTGATGTCATTGAACTGTTAATTTGGATTTTTGCACATGCGTTATTGTTATTGCACTAATGTTTACATCTAGCTGTTGCCACTCGCAATATGGAAATATCGTCGATATTGGTACCTCATACGTTAGTGTCATATATAAGCAGATTTGTCATTAAATTTATATTGGTTAGGGTTGCTACAAACTTTGGGTGTCATCATAAAAGCCAATGTTGGCCATGGTAAGGATGCCAAGTACTATGCAAAATGTATGAAAAGGCCTAATTATATATATAGTGACATTTCCATTCATAAAATGATTTTAAAAATACTGTATTGGATGATAAAGTATCGTACAAATTCTTACAGAAACGCATCATAATTGCAGAAGCTGGGGGGTTTCTGGTACTTAGATATGATTCCGTCTGTCATTCCTGGCAAACTATTTTTTTGTCAAATGTGCTGGCAAACTGTTGCCAATTGTATTCCAAACTATCAATAATTTCTTGTCTGACAATTATCCTGGCAAAAAATTACTCGCCCTCGTGGACCTCCAAGATAATAGGTAGTACAGTGAAACCTCTCTGCGCAGCCACCCTTGTATAGCAGTCACCCCTCTAAACGGCCAATTTTTCATGGCATGGATTTTTTGCCTCATAGGCCTAATGTTAAAATAGCCTCTATCAGTGGCCATCCAACCCCTTCTACACCCCCACCGGGTGGGATCGCCCATACCATTTTTCGGGAAATTCTACTCACTCCATGCTGTAATTTTGAGCGGGAAAACTCAAGGTCAGGTTTATGGTTGAATATAAGTCCCAGGAATAACTGGAATTGAATCTGTTTTCTCTTTTGTATTCTCCCCACACCCTTAAGATGCGGAATCCCTTGAACAATCAGGTGTTGAAGTTGTCCTACAAATGATTTTTTGTCCCTTTCAGGTGCTAATTCCGTCGCTGACGAGGAATTTCCCAATGTTTGTAATGGCGAGCAAGCTAAACTTTCAACACAAGCGACTTTAGGGGAAATCGATGAAATTATCGAAAATTCTGAAGCGGTTCAAACTAACCGGTTAGAGATCTGCTTTTTAAAGTAAAAAGCAAACTAGAAAAAATGGTTGATTCAGAGAAAAGTAAAAACTTAAAACAGACACAAATTGTATCATTTAAAAAAAAAAAAAATTGTAAGAAAGCATTAAATAAAGTACTGTTTTCTCTTTAGATAAGTTTTATATTTCACTTTAAATTTTAAATAAAGAATGTGTAGCGGACTTGTTTATATTATGCATTATTGCAATTATCTTATAATAGTAAATAAAACCCTTGAGAGTGGCCAAATATTCTCGGTAGGGTGGGGTGGTCACTCAGAGAGGTTTCACTGTATGTACCGTAGCGTTATTTAATACGTATCCTTGGTTACAATAATATAATTAAAAAAAAAAAAAAAACAGGAAATGGCTAAAATGTGCTTCAGCCCACTGCATGTCAGCATTTTATTTCATTTTTATTTTTTGGATGTGTGATAAACGTGCTTGTACTGAAAATGTGATTAAAGCTGAGAAAATATCCAAAAGATCTCCATTTTCACTTGTTATTGTCATTTTGTGATCTTAGCTACAGTGTGATATAAGTAAAAGAAAGCAGCAATGAATAAGCATGTCTCGTATGATGTCACTGAACTGTTATTTTGGATTTTTGCGCATGTGTTATGGTTATTGCCCTAATGTTTACATCTAGTTGTTGCCGTTCGCAGTGTAGAAATATCAATTTTGGTATTGCATACGTTAGCGTATTTTATAAGTAGACTAGCTGGATACCCGTTCTCTGCACGGTAGAAAAAGAATATTTTTCTTAAACATAAATCGAATCAAACCTAGTGATGCGGATTCTCAAAAAATGAAAATTTATTTGAATCGTAACGAAACATTTACGTCATGAGTGCAAATCTGAGATGATTGCAACTTGACGACACAAGAATCACGTCAGTGTCACTGGCGATAAAAAAAGAGAGAATTTTAGGTTATGCAGACGATACTTTTCACTTTCGAAATGCCTAAAGTTTCATTGCTTCAATTTATACTGATTATTCTACTTCCTAGTAAACTAATCGGAACTAAGATATGGGGCTTTAGCATAGTACTCAGCATTTTTTAGACACCCCAAAAATGCCTTTAGTTAAAAAAATCTGGAGTGACTCCACTCGACTTTCCGAACACTTATGATTAAGATCATTACCAAGCATTTAAATAAATTTTAATCGATGAATAATTCAAACATATATACCAAATTGAAACTCAATCGAATGCACCGTTTAAACGATTGCGCACTTGCAAGAATTTCTCCCCGTATGCCATAATATAAAAGAAATTTTTGTCGTAGCCCTGTAGAAAAACTATAAGTCTTATACACACCAAAATCAATACCGGTCTTAAGATGGTTATTTATAACATATATACCCAATTTCAGCTCAATCGAAAGTACCGTTTAAACGATAGCGCACTTTCAAGAATTTCCCCCCATAGGCCAGAATGTAAAAGAAATCTTTGTCGTAGCCCTGTAGAAAAACTCCGAAAACACAAGAAGTCCGATACACACCAAAATCAATACCGGTCTTGCGACGGTGGTTTATAACATATATACCCAATTTGAGTTCAATCGAATCTACCGTTTAACCGCTAGCGCACTTTCAAGAAATTCCCTCCATAGGCCATAATGTAAAAGAAATCTTTGTCGTAGCCCTGTAGGAAAGCTATAAGTCCTATAGACACCAAAATCAATACCGGTCTGAAAACGGTGGTTTATAGCATATATACCCAATTTGAGCTCAATCGAATCTACCGTTTAAACGCTAGCGCACTTTCAAGAAATTACCCCCATAGGCCATAATGTAAAAGAAATCTTTGTCGTTGCCCTGTAGGAAAACTATAAGTCCTATACACACCAAAATCAATACCGGTCTTGCGACGGTGGTTTTTTGACATATATATCCAATTTGAGCTCAATCGAATGCTCCGTTCAGGAGCTATCGTGTTCACTCACATACACACAAACACACACACACACACACACACACACACACACACACACACACATACATACATACATACATACGTAAAAATAGCATAAATGGATTCAGAAGCCCCCAAAACGTGAAAAACACCAAAATCTCGAAGTCGAATTTTTTCATGATTACAATACTTTCCTTACATGGTACATGTTCGGAAAGTAAAAATACAAAATTGCAGGTTCGAGTAATTGACGTGGTGATTTATTTGTTTAACTTAATTGTTAAATTTAAGAACTGAAGTGGCAACAGTGGATTCCATTACTACGGAAACTGCAGCAATGTAAAAAATAGAGTATTAAATGAATTAGCTATATTATGTTTACTTGCTAGAACTGCTATATTGGCATAATTAATGCCGCAAGTCGATGGCAAATAGCTAAAATGAATCGCAAATTAAACTTGACAATAAAGGCAATACTCACTAACATTTCTGGGCTTAAAAAACATTCATCTTCAAAACCATTCATATTTATACAGAATTCCTATTTTATTAACCCTGTTTAATGGGATTAAAAAATATATATATATCGAGACATACAGTCGTAAAATCGACTCATCAATATCGTGGCATGGAATTAGCAATACAAACGTAAAAGCACACGCTATTAAATATAGAATTACACTACATTTGAATATTCGTCGCCAACTTCGCTAAGAATGGAACAAACGTAGGAATCCGCATACATTTTAACTTGTAAAACAAAATAACACGGTATTAAGTACCCCGTTCAAACAGTTTTCAGTAAAAGAAACTTCCATAGATCTGCTTTAACAAATAAGAAACAATGATTTATTACACGTATAGTAGTACTTCGATTGCCAAAGTACCAACATGCACCATTTTGCCAATTTGTTTCAAAGAATGATTTGAAGAATTTGTTTGATAGCAACCAAAACGGAAAATAGTTATCTGTCATTTATGTTTTGATCTCCAAATATTAATGCAGGCATCTAATTGAAAAGTAGCAGTTATTTAAATTATTAACCATAACGTATTTTGTCCATCTTTAACTACGCTGCACAAAATCCGAGAAGTTCAATTTTCTGAAAATTGGCAGAATTCCCCTAATTTAAATCAATTTACTTAATTTGGTGTAAATTCTAAAATAGATAATTTAAAATCGCCTTAATAACTGTATTATTTCAGCTCAGAAATTTAAAATTCTACACCTAAATGTATCCCAATAAAACCCACACTTGCTTTTAAATACACAATTTCCTTACGCTCTCAGTAAATTGCGCCAAGCTTAAAACTGTGCAAATCGCTGGAAACTTTTTTCTCAAAATAGGCATATCAGCCATTTTATTTTTTGCCAAACGAAAAAATTCTACATATTAGTCTCGGAACTCTCCAAATCCTTATTGTTTTACTCATAAAAAACATTCAATTCCTGCTCTAATTTCACATATACACGATATTTTAGTTAAAAAATAACGTTGCAAATAATCTAATCTGCAAAAAAGCATTATTCTTTTATTTTTACTCCAGGAGTCTAAATTATTTAATAAATCGCCAAACATGGCAGTCACGATGCTTATTTCTCAAATTTTGACTACGGGGCTTGGAATTGTGGAGAGCAGAAATTAGCGTTTTTGATAGGTTTTTTATCAATATCTCCTAAACTAATTCGAATTTCGAAATTTAAAATAGCGGAGTTTCTTTCTCGAAATTTTCCGAAGCCGTGGACATCTCGTTCGAAACTCTGCTCCCAGCCGTTTAGGAGGAGATGATGTTACACACAGACAGACGCGCACAGATTTTAATAGTATAGACTAGTTGCGTACCCGTTCTCCGCACGGAAATGAAGAATATTTTCATTAAAAACACAACTGCAAAGAATGCTACACCGATCATTAAAAAAGTCGACTCATAAAACATTTTATTGAGTGATATAAATGTAAGTCGCAAGTTATATAAATATCTCTGCCAAAGTTTTTCGCTATTTCAACTTTGAAGACAAGTATTTTATTTATACTTCAAATATTTTATCGTTCACTTTCGATTTTTTATATAATTTAAAACTTTATTTACAGATGATACTACTTACTACTTCATACATTTTGTTTAGGCATTTCTATATGCTACTTTTTCTGAGATAAGCTGGATTTAAAAATTTGTTTGCTTATTATAACATAGCTCTGAATTATCATTTAATTTATTCAAACACAGCTTTAGATACAAAGTAATATATACTTAAGAAGTCAGACTTAATGCTATGCAAATGGTGAATACATTTTCGACATTGTTTATAAAAAAAAAATCATTCACATCAAGTAACACTGAAATGAACTAATAAATTAATGCAAAAATAAGAAAAAAATGCGATTAATACAAAATTCACAAAATATGCAACAATATACAAAAATTACAAATTGTTCAAACTCTGCTTTCGATGCAGAATAATACATATTTATGAAAATAGACTTGTTGTTGTTGTAGGATTTCGGCCAATTAGCTACTCCTATGCTCTAGGCCAGGGGGTGAGATGCTCTCCGTAGAGGTCTTTCTAAGGGTCCTAACGTGCTAAGTTCCGGAGGAAACTACAGAAAACTCCGAACGGTTAGATTGGCGGACACGACCTGGTTTCAACCAGGCATAAACCGAAGTTAGACAATACTACGAAAACGGAAGTTTTGCTCTCTTATTAGTTAGAGAGCAGAGATTTCAGAAAAAAAGGTGTGTGTGTGTATATATATATCTCTCTATTCTAAAAAAAAGTAAAGGCCGCTGTCAAAGCTTATGCACCTATCTCCTCCTAAACCGTAGGGATTTGAGTTTTGACAAGGTGCCCACAGATTCGAAAAATTCCTAGGAACCTGCTAAGCTGATTTAAATTTCAAAAATCAAATTATTTTAGAAGATATTAATAAACTGAAAAAATAAACCGAATGGTTGCCAGATTTGGCATAAAATCATTCATTCCTTTGCAACAAAGCATTTCCAAGTATCTAGAATCGCGTGAAATTTACAAACATGAGTTAGAATTACGCCCATTTTATGCCAAAATAAAATGTTCGTCCGTGCTCTAATTTCTGTAAATATGCATCGATTTCTACGAAATTTATATATTTTACTCTTATCTACTGTACCATGTACCCTATTGAAAATGGTATTTGTAACATTTATAGTTTTTCTACAGGAGCACTCAAAATATTCCCAATACATTACGTTCTATGGGAAGTTATTCTTTAAAGCGTATCATCCTACTATATAGTTACGCTGATCCCTGACTCAAGATAAAACTCATTTCCACCATTACTGCAAAAAGATTACGAAATTAAGCACTGAAAAGCCTAATAATATCTACACCATTTGTACGATCTGCTTGAAATTTTCCATAAATATATATAGAAATATAGAAAATAGTATGCGCTATTTTAAAAATCTGAAAATCTACCCGCTCCCTCATTTTTAAGCGATTTTTCGCTCTTTTCAGATCCATTTTATTTCAGAGAGTAAAAAAAGTTAATCATTTGCGTGACAAAAGTAGCTGTTGCAAGTGAGTATGACATCATATTGATGTCACAATTATCCGGATTTTTCCTGATTTATGAGTTTAATTTTTTTTCATAAATAAAATTATTTCTTCGGGATTGCGAAGGTATATTATAGTAGTGGACACTCTCCATAGCTGCTTGCTTAGGTCTTTGGTACCCAAACTAAGTTTCAATAATGTAAACATTGGAAATTTAGTAAAGTGCAGCGATCCTAACGGTAAAGGAATAAAAAATTTCCCGCCCTGACTCTTAACCAGTTTTATGTTTTTAATTTTGCAACCTATCATGTGAACGAGATTATAAACACCAGCACTCAATTTTAAAATTTTGTTTCACATTTGTTAACGTGGCTGCCTTAGCAACAAATGAATAAAAAAAGGGGGGGGAGGTTCTATCTTGAGATTATTAAAATACATGGAGTTCATATTTGTCAACGAAAAGTTTTCATCTGGAACGGTGTATATTTACATTAGAAAATAACTTTGAATTGATTACTGAGTTTTTTGTGTAAAATGAACTTTAATTTTTAATATGAGTTTAACGGTAACTTGAAACTGTGTTAAAATTTATCGATGCATGAAATAAACGTATATACTGTCTGAGTGTGATCGCCATTATAAATTAACACTTTTTAACGCTTTCTAACAAAGTTGAAAAGTGTTTATGATTTCAGTAAAGGCCGCTGGCACTGTCAAAGCTTGTTGGCCTATCTCCTCCTAAACCGTGAGGATTTGAGTTTCGACTAAGGTGCCCACAGATTCGAAAAATTCCGAGGAACCTGCTAAGCTGAATTAAATTTTGAAAATCGAATTATTTTAGAAGATATTAACAGGGATGGAAAATCTGCGCCAAACTGCGCCAATTTCCACATTAAGCGCCATCCTGCTACAAAATTGCAAAAAATTCGAATTTTGCGCCAAAACTAAGAGTTTTACATTTTTGTCGCCTCCCTCGAAAAAAAAAAAACAAAAAAAAAAAAAAAAAACAAAGAAAAAACTCTTAAAAGCAGTATAATGGAAAGTTGGAAAATGTCAGAATTGGGAAGGAGTTGCGAAAAGTCGGCAACGATGCGCACGAAAGCAACCCCGTTATCGTTAGTTACGGCAAACCCACCAGCTGCACCTGATCCCGTTGTGAGAGCTAAGCCCATGGACTTTAGATTGGAACTCTATCTGTAACTGCATGTCTGAGCCTCTCCCACTATCCATACCAAAATGTGATCACATGACTTCGGAGATTGGAATTCGCTTTCATGTCGTCGAGCTGTGAGAAGAGCCCATCAGTGTTTGGTTTTTATAGAAGCAAGTGAAAGCCCGTGACGTATGCGAAATGCCCCCGAAAGGGGCCCCGCATTTCGCTTTTTCCTTAGCGGGGAAACAACGCAATGCGTCTGGTAGGTGCCGAACGCGATGTGTTTACCGTGATTTTGCAACTTACTGGAAGATTGCATGTTTTAAAACACATACATATTAATGATCTGGGAAAGAACTGATAACGCAATCTTGACATACATCCATTTTATGGAAGTAAAATAGGATCTTTTACATTATTTTTTTTTCTCAGGGAGGGGGGCGTTCATCCCCCCCCCCTTTAACCCGCCCTTGGCTCGACCGGCCGATGTCTCTGTCCACTCCTGCCAATTCACCACTTCGCGGAAGTAGAAAGACGCGGCCGAAAGCCACTATACGGGCGAACGGTTACGTGCTATGAGCGTACATCTGGCAGTAACAATGGTAAAGAAAAGCGCTCCGATAAAATGCAACTCCGAATTTGTAGCGACCATTTTGTTCCACAAACTTGTAGAGGTGTGGTTATTACTACAAGTAAGATGCAATATAAATCAAATAAAGTAAAATTTGACTACATTTTGTTTTCATTTAAAGAACAGTTTTTTTGGCCAATTTCCAAAATAAATAAATAAAAATAAAAAAGATTAATTAATTATTAAAAAATAGTATGATTTATCCTTTTGATTTAAAATGGTGAACTAAAAATGAAATATTTATAAAATAGTTTAAAATTATTTAACAAAAATTTTAATTATAAATTAAAAGAAATAAAAAATATTAATTAAAAGAATTAATTAATTATTTATTAACTATTTAAGAGGAATGATTAAGAATGCAATTCAGATGGTTTCATTAAGAATGATTTCAGATGGTTTACAAAAAAAGACATCTGTTATAGAAAGTGGTCAAGTTCTTTTAAAAGAATCTAAAGATAACATGTCGTAATACTTAAAAGAATTAGAAAAAAAATAGACATCTACAATTATCATTTGTCTCAACTACAAAGAAAAAATGCACTTAGATTTGATTAATTTAAATCAAGTCTTTTTTTTTTTTTTTTTTTTTTTTTTTCTCATATCTAGTAATAAATGTTTTCTAACTTAGAATATTGTTTTTTTTTTTCTTTCTTTTTTAAGTTTACTACAATTCCCCCCCCCCTTTTACTGTTTATTACACTTCCATTAATCACACAGAAGCTTTAAACAGCTTTTTAATTGAAATTAACTGCTACAAATCTACATTTTCTTGCTATAATTATGCATTTGAACTGCTCCAAAAGTGAGATTTTTCTGCTCCAAGCTGCTCCAATATTGAGATTTTTCTGCTCCAAGACTGCTCCAAAACTGAGATTTTTCTGCTCCAAGACTGCTCCAAAACTGAGATTTTTCTGCTCCAAAACTGATTTTTTGATTTTCCATACCTGTATTAATAAAAAGCTGAAAAAAATAAACATAATGGGCGGGAAATGTTTTATTTCACAAGATGTCCAATAGGTTTTACATTATTAAAAATACAGCTGAAACAGATGTTCTGATTTTATTACGCTTTAGCTCCTAATTAATATAACTTTTGAATGGCAACATTAAATATCATTGTGTTTCTGAGGAGTACAAATAATTTTTCCAGCAATTATAAGCGGAGTCTGCACTCCAGGTGGAGAATAGCTCAGGACCCGTACAACACGGATTCCCATAACAAAATATCTTCAGTGTCATGAGGGGGTGGGGGTCTACTGTAGTGTGAAGTTTAAATTTTTATGTACCAATGAACATGCAAGAACCAAGCAATGTGTAGCTCAGTAACATTTTATCTGATCCAATCTTCGGGTTTTGTCTGTTGAAATTATGTCTTTTTTACGAATAAGCCTTATTAGGGGACGAATGCCCCATACGAAAAATGAGCGTAGCGAGTCTGGGGGCCTTGGCCCCTAGTATATATATATATATATATATATTTCTTTTATAAGCTAGTTTTTGATATGTCTGCTGATTTCAATTGAAAATTTTCTTAAAAGTATGATCATAAGTTATAAATGAAAGAAAATCCCCTTACAGCACACAAAATATACAAAATAAATCCAAAATTTAGTGAGGCCAAGCCTCCTCAGAGGGGAATTTGACTGAAAATTCAGAGACTAAAAAAAAAAAAAAAAAAGTCTGTCATAGTGTCTGACAATATATATATATAAAATATTTTTTGGTAGGTTCATTTAAATGCAAAAATGTATAAGTATTTAAATAAAAAAAATAAGATCTTAAAACAGTTTCTGAAATGAAATCACACGTACACTCATGTAAACTGTTTTGCATTTTTTAATGAAATAAAATTATTGGATTTTATTACTTCAGTTGTAATTTTGAATGATCTAGTCTAATTATATTAATGCTAGATTTTTTAAAGTAGTTTTCATAAAAATATTCCAACAAAAATTTATATATTTTATATTTTTACATACATTTATAGAATTCTATTTGGGGGCCATAATAAATTTATAAATGAAAGAACATCTTGTCAGAAGTACACAAAATAAAACAAAACTTAAAGCATCTTCTAAGAGAAATTTGAGTGAAAATTCAACTATATACATATGCCTGAATGTCTATATATACATATATGTTAAAGTTACATCACATTATTTTTTGGTAGGTTCATTTAAAATTGAAAAAACAAGACCTTGAAACATTTTTGTCAACTCTCATATAGAAGTAAACTCTTTAGTATTTTATACTGAAACAAAATTATTGGATTTTCTATTACTTCAGATGTGATTTTGAATGAAATAGTCTAATGAATGATATTTATGATTTTCTAAATAGTTTCTCCCAAAAATATTCCAACAAAAGTTTCTATATAATAAGAAAAATTAATAATCTAAATTAAAGTTAATTAAATATTAACTTGCCATGTTATACAGTAAATTAGGAATTACTATCAACTGATAGCAAGAGTTATTTTAAAAAGCTGTAATCTTAAAAATTGGTCACTCAATGCTACTTTTTTAAGGCAGTTTGTAACTGAGTCATTTTTTCTTGAATTGATGCTATACATTGTGTTGAAAAATATGTTCTTCCAGTAGCTGTTACTGGGAAATCTACAATGGCAAGAATGTGAGGAATTGGTACTGCACATGTGTCTTCATGTGGGGGCCAGCCAATAAAAGGATGCTGAGGGTCCATTGGGGTGTAGAAATTTTACAGTAACATCTCCTTCATGTTTATGGCACTCTGTTCCTGTTTCTATCAGTTCACCAACACTGCATTTAGTTTCCTCCATAATGAATAAGCTATAAGTTTAAATAAACACAGAAGCTAAAATTTTAATTATATTACCTTGAACTTTATATATACATACTGTACATGAACTCAACACGTACATTTTACATAATTGCACTTACAATATAAGAATATTCAGGAAAATTAAAATTCAGATAATCCTTATAAATAAAAATGAAATTATGTTTGTTTGTTTGTGGATTTGATTCGTATACAAATCCACAAAAATGGACCTATCAGCCCGAAATTTTGCACAAATATGTAAAATAATATAGAATAAATCATAGTCCACTTTAAAACTTTGAAAGTCCACCCGTTTCCGGAATTTAAGAGATTTTTTATGTTCTCCATGCAAAAAAAGCTTTCCATAATTGTAACCTGTAGTGAAAAAAGTGTGAAAGAAATAAGGATTGTGGTTGCCGTGTGTGGTGATTTTGGCGAACAAAATGTTTTAAATTCTCAAAGTAAAAATAAAAGAATAATAATTATTTTTTTTATTTATTTATTTTTTTTTTTTGTTAGTTTATATTTGTAAGATTATTATTTTTTTTATTATAATATCGTGTGCATGGGAAATCGGAGCAGGAATGAAATGTTTTATACGCAAAACAATAAGAATTGAAGATTTCCGAGGCTAATATGTTAAAATTTTTTAGTTTGGCGAAAAAATAAAATGGCTGAAATATCGATTTTGAGAAAGTGAGTTCTAGCAGTTTGCACAGTTTTCGGCTTGGCGCAATTTACTGAGAGCTTAAGGAAATAGATTTTTGAAAACAAGTGCATAGGTTTTATTAGAATACAGCTTTAAATTTTAATAATCTGTGCAGAAATAATGCAGTTAATAAGAGATTTCAAGCGATCTATCTTCAGAATTCTCGCCAATTGAGTACATTGATTTAAGTTGGGGGACTTCCGCCAAATTTCAGAAAATTGAAATCTCATTTAGTTCATTCGAGTAAAGATTAATAAAACACGTTATAGTTGATAATTTAAAAAAATTCGGCTGTATTAAGGGATTCCACTTTTCAAATAAATGCATGCTTTACTTTTTGACGGTCGAACCATTTCCCATATTGATTGCTGCTAAGTCAATGCTTTGAATGATTTCCTGATAAAACGCTTGCAAAATGGCGTATGTTGGCACTTTGGCAAGGCTTAGATTTGAGACTGGGATATATAATGACACTGGTTATAGATAAAAATGAATGTTGGTATGTGTGTATGAGGTGAAAAACTCCAGCACCGTTGCATCATGAAATTTGGTTCACCTAAGTCTTTTATCATTGAGAAGCTTTTTATGCCATGCGTTTTCCTCTAACTTGCCACTAGGTGGCACAGCAGAACGTGGAATTCTATTCCGTTTAGCCGTTTACTATGCGAATTACACGTGGATATTAGAAACAGAGAATATTTTTCAGTATCCATTTTGCTGTAACTTGCCGCTAAATGGCGCTGCAACGTGTCAACTTCTATACCGTTCGACTGATCGGCATAAAATTTCTTATACTTACACATTTTAGCTCGAAGAATATCTTCTAACTGTGTTATTTTTTATGTTACTCACCACTAGATGGCACTGCAATGCATTATTATTTTAACTCGCCACTAGATGACGCTGCAGCAGGCCAAATTCTTGACCATTCAAACGGTCGCTATGAAAATCAGTATACATAGCTATTTGAACAATGAGAATATTTTGGCGTTATCCGTTTGCTATAACTCGCCACTTGACGGCACTGTAGCAAATCATTACTTTAATTAACCACTAGATCGCGCTGCAGTGTATCACTTCTTGACTGTGCAACTGATCGCTATGAAAATAGGTATACATAGATATTTGAACACGGGGAAGAGTTTCGCGTTAGATGTCGCGTCAACACATGAACTTCAGGGCTGTCCAGCCGATCGTCCTAAAATTTCGTATTCATCGATATCTGAATGTGAAGAATATTTTCGCTGTATCCGTTTCGCTAAAACTCGCCACTAGATTGCGCTACGCCGCATGGCCTTCTGCACCGTACAAACGATTGCCTTGAAATTCGGTATGCATAGTTATTGAACACAATATAATGTGATATCCATTTTGCTATATCTCTTTATTACCATAAATAGTAATCACCACAAATCGTAATATCAAAAAGAATTTCATTCCCGTGCGAAGAACAGGTACTTCAGCTAGTAAGCATATAAAATGAACACTGCTGTGAACTTATGACTAAATAGGTGATTGGTAGATTTGTTAAAATATACCTACCTAAGAATGCAGATGTTCATACTTGTTTGCAGCTGCCTATAATTTACAAGATATTGCATCAGCCTCAGACTAGTCATGTGTAAAGGGTGAATTATGAGAAATGTTTTAATTAATGAGGAATATTTATCACCTGGCTTATTCTGGCAAATACCCACTCCCAGTTCACAGAAGTACATGTAAATTAAATACCAAATACTTACCATAAAATTCTAAAATTAGTCCAACTGCTGGTTTATTTTTACACCACAATTCCTCAAATTTTCTCTGTTAAATTTGTACAAAAACAACTGAATAAATCATCATGTAACTAAAAATGCTGTATTTTTCTTTCTTTTTTCCCCTTTTTTAATGAAAGAACAACTCATGTTATTGTCAAAATACGTAACCTATTGGTTTATATAAATAATATTTTAAATATTTTTTTTTCTTTTAGTACTTTTTTTGCATTTTATGTGTCTACGAAAAAGAAAAGGTAACTTTAATATATATTGTTTGTATTTATTACCACAGACATAACTTTTATTTATTTTTTTATTTATTTATTATTATTTTTTTTCAATTTTCTGTCTAATTCCCTTCTGAGGAGGCTTGGCTTCATCAAATTTTGGATTTATTTTGTATATTTTGTGTGCTTTTGACAAGGGAATTTTCTTTCATTTATACTTTTACTATGTAAGAAACTCAGATAATGAATTTATAACTTATGATCATACTTTTAAGAAAATTTTCAATTGAAATCAGCAGATGTATCAAAAATTAGTTTAAAAAAGAAATGCAATATATTCACACATTTTTTTTTTCTGAAATCTCCACTCTCTAACTAACAAGAGAGAAAAACTTCAGAGAGTGATTAGTGGGAAAATTAAAAATAATTTTCCGAAGAGGTGTGTCATGAATATGCGACTCAAAAATGGTGGAATAGTGAAAACGATCAAAATTTGGCTGCCCATAAAATCAAAACCATTGACACCAGGACAAAAAGGGATTTCAGGGCTTGTAACTACTACAGAAGGAATGTTCATGACAAATTTCATGAAAATCCAAGATTATTGTTGCCAACGATCGATTTTATTTGTTGATTTGACTTGTAATGTACACAGAATTTCATAACAAAAATGATAAAAATGCTAATTTTTTAATCTGAAGGAATGACAGAACCATTAATTTTATTTCATCCTAAGGTAATGCATATATATTAGCTTCTTTCTGAACAAAATGTTTTTTGATTATAGCTTTCCCTTTTAGTATCTTTTCACTTTTAAGTGAACTCACTAAAATTTTCTCAAAAATCAATTTGTAGCATTTTTTAAAAATGC
This sequence comes from Cheiracanthium punctorium, assembly GCA_038373885.1. NCBI lineage: Eukaryota > Metazoa > Arthropoda > Arachnida > Araneae > Cheiracanthiidae > Cheiracanthium > Cheiracanthium punctorium. The sequence continues at coordinate 1,458,357 of JAWZYV010011997.1, forward strand.
AAAAAAATATTTATCAAGTTTAGACATTTATTTCTAAAATCCTTATACTTTAATCAATAAGGGTACGAAATTTCAAAAAGATAAAACAGTTAGTGAACAAATGAGAAGGTTTTTTGTTTAGAAGTGTTGCCTTAAAATCTTGTTCAAAAATGATCCAAAAATTGAAATCTTCAAAAGTTTGACGAGCCATAAAACCAAAACCATCAGTACCAGGGGCAAAAAAATTCATGGGCTTTCTTACTACCACATAAGGAGCATTCATGCCAAATTTTATCAAAATCAGTGATCATGGGTGTCATGGCTTGGTTGAACTAACGTGAAATGACCCAATATTTAAACTGTTCAGCTTAATTGTCCTTCAAAAACATAGTCAATTGTTTTCTGCATTCCAGATTATGACTTCTATAACTGTCATGAACGTAGTTTTTCTTCATTGATGGCAGTAGTCATTTTTAGGGAATTTGATCATTAAAAAACTAACACATTTTAGATGTGCTCATTTTTTAAGCTGTTATCCAATATTTTTTTCTACCATCAACCTGGATTGCTTTGGGTCACATTTTTATTTTCGCTGAAATTTCGGCTATTATAACATACAATTCATGGATTTTCAGTGTCCTAATTGAGTTTTAAGTAATATAATGGTATAAAAAATATTTTCTTTTTTAAAATTTATTTACTACAGTGAAACTTATGAGCGACCACCCTCCGGTCCTCAAAAAATAGGTCATTAAGAGAGGTGACTTCTCTTAATGACCTATTTTTTAATTCTCTAAGCTATATAGTTGCTTAGAGTAATATGAACATTCGATAGCCAAAGGGAGAGGGCGGGTCTACTGTACTGCACTTACTGTCAACTCGGGATAGAGCAGCTGGTAGAGCTGTAACATGGTTTCTTGTTCACATTACTTCCAGAAAAATGCAAGAAATTTTCCCGATAGGAAACAAGTATAAGTCGCATGTAGATGGTTGTATGGTCTCTTCTAAAGGACTTTTTAACATTAAGTAGATACGGTAAAAAATTAGTTGTTGTAGGAGGGGGTTGTGCATAGAAGTTTCAGAGTCCTTTCAAAGTTTTGAACTGAAGTAGCCCCTGCTTGGGATTTCTTTGATCCGTTCATTTGATTTCATACAAATTAAATAATTTCATATGTTGGACTATTATAACTCCTAGCTTAAGGATCTGCTAAGGAATTTACACTTTTTTTTTTTTTTTTTTTTTTTTTTGCAAAACTCTTATCAGTAACAAAAAATTAAATTTATCCCCAAAACTGTTGAATTATGCTCAAGACTAGTTCCAAAATATTTTTCAAACTCAAAAACTAGTAATTTATTTTTCATGCTTCACCGAATAACCCATCAAGGACCAGAGTAGCCCCATTTAACAATATTAATTTTATTAATTTTTTCTTTTAGAATAATTGATATTGAACTGGAAGAAGATGAGGAGGAAGATGAAGAAGCAGTTATTGAAAGACGTCGACAACAACGACAGGAATTATTAAAAGTATGAAACCAAATAAATTTTTTGATTGAATGTATCAACATTTGAATTGATTATTTGATCATGGGGGAAATGCATTTACATTTTTCCATATATCATTATTTCGCTTGACCAAAACTGCTGAAGCTGATACAATAGAGCCTCGATGTATCGTTTTTCGAGAGGTGCTTGGTAAAAAAGGATGCATGCAGCAAAGCAACGAATGCAGGTTAAAGTCAAAGTACGAAGAAAAATATGTTTATGAATGCACACAATGTATACAGTATACCAAAAATACTAAATTTGTTATCAAACTCTACAAGAAACAAATTGAAATTGTGTGTAGAAAATTAAGTGATACTTATTTTTTAAAATTCAGTAATTTTAAACAGTGTTTTTCATTTTTTAATTAAACAAAAATTTTTCAAGATTTACAGTATTTTTCTTGCCTTTTTATGTGTTTGCATGCTTATTTATAAAAGTTCATAAAATTTCAAATACTGTTATCGCAATGGATAAACTTGCCACTAGTGTTGACTCAGTCTCATCGGCGTGAATATTATTCTCAGTTTTGCCATTATTTTCATTTTCTTCATCACCGCACATTCCTTCCATTCTTAGGATACTGCACATTGCTGCTTCTATATTAATCAAAACATAAACATTCAATTTCACACTATACACATCCCTGCTAAATGTAAGAACACATTATGAACCTCAGAAATCATACCAGTAATTAAATTTGTATGCGATATTGATCCACTTGACCTTCAATTTCATTTCAGTCAGAAGAAACATTTTATAACAATGAATGCAGGAAAGCGGGAATGATAGATTGAGGTTCCACTGTGATACAAAATTTGGCATGTATGCGAGTTCCATAGGTAATAGATTAGAGAGCATTTTTCAAAATTGGTAAGCCTTGGAGGTACCAGATCCAAAAAGCTCTTTTCACATACCTGCATGATCTCAAAGAAAGAAAAGATATCTATAAAATTCTTTCTGTAGAATACAGCACTCACAAATACCTAGAAATAAATTTCAATGCATTTTAAATATCGTCCTCCAAGGAGGATGGATGCACACAAAAAACAGTGATAGAGAGAATGACCATCTTTCATGGGTAATTTTTTTTTTTTTTTAATTGCTAGTAAAATTCTTCTTTTAAAATGTAAAAAATATTAATCCTATGTTTACTCACAAACTGTTCATAATTAGAAACTTGAAAATTTGAATTTTTTGTAAGAAATCACAATTGCTTGTCCTTTATTTTCTGCACACTAGTAGAAAGTATTTATGAAGTCTTTGTACGATTCTCCATTAAGTGGGTACTTTGCTTTAGATCTAGAAAAGGCCAGACGAAAATCAAAATAAGTAAAATTTTAGGAAATTCAAAGTAAGTAAATGGATTTAAAAAAAAATAAACTGCAGAGTAATGTACCGTATTCTAGTACTATAAACTTTAAGTGGTAATTTCATTTGATTTGTATGATGTTTTATTTACAATCATTATATTCTGATGTGGTTTGACTATCCAGGAACCACACATTTTCCCACTATTTTATGACCTTTCAGCCACTACACACTAACTCCCAAAATGAAAAACCTTTTTTTAAATGAAATTTTTACATTAAACTGGGTGGTTATTTTAAAGAATGTTTACTATTCACTTTCCCCTTCCCTTGGAAAGTAATAACATCTGTGATCAAAAGAGTTTAGCTGAAGTTACATGTGCTGTTACATCTCAGTTTGCTGTGGTAAAGTTATGAAATAAGCAAAGCATATCTCTCAGTAACTGTTTTATATCTGTCTTCTGCTACATTAACAAATAATTACACAAACATGACAAGCTGCATATTATATCCATTTGATAGTATATTGATATACCTTCTATAATTTCATAGAAATTAGGGGTTGACCAGTCTCAAGGTGGCAGTGGAATGTCCTCTCCTGTTCGCTCGCATAGTGGAACAGACACTCCAGATTCAACAACGATTGGCGATCAGGTAAAAGAAATAATTTGCTAAACTTATAGATTCTTTTATGTTTCTTTTTGTATTAAGTTTTTATGTTTAAGTATATAGAATATACACTTAATGATAATGGTATATTATAACTGTAATTCAAAATTTTAAATCATTTCTTTCCTGCATTGCATGTACTCCAGATGAAATTGGAGGTTAAAATAGAATTTCCAGGCTTCGGGGGGCAAAACCATTGCATAAAAAGAAAAAATTATGACTCTCTCCTCCTTTGTCAATTATTGAAACTTCGATTAGGAACCATGATAGCAATAATTCGTGAAAATTTGCAGATTATATCTGTAAAAAGCACTGTAAATGCTATAGCACAAGTGCTGTTGGACCAGGGGTAGAGAGAATTTGTGATAGACAAAGATCATCGTATGGCAACCCGAAGATGGCCAGGAACATTGGCCGGAAGTTCGTGATGTTTTTAACATATTTTAAAGTGTGTCTTAATAAATATAAATAAAAAATATTATTAACAAAGCTGGTAACTAGGAATAGAGTAAAACTCATGGTTCACATTTACTCAGATTTTTGAGTAATTTACCGAAATTTTGTTGACTGTGATGCAAAAAAATACACACATGGGGGTTTTGTATATGCAAAAACCTGTATTTCTCAAGATAATGGGCCTCTGTGATTCACTTTTATTAGACTTCGGCATGATCCCTGAATAGTTTTCTGTTACTGAATCACACTCTTTGGGAGGAAAGTATTGGCAAAATTGGTTGGCAGAATATTATGCAAGTACAAAAAATAATCAATAGCAGGAATGAGTTATTTGCCCTCTTTTATAAAGGTTGCTGCTAATTTCTGGGCAGAACAGGATGAACAGTCTGTTGATTTTGAAGCTGCAATCATGGATAAAAGAAAAATCATGGGTTTGCAAGATGCTTCATCTGAAGCTCCTCCTGCAGAAGGTATAGAATTATTTTTGGTCTTTTTAAAGTAGTTAATTAATTATTATTACTCTTTTCATTAATTATTTTTATTGTAGGAACAGAAAAGAAAAAGAAACTAGACATGTTCTCTGAAGCTGATAATTTTTGCTCCGATCTTGTAAGTGCTTTTCAATTTATTGCTACTTTTCTTTTAGTTGTAGATTGGACAACACATTTTTATGCATTACATTATGAAAATAAAATTGGATTTTGTCGAATATATGTTGGCTCAATCAAAGCTAGTGTGAGAGACAATTATAACTGTTCATGTATTTTTAATTATTAAATATGAAGAAATTAAAAATACCGTATTTTCCATCTCTTATTCAGGGACCGCAGTGCTCCTTTTTTCCCGTTTTTCCTTTTTTCCTATTTTTTTCTTTAAATGCAGTTTCCCCTCCTATTTTCAGCCTTTTCTTCCTTTTATTCCTTTTCCCCTCTCGCTTTCCCACAGTTCCCTTTCTTTGATTTCTTTCGGAATGACGGTGCCGATAGTGCGGCCAGTGATTGGCTATTCTTATCTGTTGAGGCTATTAGGAATGAGTCCAAAGAATATAAATATCACTCACGTAAAGAAGTCCAGCTCCTTCACTCCCAGTTCCCCTCCCCCCCTTCATCTGTTACTGAATTGGAGTTGTGGGATTTTCTTCCCGGGTACTCCTCACACAACACGTACTTATCTCGAGTCCAGCTCCCAGGTAATGTAGAGCGAAAGCGCATACGCGCGTTGCGAACCGTGGGAAAAAAAACAACTTTACAGGGCTCAAATGCTGATCCGAAACTATTTGAGTTAGCTGGGAGTTATTTCCCCCCCTTCTTTAACGAAGAAACACCATTTAAAATTCTTCCAATCATAGTCAGATAATGTAGACGCATGCTGGACGTGGATACATTCAAAGGTCTTGCAGATAGTTTTCCAGTAATTCCAAGTTGTTGTTTTTTTTTAAATGGATAGTTACATAAATCTTTTAAGTCACTATAACCCAAACAGAGCTCATTCTAGGCAGGGTCAGCGGATGATTAAAAATTAGACATCCTCTTTTGCCCAGTTATCTACGGAAGCTTCGTTATCCCTTTTATTTGTTCTCTTATTTGGTGGGGAGGAATTTACACAACTTTTATGCTAATGCATGCCGTCTCTGTGGTGAAAAGGGGGATGGAATCAACTGTGTAAAAATTCATTCATCTACAATTTTTTTATTAATGGACCAATTTGTTTGAAATTTTGGAATTACTTTTAAATGCAAAAATTGATTCAGAGTCCAAATTTTAAAAAGACATCTTAATTTGAACAAAAGTTAGAAATTTATTGTCAGACCTTTTTTTGGTTTTCTTTCCGAGCTAGAGGGGGGGAGAAAGATGGGGTTGAGGTTCTTATCTCTTTTCAGGCTGTTTCAATACTGCCACTTATATAGGTGACCAGCTGATTGTTAAAATCAACAAAAGAACACTTATAATGGCTGCAGATAATCCTGAAAAAAAATTTTTTTGAGTGGAATATGTATTGAATAACTGGAATAGACATTTATACCATTATATGGTAATTTTGAACAGAAGTGTTATTACTAATTTCATGCATTAACTATATTTTAATTGTTTGTACTATTGGATTAATTCTTACAAAGAATGATGAAAAATTGAATGAATTATTTTTAGAAATGTAATAACTTGAAAACTGAAAAAAATTAATAAAAATGAAAATTTAGGTTTAGAACAACTTAACTTTATTAAGTGTTTCTTAATTTAGTTAAACTTTTATTGATGATTCTTAACAAGGTGATCAAATAAATAGTTTATTAAAATGTGCTTCTTATGCAAAATGCTTACTTAATTAAGCATTTTCTTGTCTGTTAGGTATGTTTGGGTGATTATTTTTGTTATAAAAAGAAAAAAACCTTAAAAATCTTTTAAAGAAATATTCTTATTAACTTAACTATTTATAATTTATTTTAATAAGTTAATTAACGAAGTTACTTAAAATGTAATTCTTTTACATTACTTAGCTTTATCAACTTAATTAATTTTATCAAATTTTAATAAAGACTAGTAATAAATTTATTAATAAAGGTTACTAATTAATTATTATTAATCAATGAAGCATTGGTTTACTCAATTTTTAGGGGATTTTTGCAAATTAGAATTACGATATGTACTGCCCTTTTTAAGAAACACATGCCTTTAAAATAATGATGCCCTTTTTTAAAACCTTTGCACCCTGCCCTTTTTTCTACTTAGAATGAGCTTTGAGCCCAAGCACGTTGCACACATGTGTGCGCATATGCATATACACATGTTTATATACGCATTATGTATTTAGTTATCACGAACTATTATGAGTCTGCAGATAGTTTTGGATTATGTGCGCAGATAGTTTTTTCTTTTATCTGACTATGTTTCCAATTATAAAATCGGGTAACGATCGGCAAAACAATATTGGTGTAATTAAAGTTGACCATTGTTAAAGTTTACACTTTTGGGGAAAAAATTTATTTATGAAACTTAATTTATTTTAATTATTATTTTGCTATGGAAATCACTGCTTAAACTTGTTTTAAATATAAATTCAGGAAACAATTGATGAAATAATATTGAATATTGGTTTAATCCAAATCCAGTTGTTTGAATTAACACTTTTGGGGGAAATTTTAACTTGGAGCAAGGGTTGCTTTTATTATTATTTTGTAATGAGAATCGCTGTCACAGATTGAGGGAAATGATGCAAAGAAAGCACGAATGGGCATGCGGGCATTTTTAGTAAATTTTTGCAAATTACTGAAACAATCTTTGCCTATAAATCATTCATTTTTGAAAGATCTGGAGCAGCTGCATCCGGCTCTCAGATCCTCTCAGAATGACAGCGCCATTCAAAGCTTATGTGTTTGTTTAGCACCGTTAAATTTGTCTAATGAAATTATAGACAAAACAGTTTTGGAATACCAAGCTTACAGATTAGATGACGAAGTTGATCTAATTGTAAAAAGCTTTAATGAACGTACTGATGATGACACAGCCAATTGACGGGTACTGGAAAGAAGTTTTCAGTCTTGTTGATAAGATGAATGGAAAAGAAAAGTATTCAAATTTACCGATTATAATCAAAAATTGCTTTTCTCTGTCGCATGCCAATTCTGATGTTGAAAGAGGTTTTTCTGTAAATCCCAGCATTCTGTCTTATGAACGACATAATCTCTCGGAGGCTGCGATTATTGGAATTCGACAAGTTAAAGATACCATTAGGAGAAATGGTACCATTAGTAATATTGCAATTACAAAATAGTTGCTTAATGCTGTGACTAAAGTATATGCTGTTTATTCACAAGAAAAAGCGATAAATAAAGCAACTGAAGACATGAAAATGAATGTTAGAAGAAGAAAAAGAAGCCAGAGAATTAAAAAGGAGAAAAGAAAGAAAAAAAAAACAAAACAGAAAATAGATGAGAAAGTAAAAGGTCTGCAGGAAGATCTCCAAGTAGTCCAGACATACCTTAAAGAAAGCAATACGAAATTACAGGATGCAATTAAGTAAACAATATTCCGAACATGAAGATCGCTACTACAGCAATTGAAATAGCAACACAAAAAGTTGAAAGTATTACAAAAGAACTAAAAGAAGCAGAAGCTGATAGAAAAATCTTGTAGACGAGATTTTACTTGTGACAACTGTATCAATTACTATTTGTGATTTTATGTTCAAAAAGATACAAGTTAATGGAATTTAAATATTAATTAAAAATTCTCGATAATTAATTTAACAAGAGCTTCATTTTTTAATTCCCGAGTGTCTTGGAAAAACATAACTAAGTAGCAATAGATGTAAACTTATTTATTTATTGTTAGCAATTAAAGAAAAATAACTGATAGAAAGTTTGTTCTTAATAGTTTCTTTTCAATAATAAAACAAAAAGTCTTTTGAATGAAAAAGTAAGTCTTTTGTACTATTATTGTCAAGTCTCTTGAACTTGACAATAATAGTACCAATGGTTACATTCTTTTTAATAAAGAGTACCCAGTATTTCTTAAAATTTCTTTAGAAAAGATTCACAGTTAAAATTTTTAATTATGTTCTTTGTTTCGCACATATTTATAGATAGATTGATCTCCCAAAGAACAGTAAAAAGCTCCTTTTTTTTTTTTTTTTTTTTTTTCCCTTTTTTTTCTTTTTCTCTCCTTTTTTTCCAAAATTTTTGCTTCTGACCCTGCTTATTTGTTTATAACTGATATTACATGTTTTAAAAATAAAAATTTTTTTCTTATTATCAAAACTTTTTAACCCAAAATGCAAAACTTGTATATAAACTTGATTTTTAAAAGATCCTGTGATGTTCAAACATGTTTGCATGAAGTACTTTCCAATCAAGTTTCTGTTAAATAAGACTCCATAGATTGGATTAAGGAACGAAGGCTAGCCATGGCCAGGAATGCCCTTATACTATTCCCTTCATACCACAAGGATTAAGGGGATTAACCCTCTTTCCTGTGTATATGATTTATTGATCAGTGCTTCATATTTTTTCTTTGGAAGATGAATTGGAAGAAAAATTCAGACCTTGCAGTTGTTCTATATTTTCCATATTTAGAAAAAATTTGCTTTAAAATGTCCTATATTCAAAAAGCCTTTCATTTGTCCTATTTTTAAATGATATTTTCAATGTAGTTTTGACATTTTTTGAAATTGGCGAAATCGAAAGCAGCTGCAAGTGCGGTACAGAGTGCATATGTTACAGAAAATAGGTTGCGAACCCCCGTGTGAAGTGGACTTTTCCACTGCCGCCCAAGAAAAGGGAAGAGCGTTATGGCATGTGACGAAGAACTGATTCATTTCTTGTTTCGTTTCTGTTATCAGTCTAGCACACAGATGATGTGATCAATGCTGCTGCTGAATTTTGAATTATTGCAGGTTTTATTTTCTGATTTTGCATTGCGGTGCTCTAAAAAAAATGTTGCAAGATACAAAATTTAATGATGATTGGCTCAACAAAGAAAATGTCTCAGGAAATGCCATTAACTTGTGGCGTGTACGTGGTAAAGATGATTTCCATGGTTATTGCAATTTTTTAAGAAAAGAGATTTTAATGAGCAATACTTAAAAAATCCAGCTACTTCAGCATGAAAATACAAGGAAACATTTAAAAAAAAAATTCCAAAAAGTGCTTGTGATCCATTGCAGACGAAACTACAGAAACTGTTAATCACAATTATTCTTTTTTATCTTGTGATGGAGTAGGTGAACTGTTTAAAGCCGTATTTCCAAATAGTGCTGAAGCTGCAACCATGCAAGTGTGCTGTTTCCACACTTGCAACTGCTTTGCCAGAGCAATGGTTCATACTTCCAACGGAACTGAAAAATCACATAATTTACAGCATCATGCATTGTTGTAGGTTTTATATTGCTACAAGGGAATATCATATTCCATATTGAAGGTACTTTTCCTATATCAAACTGACACATCCAATTTGTTGATTTTATACATATCCTAAATTATGTAACACTATGTGTTAAAGCTTTAAATTTCAATTTTTGTTTTGTAGCCACTGGCTGGTTGACTGAAACTTTAAAAACCAGTTCTTTCAGGCACACGGTTAAGGGTGAGGGCCAATTCCAACCCCTTAGACATAATACTATGCAATCAGTTTCTTATTTACGAAGACATGCAGTTGAAAGCAATGTTATCCTCATGCAGTAAGTGGACTCAGAGATGGGTGGAGGAAAATCTTACAGGGACAAACACAGATAACACACTGTAACATTTTGTGTATAGGAAAAAATACAAAATATGGGTGCGGTATGTGCAATTTATTGCTGATTTTTCTAGATCCACAACAGTTTGGCTGGTAGTCTGAATTTCTTTAATCATCAGTTTTCCATGTTTAATTGCCAAATCCCAAAAGAAAATTTTGAGGTTTACCTTGTGTCTTTGTTTATATCTTTTCATGTTATTTTATAGCTTACTATCTGTTGTATACAGTGGATCAGTCTCATTAGAGTATACATCAGAGATGAGATTCTTCAGCTTTTTAGCCGATTTCAGCTTTTTGTGAATAAAGAGGAAATCACTTTTTTTCTCTGAAAATTCTGTTTTTTCTGTGAATTCCTGATTGTAGTTATTAGTTAACTGTGTGATATTTTTATCTTCTAGCATGTTCCAATGTTTTTCTTCTCTTAAAACTCCTTTCACATTAATTAGATATAAATATCACATGTACAAATTTTTGCTCTCGTATGATTTCAGCTTTTTTGCTCTTTTGCCAATCTCATACCTGATACATGTAACTTTTTGAGTAATTGTGATTTTTCCTTAATTATTAAAAACCAATTTATGAAAGCTTTTCAGATTTTAAAATTTAAAGTCAGTTTAATGTTGTTATTGGAAAATAGGGTCTATTGCAAAAGATGGTTTGTCTGCCAGTTTCAGCTTTCTCCATCCACTATGTTTTATGCATGATGCCAAATTATGTCATCTACATAATTGACTGTCATTATTATTGTTACTCAATATTATTACTCTTATTCTGCAGTCCTCAACCTTATGTTCCTGGCTTATAGTTTCTGCCAATGATTTTACATTTGTCTGTCAATCTGTTACCACAGTAAAAAATATATTAGGTTTCAGTAAAATGCTATGTGAAAAGGTTTCCTCAGTTTTCAAGATTAATCACTCAACAATAGGAATTATGTCCAACACATGTAAAAGCAATATACCTCTTTCCCTTTGCAATGTATGTCAAATGATACGATAGTTTTGGCCGATATCATCTTTTAACACCAATTTTTTTTAAGGAATCCCTGTTCTTATTTTAAAAGTGTTACTGTTTAACTACCGTAAAAGATACCCCGGTTAGCATCATGAATTTCTCAGTTTATTTCTAAAGTAAGTTTTAATCAAAATATCGCCTCCTTGTGTTAAAAAAAGAGCAGGGATAAATGAGTTAAATTTGTTTCGTAACTTTTACGTATTTTAAAGCATTTGACGTCATAGATCCTCACTTGCGCATTGACATTCCGATATCCCATTTAAAAAATCGATTGGTTGGAAAAAGAACATTTTTTCTAATCCTTTTTGTGGCAACGCAATTAATTTAACACGTGCCATGATCAATTAATGCAATCCCGTAAGCTCTCCTTTATGGAGGAACGTAATTCAACGTTAAAATAAAACTATACTCGCAACGTGCATGCATACGTTAGGCAACGCCTGCGCCATAATTAAATGCCAAAAATAAAAATAGTAAATAGAAAAATTTTAATATATCGCGCTTTGAAACGAACTTTGTAACTTTAAAATGAACATTTTCAGCACCGTGAAGACATTTCAATTTTTAAATAAGCACCGGATTAAAATACCACTTCTAATAATAATAATCGTGAATTTATTAGTTTATTTCTACAGTAAATTTTAATCAAAATATCGTCTCCCTGTGTTGAAAATAGAGCTGGAATAAATGAGTTAAAATTATGGCTTAATTTGTACGTATCTTAAAGCATTTGACGTCATAGATTCTCACTTGCGAATTGAAATTCCGATATCCCATTTCAAAGCTCGATTGGTTGAAAAAACCTTTTTTTGTAATCCTTTCTGTGGCAACAACCGAACATAAGTTCTCCTGCCGCGATCGCAATGTAATGAATGGCGGAATATCGTGTTGATGCTATTAAATTCTAAACATTAGGCTGCATTAAAATTCGTAAAATATCATCTAATTTACATAATTTTTTCGTTTTTATTTTAAAAGAGGGAGAAAAGAATGTTTCACGATTTGTCAAAATATCAAAAAGTTATGACGGATAGAATTCAAGATGCGGCAGTTTTAAAATTATTTTACGAAAAATTCGTCAAAACAGATACTTAGTAAAAAAAATTCCTAAAAATCAGTAAATCATGTTACGTATTCCGAACAAACTGTTTTTAAAAGAAAATTTTCTCCTCTATCCGATGATACAACTGCCGTGTTGCTGCGAACGTAATTTCCGCCGTTATTACGAATTAGGTGAGAAAAAATGCCAAAAATCGCATAAAACATAAAATAAAAACAATTCTAGGTCGAATTTTGAAAAAATCGCTTCGAGGTGCACAACTTCATGTTTAGATCTTCCCCAGTGCCAAATTTGGTGTTTCTAGGTGTAGCCGTTTGTCCGTAACGCCGCCGACACACAGACCCACACACAGACCCACACACAGACATCTTCTTTTATAATAAGTAGAGACAAGGGAATATCATATTCCATTTTGAAGGTACTTTTCCTATATCAAACTGACACATCCAATTTGTTGATTTTATACATATCCTAAATTATGTAACACTATGTGTTAAAGCTTTAAATTTCAATTTTTGTTTTGTAGCCACTGGCTGGTTGACTGAAACTTTAAAAACCAGTTCTTTCAGGCACACGGTTAAGGGTGAGGGCCAATTCCAACCCCTTAGACATAATACTATGCAATCAGTTTCTTATTTACGAAGACATGCAGTTGAAAGCAATGTTATCCTCATGCAGTAAGTGGACTCAGAGATGGGTGGAGGAAAATCTTACAGGGACAAACACAGATAACACACTGTAACATTTTGTGTATAGGAAAAAATACAAAATATGGGTGCGGTATGTGCAATTTATTGCTGATTTTTCTAGATCCACAACAGTTTGGCTGGTAGTCTGAATTTCTTTAATCATCAGTTTTCCATGTTTAATTGCCAAATCCCAAAAGAAAATTTTGAGGTTTACCTTGTGTCTTTGTTTATATCTTTTCATGTTATTTTATAGCTTACTATCTGTTGTATACAGTGGATCAGTCTCATTAGAGTATACATCAGAGATGAGATTCTTCAGCTTTTTAGCCGATTTCAGCTTTTTGTGAATAAAGAGGAAATCACTTTTTTTCTCTGAAAATTCTGTTTTTTCTGTGAATTCCTGATTGTAGTTATTAGTTAACTGTGTGATATTTTTATCTTCTAGCATGTTCCAATGTTTTTCTTCTCTTAAAACTCCTTTCACATTAATTAGATATAAATATCACATGTACAAATTTTTGCTCTCGTATGATTTCAGCTTTTTTGCTCTTTTGCCAATCTCATACCTGATACATGTAACTTTTTGAGTAATTGTGATTTTTCCTTAATTATTAAAAACCAATTTATGAAAGCTTTTCAGATTTTAAAATTTAAAGTCAGTTTAATGTTGTTATTGGAAAATAGGGTCTATTGCAAAAGATGGTTTGTCTGCCAGTTTCAGCTTTCTCCATCCACTATGTTTTATGCATGATGCCAAATTATGTCATCTACATAATTGACTGTCATTATTATTGTTACTCAATATTATTACTCTTATTCTGCAGTCCTCAACCTTATGTTCCTGGCTTATAGTTTCTGCCAATGATTTTACATTTGTCTGTCAATCTGTTACCACAGTAAAAAATATATTAGGTTTCAGTAAAATGCTATGTGAAAAGGTTTCCTCAGTTTTCAAGATTAATCACTCAACAATAGGAATTATGTCCAACACATGTAAAAGCAATATACCTCTTTCCCTTTGCAATGTATGTCAAATGATACGATAGTTTTGGCCGATATCATCTTTTAACACCAATTTTTTTTAAGGAATCCCTGTTCTTATTTTAAAAGTGTTACTATTATTACTTAAAAGGAGGAATATTATTTTTCTGGGTAATCATCATGTTACTTTATCCCTCTTCCGTTTGGTGGCTGTACTGTGTTCCAAATAAAAACATAGTATCTTGATAGGTTGTTTGTTAATATATACACAGCTAGGAAAATTATGTTTGTATAATTTTTCCATGTTATAAAATGTAGACAGTAGGGTTATTTAAATAAGTTGGTGTTCTGGCATTTCTTTCTTTCTCTTTTTTTATTATTAATAATAGTTAGTCACGAAGCACATGTAGTATCAGAACTAATTATCCTTTTTTCTCCTTGCACTTTGCTTCCTATTATATATTATAGAGTTGTAGAGAGCATCCTCCCCCTTCCATAAACACACACACACGTACACTTTTATTACTTAAAATGTAAATTGTTTATTTCTATTTAGTTCAAATGCTTGAGTTATACATAGGTAATGTGTGCTTAATGGTTTTTCCCCCCTCTCAGACCCCCGGCTCAACTCACTTAATGTCTGCTTCTGGGCAAGAAAATCCAAATCTCACTGATAATTGGGATGATGCTGAAGGCTATTACCGTAAGTCATTTAAATATAATTTAGTAAAATGTTTCATTTCTTCTCTATTATTTCATTGTCAATTCTGAAATTCATACATGACTGCAAACTTTGCATTTTATTTATCTTTTGTGATTTTGTACATTTCAAATTTTGTATGTGTGTAAATTGGTTTAAAGTGATTTTAAACTTAAGTGAACCTGCACTCCTGTCAATTGTACAGAGCCTTATCATAAGCGATCTTTGCACTATAAGAATTGAAAAGTCTATAAATTGTGCCAGAAACTACTTCCAAGTTTCTCTGCAAAACAAACCTATAATTAAATACCAAATGCATAATTTTCAGTTAAAGATATGTTCAGTAATAAAATATGCTATGAAAAAACATGACCACTGCAACTTTTAATAATTCATATAAATGATATCAAAAAGCATCCTTTGGTTTGCACATTTTTTTCTTCTCTCCCAATGATAGTACAGCAGGGTTCCCACTGTTCAGGGAAAACCTGGAAAAGTCAGGGAATTTCATTTTGACAAAAAAAGTCAGGAAAAATTGCAAATTTTGACCCAAAACCTGGGAAGCCATATAATTTGGGCTAGAAAACCAGTCTTTGTAAACAAACAATGTTTAGCCTTACTTTGGGAGGCTAAAAATATTAAAGAACATATGCAAAGTAGACATCATAAGCTTAAAAAATAGTCTGGATTTTTATCACATGATGATCTGGAAAACCTGGGAAAGTCAGTGTTTTTTTTTTTTTTTTTTTTTTGAGAAATTGAGTGGGAACCCTGTACAGTAAAGGTAGACCAAAAAAAAATATCAAAACCCAAACATCCAAAAAAAAAAGTTCTACCATGCGACTAAATGTTTAGTACTCTTCCTTTAGTAAGTGATAAAAAGTTGCACGACTTTGAGCATCGGGTTTCAGCGGGAGAGGGGTGTGGGTTAAGGCCGATGGTGACTTCACCCATTCTATATGTATTTCAATGCTCGACGGCACATTGATGCGGAAAGAAATCTTCCTTTTCTCACTCCATTGCTTGTGGGGGGGGGGGCTGTGTTCTTCTTACATTAAGTGTTTAGTATATTTTCTGACCGCCACTGCCGAAACCATTCGTATAAAACAGCATCTAAATCGGCCGATTATGCTGCCCTCAATTTTTTCCATTTCATAATCTCTTTACTGCTATCTGTTTTGGCATAATATTGCAGTATTTTATCGCAATTATCTCGGATGTCATAAACAGTCCAGTTACCAATGCCACACCTATTTGCTAGCTGTAGATCCTTCATCTAATAATCTCAGGATCTCAACTTTTTGAAGAATAGTTAGGATTACACTTTTTTTAATACGTCCTTTCGCCAAATTTTGCATTCATTTTTGATTGATAATTCCGCAAAATAAATAAAAACGGGAGTTAATGTAGATTTTACAAAGTGTAAGAAACAACAAGCAAAAAATACAATGTGGTGCTTAAATGTGGTTGTGCGGTAAATAAAAGCATCGAAGCTAACGAGCATTGTCATTTTATTGAAAGTAACTTTGTTGTCTTGCCTCCCGCCATTAATCTTTCCATTTCTACCGTGTTTTTGCTTGTTCCTTGGTCTGCCATCTACATTTGTGCTTGCTCCTTGGTTTGGCTGCAGCATTATCGGTGCAAGTGCAATGCATGCATTTTTTGCTATCACAAATAAATGTTATGCTTAAAAATTGCATTTAAAAATTATTTTTAAGTAAAAATACTTTTATATATTTAAAAGCTGTGAATTAGAGCAAAAGATTAACTCATGCCTCAAAATTAATCCCCTAGAGAATTAATTTTTTTTAAATGCAGATTGTAGAAATTCCTTAACTGCAATTTTAGAAATTCATTTTCCAAGTAACTGATATATATTGCCAAGATGTTGCTGATAAAAGTTCACCTGATGAGCTGGAGGGTTCGGTATAATAATAATCTTGTCATATGTGTACCATACAAATTTGTCTCAACAAGTTAAAATAGTAATCTTCAACGTATAATTTCATGCATAAAGTCTTATATTAGTATACAAGATGCACTTCCAGATGTAAGTAATGAAAGTTTTGTGTTTTTAATTAATTGTTGACTTTTCATTTGAACTTATGCTTCATCGCATTAGCTGCCACAAGTTATGAATCTTGCCATTGTGTTAGAGTGACATAAAACTCATGTGTGATTTTTAAGCCACGGGCTTTAATTTTTAAAAGGACTCCACGGTTATTAATTCGGAATCTTAAGGATGGTATCGTTAATTTACAAACAAAAAATAAGTTGATGCTTGGTAAAAGGGAAAGGTGAGAAAATGAGAAAGAATTCTTGGTTTACAGTAGAAATAAGATATTTTTGAGAGAAAAGAATTTAATTCAATCGATAGTTTTAAAGATGACTTTGAATTTAAAGTGTTTGAAAAGCTTAGAAATTTGGTTGCCTAAAGCCAAACAGAAAGTACACTTAAACTAATTGTAAGAATCAACAGAAGTAATGGAAGAATTTAACTAGTTAAAATAAGAATCCGTTATCAATAATAGAGCAGTTAAAACTAGGAGCAACATCTGAGGATTTTAGGTGATTAACATCGTTATTAAAAGATGATAGTCAGCTGAAATTTTCATATTATTCAGAAAAAGCAGATTTTTTTTTTCCCTCCCAGTAAAGATTATTAAAAAGAATATAAGGAGGTAAAGAAATAAAAAAGAGTTTGTGAAAACAGACGTAGAGAGAAACCATTAGAATTTGTAGAAATAATATCAAGGAAAGGTAAAAAATTGTTGCATGCTTTTTTTCTAACTGAAGAAAGATTAAACTTTTGTTCCACCCATGACAGGGGTGGCGAACCAGTGGCACGCAACACAATATTTTGGGCATGCCCCCGAAAAAAACGGTTTTATTTTAATTAAAAATAAGAAAGTTCACTATGAAGTATCACAATCGGACAGTCACTAAGTCAAAATTATTTGACGGTACGTCTATGGCCTCTTTAAACATTTCTTTAGAAAAAATGGCATGTTGATCCATAAAGCTTTGCCACCTCTGACCCATGATGTTCATGTTGTACTATTTTTTTTATCTAGTGTGCTACTTACAAAGTTCTTTATTATTTTAAAAATGAATGTCAGTGGTTAACTATGGTTTCCTTGTTATTTTTATAGTAAAATTGTGTTCTGTTTACTGAATTATCATAGAATATGATAGGATGAAAAAACACTGCACTAAAGTGTCATACTGACATCCACATAGATCTATCAGGTTGTAACAAAAGTTTTCCACCAAACCTACTTGAATCAATTCATGCGTCGGTGCCCAGCAATTGAACTTGTGCATCAAGTTTATGGGTGCATAACCATGTATGGCCATGACACAAACAAGTAACTCCTTAGCTTACTCTCGAGTGGTTGAATACTGATCTTCTTCCACAAGTTCTCGCAGGCAACCCTCTCTCATCAACATCAGTAGGCCGGCCAAAGCACTCTACTTCTTGGATGTCACAGTCCTTGCTTTTGAACTTTCAGTATCAAACTTTCATACTGTCATATGATTCAACAGTAGTACCTAAAGCTGTACATTTAACTCATTGATATTCTGTAACTGACTTTTTGCAAGAGTACTGCAAATAAATGATGGTTCTAATTTGGTAACGTGATACTTCCATTTCAAACACATTGTACTTAATGATAGTGGTCTTTTTTTACCTTTTACAACACAGAGTTCTAAAGCAAGTCTTTTTCCTTCAAGAGTCCAAAAATAGTTTGACAAAATATGAGCAAACGTGAAATGTTTGCATAGACCATATTTGAGGTGGCGGGAAACTTTCGTTACAACCAAATAGTTATAAAATGTGCTTAGTTTTTAAATTGAATTACAGCTACTCATTCTGCCATGGTTTCACAATTCTTCGATTAACAAAGCATTCTATGTCTAATCAATATGAATTTAAAGAAAAATATTTTTTTTTAAATACTTGAAATGAGTTACATTACAAATTCAATATTTATTTTAATATTCCATATTTTGCTAATTTAGGTGTGAGAATAGGAGAAGTTTTAGATACACGATATACTGTGTATGGTTATACTGGTCAAGGTGTCTTTAGTAATGTAATTAGAGCTAGGGACATGGCTCGAGGCAATCAGGATGTGGCAATCAAGATTATTAGAAATAATGAAATAATGTAAGTTTTTGTTTTTCAAGTATTTTTACTTTAATAAAATGAATAATACTCTTTAGAAGAGTTTAAGTATGTTGCTGTGTTTTCTTCGTGAAAACTTGGTTTGTATACATTTTTTTTCATAGTGCTCCCAATTCTGTACCAGGAGTTCTAGTGTCCTGTTCCATTGCATATTATTTGGGTTTATTTTTGCAAAAATGTGTCTTTTGCATGAATAAGTGAGCTTTTAGACTGTTTTTTAAGTGAATATTTTTCTTTCATAAAGCTTTGTTGTTTTCATTCTTGCATTTATGTATATGGCAATGCTCTAGCAATTATGCTTAAAGCATATTGCTATGCACTTTGGTATGCAAATTAATGTTGTTTACTTTTTTTATTTTAGTGTAAAATCATCCAGTTATGCAAACAAGGAAATGTAGAGTTACATAGTTTAATTGCAGAATCTTTATAATAAAAATATTTTTTTAATTGCATTTTGTTTACATTTAAACAATATCCTTGGAACAAATTAAAAAATACATATAATGTTTTTTAATTTGTCTATTTGATTTCAGTTTGAAACAAAGCGACATTATGTGGGAACACTCCTAATTTATTCAAATTTTAATTTGCATAAAATTAGACTAGAAATTAACTATGCAGTTGCATCATTTATAAATATGCAGAAACAATCAAATATTTTGATTTATATTTGTATAGGTATGTAAAACAAAGCAAATAAGTAAGAGTAGAATCGATATCTGATAATTGAGCATAATTTGATTAGCATTTATTGTTTTAAGAAGTTCAAATGTATTTCTTTTATGCTATTCAAAGTAATACGGCTTAACAAAATTAAGGAAAACTCGTAGCTATGGATATTTATTTTGACTTTTGGCTTGAAAAATTTCTTTAAAAATCTTCATTGGTAAAAACAAGCAATCACAATAAGGAATCCTTGTATTCTTATGATTTTAGTATATCTTTTCTGTTTTTTGGGGGGCAGATCCATTAAGAAAATTTAAGGATTTTAGAACATTCCACCTTTTAAAAGCATTCAATAACTACCTACTATACATATACTCTGGGCAAACCTAACCTGATAGTGTCGGCGAAGGCTAGAGGGGCCATTTCACTACTCTCCGCATCTATTGCTCTGACACTTGTTTTTCCTTCCAAGTATTTGGCTGTCAACATCACAAAGCAACCCAATTACAATACGCATCAATGGGCGAGTTATAGCAAAATGGATAATACAAAAATATTCTCCAGGGTTATAACAGATCATGAGAAAAATCAGGGTACTTTATCCATCTGGAAATATCGGGGAATTTCGTAAAAATATCCAAAAATCGGGTAACTTTTGTTTTTGCCTTGTGAACGAGGTCATTTTTAGTTGTGGATCAGTGTCTAACTCGCAAGTCATAGGTTCTTCCTAGATCAACAATACTCAAGTGATGCAGACGCATTACGAATTCAAGAGAAAAGTGATCTAGGTACTATATGAGTCCAAAACCGCAGGTATTCGGACTTGTACTAAGATGCGGATCATATGAGAAACCAGGCATACTAATCATAGGCATAGGCATAACTTACTAAAAGCAAGAGAGAGCAGTTGAATTGCCCTCCTAAAATTCAAGAAAATTCAGATATAACCTATTTGAAAATGGTATTTTCTACAATAGGAAAAACACACACACAAACATTCAATTTTATATATATAAATCTTGTTACAGGCCCACTACTAGAGGGAAGCAGATCTCCCACCAGGGTAGTTAACCATTTAAAGGCTAATTACAACTTACAAACTTCAAAAGACTGAACATTGTAATTTGCAGTTCTGTTAGAATTAACATATGTTTTCTCCAGACATAAAAAGCTTCTTTGTTTTGCTCATTTTCCTGTTTTTAATGCTTTCCAGTAAGGTTGAATAGTGTTTGTTTTTAGTTTGTCTGTTTGTCTATCCATGCTCTTACCTGCCTTTAAATAGGCATTCAATTACCATGTAATTTATATCTGTTGTTTCTATGTACTGTGCCATGTACCCTTTTGAAAATGGTGTTGCATGTAGCATTTATAGTTCTTTTACAGGAGCACCCGAAAAAGTTCCAATACATTAGGCTCTAGGGGCAGTCATTTTTCAAAGCTTATTTTAGAGAGATTCGACTATTTCAAATGAAACAAAATTGATATATGTTATTAAGAATTACAAAATAAATCTGTCTATTGAAAATAATGTCTCTATCATTTATAGTTCTTTAGAGGAGCACTTAAAAGAATTTCAACAGATTCCTGTCTATGTCGGTGAAAAGACAATCATCCATTTCAAGCACTGCAATAATAACTCTTAATGTTTATATACTTATTAACAGTTTTAAATGCTAATAAGTATATAAACATTTATAGTTCTGTTGATCTTACAATCTGGATTTTGGGGCATTGTTCTCCATATGTACAATGAATATGAGCACCCTTAAGAAAGTCCTGTGCTCAAGGCAACCCCCCCCCCCCCCCACACACACACACAAAAGTATTGTGTTGAAAAGTGCTTTATAATTAGTTAGAGTGTAGTATCTTAAAAAGTGCTTATTTTTGAAGGGAAAAGAGCAATCTTTTTAATGTACCTTCCTTCAATGGATTCTCTTTGACGTATTGAGATGCTGTTAGACAAAAGATTCTGAAATGTTACCCAAAAAAACATTTAAGAGACTTTATAAAAGAATTTTTCATTTCCCAGTGAAGAAAATTTTTCTCTTTTTATTCAATTCTTTTGAAACCGAGTATGTGTGATGGAGGAAATCCTGATGCATGCAATAATTTTCTTCCATTTCTGTTTAAGATTGTCAAAAGAAAGAAAAAAATAATTAAGCCCTAAAATTAAATTTTTTGAGAATCCTCCTTAGGGTCCATGTTGAAAATGTATAAAAATCATAATGAGAAATTAGTGATGAGTTCTAGAGTTCTTTTTTCCCTGTAAAATTCCTACTTACACCTTCATAAAAAAAATTCGCAATGAGTCCTGAAAAAATGTATCTTCTAAGAAACTAATGCATTTTCATATCAGGAATTTATTTAACCCTGTGTGAAAAATGCAAGTGTATATGTAATAAAGGACAGGAAAATATAATGAGCTAGTAGAAAAAAAAAAATTATTATTTTCTCTTGTACATTCACCCCGCTCATAAAATTATTGCAATTCGTGATTTGTCATGATATATAACTTAAAAACCAATAACTCTTTGTAATTAGACTCCATGAATCATGTCATATTTTCAGAAAAACTGACATGAAATGAACTGAAAGTGCAGACACGAAACAGTTGGAAAGAAATTGTTTCAAATGCAGTTATTCTATTTTAGCTATTTATTGTTCAAGATTTTTATATAAGTTTTGCGTCTTTTTCAATTAGGCATAAAACTGGATTAAAAGAACTTGAAATGCTACGAAGGTTAAATGATGCTGATCCTGATGATAAATTTCACTGCTTGCGTTTATATCGGCATTTCTTTCATAAGCAGCATCTTTGTCTAGTTTTTGAACCATTGTGGTAAGTTCATATATTTAAGTATAAGAATAAAAGAAAAAAATTCTAGTCTAGATTTAGCTTCATTTACATTAATCTTTTTCTCTAGTATGAATCTTCGTGAAGTTTTGAAAAAGTATGGTAAAGATGTTGGGCTGCACATTAAGGCAGTACGATCATACAGTCAGCAATTATTTTTAGCCTTGAAGCTCTTGAAAAGATGTAACATTTTGCATGCTGACATAAAACCAGACAATATCCTAGTAAGTTTGCATTTATTTTTTATTCAGATGTTGGGTTATTTATGTCATTATTATTTCAATGCATGTGATTATTGTCTGAATGAAAGTTAAATTGATTTGTGTGTGCATGTTTTAAAGTTTCTAGAGGTTTGTCCTGAAAACCTGTAAGAAAGTTTTTGTAAAAATCAAATAAGTGTACATTTACATCTTGCATTTTATCTTTATTTGTTGATGTATGTAAAAGAATGAGTGAAAGTTTTTCTTAAGCTTGTTTAAAAAAAAAAAAAAAAAAGCTTATTTTAATTTTAGCTTCTCTTAATAATGTTATTTATCTAAATTAAAGGTACTTGCGTATTATCCTGGCGATCATTACTGCCAAATGATTTTTGCATCAAATGTGCTGGCAAACTGTTGCCAAACATATTTCTAACCATGAATTATTTTACTTGTCCGGCATTATCTTTCCAAAAACTTGCTAGTCTTGGCCGACCATTGGGATAATACATAAGTACCAAATTAAGTTTTAAATTTATTTAGAACTGCTTTTCAGATTCTTTTTCTGAATGAAAAAGCTAGTTTTTGTTCAAACTGCATTTCTTGAGCTATATAAATTTAAAGTTTCTCACATGAGTTGTAAGATATTTTTTATTTATAAAGACCACCTTGTGCTATGGGTACTTGAAAATCTTTATCTGTTTTTGATTTAAAATGTGTTTTTGTATTTACAAAGCTTTTTTAGTGCCTTTGTAAAGAATGAAAGCTCTCCTCTTTTTGCCTAAATCTGCTCTTGAGGCTGGGACAAAGGTGAAAAACCTTAATATTATTTTTTAGAGAGTACTCACTTCTCAACAATTTAACAAACATTTCAAAAGCAAAATATTACTTTATATTTAAGAGGCATTGACAGGGCAAATCAGGCAGGGCGTTCCCATCACCATCTCAGAATTTCATGAATTTTTCTTGTGTTGCCTTACCCAAGAAAAGAACAAATCTGAAATATTTTTGGTTTACCTCTGTTAGTTTTGGAGTTATGGGGGGGGGTTCAAAGTACCCCAGACGAGTGACGGAGAAATAATTTAGGGCCTTCTTTTTGCCACTTAATTGTCTCGACTGTGCTCGACTGATTGTCTCAGAGGTGCTTCAGAGAATTTTTTCATTTTATCCTATAATATACCTTGGGTATTAGCATCTCAAATTGAAAATTCATTCAAAAATAGTCAGTCTTAAAACTATTTTTCACGAAATTGGGGGTATTTGAAGGGGCCCTGACTATTTTCGAATGAATTTTCAATTTGAGATGTTAATATTCAAGGTATATTATAGGATAAAATGAAAAAATTCTCTGAAGCACCTCTGAGCCAGTCACAGTCAAGACAATAAAGTGGCAAAAATGGCCCTAAATTATTTCTACGTCACTCATCTGGGGTACTTTGACCCCTCCATAACTCCAAAACTAAAAGAGGTAAATCAAAAATATTTCAGATTTGTTCTTTCCTTGGGTAAGGCAACACAAGAAAAAATATTCATGAATTTCTGAGATGGGAACTTTTTTTCTATTGACCTGCCCGATTTGCTCTTGCAATAGCTGCTTTATTTCTTAATTAAAATTTTTAATTATTTAAGTATTGATTGCTAAAACATCTTAAATTCTGTACTGGTTTTCCTTGAGGCAATCCTAATGTTGACAGACTGATTGCTGATAATATTTTTGCTACTTACTTTATTGCCAGTTTTGATGACTTTATTTTCACTGTGCAACACCACTTTAATCACAGTGATTAGCACTGGCAAAAAAATACCAAATTTTCCAGAGTGAGTGGCAGTCAACTTGTTAAGAAGCAAAATTTTTTTATGTAGTTTGTTTGATTTTATAACTTGATACTTAAAATTGCTACAAAAACAATAGTTTTTTATTTTTTTTTAATCATTTATTCTATAGGTAAATGATCGGAAACTTGTCTTAAAACTTTGTGACTTTGGTTCTGCATCTCATGTTGCTGAAAATGATGTTACACCATACCTTGTGAGTCGATTTTACAGAGCTCCTGAAATAAGTAAGACTGATTTGACTCTCAATCATTTTATTTTTCATGTGAATCCTGTTAGAATATTTTCTTATTCTTAAGTCTATTCTAAAACTCAATAAAAATATTTCTATATATGGTGATGCTAACTTGGGATTATTGTTGTGCATTTCATTTAAAAGCTCTCTGATTTCCTGTTTTTCCTCCTCTCATGTTCACATCAGTTTCACTGGCATGTTCATATCAGAGAGCAACAAAGTTCAAACCAGAGGGAACTCGGTGGGACTAGTTGCTTTAGAGTAGGAAATTAGCCTAGTGACTCGTAATAAGTGTTTGCGAAAGGCGAACTTGCAATCCTTAGCAATTGTCCTTGCAACGGATGGGAAAATCTAACCCATAAAAAAATTGCACAGTGTTCATGTGGATTTTAGTACCTGAAAGTTTGTATATTTCTTTTGAGTCTTGTATATGAGTGCTTTGTAGTCAGCAAGAAGTTGAAACGAGAATTTATGTTTTTTGTGTAAAAAAAGAAAACTTAGTTTTAATGAAAGTCTGTCCAATAGACTCTGCTCCATCCACGACACATACTATGCAGGAAACTAAAAGGTTTCTAACACTATGAATTTGAGAATATGTATTATTGTGAATTAAATATGCACATATCAAAGATTAAAAATTATAAGCTAAGCTCGGGGATGGTAAGAACGAGAATAAAAATATTCAACTAAAATTACTTTAAGTGGGCTCTGTATTAAAAATTTTGATTTATTTTTATTTTTTTAAGATTTGGTGGCTGTTGCTATTACAGAATGTGTTTTGTGTTAATTGTATTGCAATCTGGTGTTCATAAATGAGTGCAAAATGTACTGAATGGTATTCGCACAAAATCCAAAGGACGTTTTAAATACTAGAAATGCAATTTGTAATGCAGTTTAGTGTTACATACTCTTGTTCTTAAAATGTTTGAAATTTTATTTTTTAAAAATTGTATTTCACAATTATTTTAGCTGGAAAGTCACAAGCCAGGGAAATTTATCAATTTGGAAAAAGAAGGGAATTTCATAAAAATGCCTAAAATCAAACTTGTTATTTTGTCTTGCCAACTTGATTTGTTTGATTTTAAAATGCATATTTTTCTGTCACATTATAAAAGCAATTCTCCTTTCCTGTTATTGTCTTATTTGAAAAAAAAAAGACATGTTTTCTTGTTTTCTTTTAAAATAGTAAATAGCATATTCATATTTATTCTCTAATCAAATTTTATTTGCAGTTTTAGGACTAAATTATGACTTTGGTATTGACACTTGGAGTGTAGGCTGTACCTTGTATGAGTTATACACAGGAAAAATTATGTTTCCTGGAAAATCAAATAATCAAATGTTAAAAAATTTTATGGACTTGAAAGGAAAATTTCCAAATAAGCTAATAAAGAAAGGAGCTTTCAGGGAGCAACATTTTAATAGTAGCTGTAATTTTCTTTCACATGAAGTGGATAAAGTTACTGAAAGAGTAAGTTACCTTTATTTATTTAAATTGCTGTTTTGTGACATTGCTTTTATAGGAATTGTTTATGAAGAACAAATATGCACCAACATTTGTAGGATAATTTCCCCCCCTTTTTTTTTTTCCAATGGGCGGGCACTTGCTCAGCAAACATTCTCCACTACAAAGGCCCGAGTTACTGTCCATTTTATTATGAGAGCACCCAGTAGGCAGACAGCATTACCTTCCTATGAAGGGACGGACAAGTTAACATCCATGCCCAAGCCGGGATTCGAACCCAGACCCACAACGTGATAGAATTAGTTCTCTAGCTACTACACCACCTGGGCGGCCCCTTCTTGTTATTGAAATCTACATATTTTGACTAAAAACATGATCTTGCTTAAGCAGTACAAAAGTATATTGATGCTTTTTAACCTAGCAAAAATATTGTTGACTAATGAAAGGATGCTATTTATAATTGACTGTTACATCTAATGTCGAAAAATTATGTATTTTATCCTCTTTTAATAAATAGTAGATAATCTTATATAGAAAATGTAGACTAACTATAAAAAATATGTTATAATAATAATAATTAAATTAAGCATAACACTAACACACACACACACAGAGAGAGAGAGAGAGATTAAAACAGTGAAGAAGAATCTAAATAAAACACCTAAATATAAAAATTAGGAGTTCAGATCATTTGGGATGGTATGAAGGGTTCTATCATCTTTAGCTGTAAAGATCTCATTCGACACTAGCCAAAAGTTATCCAGAGTTTCCAACTCTCCTGATTTAGGCAGGAGACTCAGACTGATTTTTCATTGATCTCCTGCCAACCTGATTTAGGGTACATTTCTCCAGATTTTTGATAATTTGTTCATTTTCTCCTGATTTTTATCATTTGTCACATGAAAAATGCAATTTTTTGAATTTTAAATCTTTTTTGTTTAAAGTTCTGTCTTGGCAAGGAACCCTTCTCAGCATTTTTCTCTTTTCTGAAACTTGTTCCAGGAACCCACACATATGTGACATAAAATTTCGGCTTCACTGAGAAATGTATAATAATAATAAGTGCAGCTTCAGGTTCTAAAAGCATTCCAATTTCTTTCTCCATCACTCTTAAAAATTATTTTTCTTTCACATTGTTTTGTTTAATCCTCCAATGCCTTAAGTGTAAAAATTAACCCCAATTTTTAATTTTCTAAATATTGTTTATGTTGCCAAATTTTTTACAAGATACTGCTTACCTAATAGAAGACATGACCCAATATTATTTTTTTTATGCTTTAACCCTTTCCGGTGCAAGAACTTTTATTGTATTTTCTCGTTTATGCTGATGTCTGGAGTAATAGTTAATTTTTTTATGTCAATTTAATGAAGCATGGATAATTTTTCTGTAAAATATCTATAACATTTTTATAAATATGCATGACACTTTACCTCCTAATATCATTTTGTGCAAATTTCATTTTTATCTGGTAAATAGACATTGGAAAATTACCTAATGCTTCTGAAATTTGTGATGTACACCATAAGTAGGTGGCTTGAACGTCTAGCTACCGCCCGCAAAAGGGTTAAAAATACTATTTCTGGCAAGAAATTGCATCAAAAATTCTTTTTTATTTCTCTCTCCAAACTGTACTTTCAGTTGATATACATCCTTGATTTTTTAAAATTTAGTTTTTTAATCGGAAACAAGTCTCCTGATTTTTAGAATAAATTCTCGTGACTTTTGTCCTTGCCAGGTTGGCAACTCTGTATTTTACAAACTGAAAAATGCTTATCTAAATCTTGTTCTTTATTTTACTGTAAATGTGTCATTAGTTATCAATGTCATGCTGTTAAAAAAAAAAAAAAAAAAAAAAAACTTTTAAATGTTGATGAAAATTTTAATCATATTGATATGCTTATGTAAAATAATAATGACAGGAAAAATTGGAAATATTAATGAAACAGGAAAATTTAATTAAAATTTTACACTGATTAAAAATGTTTCATTTATTGTCTCTTCCAGGAAAAAGTTGTGGTTTTAACAAACATAAATCCTAGTCGTGATCTCCAAGCAGAATTAGTTGGCTCTCAACGTTTACCAGATGATCAGTATCGCAAAGTTTGCCAATTGAAGGATCTCTTAGAAAAAATTTTGATGCTTGATCCAGCCAAGAGGATATCTATTAATCAAGCCCTCACACATCCATTTATACAAGAGAAAATATGAATGGTAAATTATACAGTTCTGGTTA
Organism: Cheiracanthium punctorium; assembly: GCA_038373885.1. NCBI lineage: Eukaryota > Metazoa > Arthropoda > Arachnida > Araneae > Cheiracanthiidae > Cheiracanthium > Cheiracanthium punctorium. The sequence continues at coordinate 1,486,664 of JAWZYV010011997.1, forward strand.
TAGATTAATAGCCTTAAAAAAATCAGCATGCAATTTCTAAAGCCTGTCAAGTTTTATATTTTGTTGATACTTTCATGGGTGAGATTCTTCTGACTTTTGGCAGATTTTCTGACTTCTTTGATTTTTCAAAACTTCCTGTTTTTTAAGAAAAGTCTGCCTAGAAACTTGCAGTCTGACAGCCAGTTTTTTAGAACTTTTGCCAGAATTACTTCACTTTTCCATGCATTCTTGTGATGCAGATTCTCTTTGCAAGCTGAAATTTCCGAGCAATTTATCTATTTTGTACCGATCCCAGTTTAATGACAGAAATCTAAATCAGTAATTAACATAAGATATCCTAGAAATAAAGGTTTGTTAAATGAAATGTGATTAAGTTTACTATCTATGTGTTGAAGGTTAATAGTGAGGAAATAAAATGTCTGCAGAGAACACTTCATATTAGAAGCAAAATAGAATAAAAATAAGAAATTCCAGTAATCTCCTGAAAAATTTTTGGCAGCTAGGTGTCATTATGAAGCTGCAATGTGTAATTTTATTGAACTAAAGCATTTGAAATGATACTGGTTTTTCTGCTGGACAGTCAGTAAAACCTATCGGGCGATCCACTCTGCCAGAAAGGCCTAAGGAGAACCCAGAATTTTATTTGGAAAGGGGATATCAAAATCAAGAATTTCGTTTAATTATGAATGACAAACGATGCCCCATTGAAAGGTCTCAGCAAGAGAATATATTATTTACGTATCTTACAGGGTTTCTACAGACCTGGAAAGTCAGGGAAACGAGTTTTGGTCAGGGATTTGGTAAGAAAAAAGTCGGGGAAATTAGCAGAAATTGAAGAAAGGTCAGGGGAATGCAAGAAAAATTGAATTTTGCAGTAAAATCAAGAAAATATTTGCTGTTTGAACCTAAGTGTAGAAATTGTTTTATTTTCATTTTCTCATTCAACCTTATAAATAATTTTAAAATGTGTTCTTTATGAGCATATCTTGTGCAGTTGAAATATGCTTAGTTTTATCCTGAATTATTATCAAACATGATTTTTGTTAGAATCCAGTGATGTCAAATAAGATTCTTGTATATATTAATTTTATTATTATTATTATATGTAAAAAAGGGGGCAAAATATATTTTAAAAAATTATTAATTAAAGGATGTAATGCAATCGGGAAAGCACGCTAAAGTCAAAGAAGAGCATGATAGATGCCAGGGAAGCAAAAGCTGTGAAATCTGTAGAAACCCTGTCTTAAACTTGCTTATTTTATGAGCAAAGATATTAACATATTTCTAAAATATACTTTTCTTTAGATTTGGTATTGTAAAAGTAGCTCAAAATTAACAGAGATACTACAATTTTTATAATAAAATATTTATGCTACAATATGCTTGAAAATTGTTGCAAATTAATGCTGCAATTTAACTCCATAAAATAATTTATTTCCCCTTAAATTTATATATTTGAAGTATTACATGATGACTTGAAGAATATTCATTATTTTAGTAGTGCATTAATTGGCCAATTTTAATAAAAAATTAATTATATTTATTTCTATTTTAGGTAGAAATCCTGTTTGTACCTGGTTGAAATTCTTCATTCTTTGCACAAATGGACTTTGTAGCAAAGAGATGATTTATATAAACTTTTTGCTTTATGCACATGTGCATTCAGTAAATATCAAATTGCAAGTGACATGTATGTTTTTGTTTTTCACTATACACAAGTTTCTATCATATTGTACATATAATAAAACATGTTATGACTTACATTTTATTAAACTTGTGTATAACAAATATAAACTTTAACATTGTTTGAATAATGAGACAATTTTAGTTGTTTTGCTGTGTATTATCAGTTGCACATTATTATAAGCCATGTCTGGCCTTGTAAAGCAGTTATATATAAACAATAAATATATGTGTAGTTCAAAAATTTCTGGCTATTTTTAATTTATATTTCATTTCTTATAATTCTGAAAATGTTATTTTTTGTTCTTTATAAAGTAGTAATACATGATGATTGTTTTTGGTGTTTTATTTTTATATTGGAAAAACAATTCCTGTTTGAATTTGCATGTATTATACTTAAAAGCTTGACCTTCTAAATGTTATACAGATTTATTTTTATTTTTTAACTTTATGAAGAGCAAGGTATAAGCTAACAAACAAAATTTTTGACAGTTTTTTTTATTATTATTATTATTATTATTATTTATGAAGTAACCTACAATGCTTTTTAACACTAAAATCTATTCAAAAATGCAAAAAAGTATTTTTATATGAAGTAAGTAATTAAATTTTGAGATGGTAAAAAGAAAAGTTATTAAAAACTGTTATTGGAAAGATTATCACAGTTTATGCTTTTGCAGCTACAAATGTATTCTTTTTGTGAAAAATAATTACAATAAATAAAACCATGCATTTTCATCAAGAACTTATTTGTTGCATTGTTTTAAAATGCAGTTTTAATAATGGAGTTTTTAATAGTTTTTCTCTTTGTAAGATATCTGATCATTTATTGTACTTATGTAACAATTAAATCCCCCAGTGTTTTGTGTCATGCTTGTACATGAGAACATTTTTCATATTTATCTCTTTTGATATTTATTAGGTAATATCTTGTGCCTTGGCTTGCTGTTGACTTACACTCAGTAACCTGACAGAAAGCAGTATATTGCTTGTGGTAATTGGTTTTCTGTCATTATTGGATTCCTTATAAGCATACATTAAAAAGAAATTAATAAAGAAGAATTTTACATTTAATTTAGACTTAAAAGTATTTAAATTCTTTTTAATTTATAGTATTAAAATTAATTTTTTTAGGGTGTTGGAATTTTCTGTATTACAAATATAAAAGTAATAATATTTAGTTATTACTAGCTTGCGACTTTTGTGAATGATAAATGAAGTTATGTTCGACATTTGAATGTATGATTACTATTTTTAATACGCATTTATGAAAGTTTTAACAAATGTAATTAATGAACTATTTAATGTCTATTAGGAGCATTATCTGAAAAAAGCACTACTGAACTATAACAGAATATATTTCAGTTCAAATTTAAGTAGTATTCTGTTGCTGCTTTAAAATGAATTTTTTGATTATTTTTGAAAGAGCTAATACTTAGGCTTCATGCTCTACAACTAGAACTTTGAATAGCAAATTTTCTGTTCATAATAATTTTAGTGTCAGTTTAATATTCTGGTTTTTAATTTATGCAGCTTTTACCAGGAAGAGAAGTGGAAGGATTTGTGCTGTGTTTGTACAAGCTATATTTACAAAGAACATTTTGGTGTGAAAAAGAATAATAAAGATTTTGTGTTGAATAGAAATAAATAGTTTAGATTTTATATGCAAACACATTCTCAATGCGATTTAGCTGATTTTAAATATTTCTTTATGTGGGAGGGGAAAAAAAATTAACAGTGATATTTTAAATACAATCTTTGTATTAATTCCTTGAAAACTTTCAATTTAGAATTAAAACATAATTTATTTTAGTTTACTAAATTATACATAGAGAAAGCCAGACAAAGTTTGATTTGTAATCGGGTTAAAAACAAAATTATATATATATTTTTTTTTATCACAAAATAGCATGTTGTGCTGATATTTTGTGTCATAAGAAGACATAATTTGAATAACCTAAAACTGGAAATTTAATACAACTACTTGAAGAATCATCGTAATGTTTTCTGCATCTTTTTATTACACTTTTTTTTTAAGAGAAGAGGAGGATTGGACCTTCCCCCATAGATATATACAGGCTGCAGATTTAATGAATGCCAGTATGTAGTCTATGTATAATTAATGAGTACTTTTAAACCACGCAATTAAGACACTGCCGAATCTATACAAAAGACAAAGAAAATGTTAGAGTGTGTGCTGTTTTAAAGATTTTATTTTTTTCCACTCACAGAACGAACAGTTACAATGTTAGTCTTACTTATGTGTGGTGTATTTTTAAAATTAAAACTAAACAATATGTAAGATTAACATAATTGATTTTATTTCATATTTTTAAAAAATAATTTAAGATGGCTAATTTTTCCATTTTCACAGGCATTTGTCTCTGTTTGATGTTTTGTCCATGATACACAATGTCCCTTCGTCCACAGTACTCCATATGGACTAATAGAAATAAAGATTCAAAAATGTTTTATTTATATTAGGGAAATTTTTTAAATATTTGTAAGTAATGCAGATCTATGCCTATGAAACCCTAGTAGTTTTATTTGAATGTTTTCAGATTTTACTTATTATAAATCAGGAATTCTAATACAATATTTTACTTTAAGCTTCTGTATCTAGAGAGAGCAAAATTTCACAAAATGACCACATTCTACTTTGAACATGTTGTTTGGATGGAAAAAATAAATAATTAAATATCAAATTCTGCCATGCATGAGAAACAGAATTTTTAAGATCTAGTGCACTGTGTCCTATCCTCCCCTGTATTTGTTCACTATTAATTTGTATAAAGTGAATAATCATCTTAACTCTTATTTTACAGTATCTGCAGGACATTTTCATATTATTCTGATCCCCGCCCCCCTCGTTATCCATTTAAAAAATAAGTAGATTTCAAATGAGCTTTTCAAAAGTTTTAGGGCTTGATAAAATATAAGTCTGATTGATATGTATTAAATGGTTTTTTAAATTTTGTATGTTGCTCATCTAAAAATATTTTAATTGATTATTCTCAGGCTGCAAGATGGCCCATAACAAGAAAAGGATTCTGCCAAGCTTTGATGCCATTTCCCTACCTGCCTATCTGAAGGTAGAAATAAAAGAACAGGGATAAAATGAGCTTAAAATTTATGTGGCATTTATTTCTTTCTTACTTCTATGTTTTAATATTATATTTGACTTGAAAGAATATGAATTTTATTTAAATGATTAAATTCAGATTAACTTTTTTAATTTTAAGTGTAGTAATCGCATTTATGTGGCCTCTATATTTAAGTAATTATCTATATCCTCTTAAATTATTATTTCCCCCCCCCCCCTTCAGTTTTACTAGCTGTTGCTTTTTGGATCACCTATTGAGCCCCTATTGTCTTTATAACAAACTTATTCCTTCCAATGAAATTTTTTCTTGTTAAAAATTAGCTGTTACCAGTATTTAAGGTACTGGTGATAGTGGTATTTAGAAATAAGGCTATTAAATGTACGTTGAAAATACTCTAGACTGATGACGACTGCTAAAAGCCCTGTGCATGGCTTGGAAATCTGATCAAGCTGTGCAGTGTTATGTTCAAGATATTACAAATTTATTACAGCAATCACTATCAATTTCAGCATTTTATTATTCTGTTTCATTTCAAATAAGGACTTATGATTTTCCTCATCAGTATTTATTTGTAGCTTAAAATATAAAAATAAGGTGCATTAACAATATTATTCTCTTTTTTTTTTTTTTTTAAATCTTTTCCAGTTTTAACAAGCATTATTTTTTTTTTATAAGTAACACTTCAATAGATTATGTTTTTCTACCATAATCTTTAAATACTTTCAATAGTCATTGAATATCATTTCTGATTTTTTACAGTTGAATAAATTCCTCCTACAAATTGGTTATAAAAAGCAATTTCTTAAGAAGCACATAACAAATGTTTTTTTACACTAATTTCTGTTCAGTTTTTAAAAGTTGATTTATTGTATCTTGTTAATTTTTCTGGCATCTAAGCATTATTTTACTTCATTATTCTCAGGAAACTACAAGATACCTTTAAAAGGCATGGACATTAGGACAAATGAAGTGTGCTGCAGATTGGCTTTTACCCAGTAAAGGTAGACACTGCTGAGAGGTTTACTTAAGTGTGTATAAACGTTGTGTATATGTTTGCAAATTTTAATTGTTACTAAATTGCAGGAGTAACTACCACAGCACAGATATTTCTCCTTAACGAACATAAAATTTAATTTGGGTAATTATAATTACTGTTGTTTTTGTTATTTAAAACCTAATATGGTAGGTTTAGTAACTTTTTTTTTTTTTCCCCTACCACCTCTCAGATGTATAATTTATGAATCCTTGTTTTTATGTTAGAAAGGGGGGAAATACAAATTTCATAGAAATGTTATTTCCCCCCTTTACATATTTTATTTTTTATAATTTTTATTGGCTATAAAAAGTGTAATTCTTGTTTTTAATGTATTTTTTAAAAAAAAAATTATTTTGCATGCTTTTTTATTTATACATTCATACTTTCATGTGTTTACTTAATTTTCCAAGCAAAAAAATTCTTCACTTTTTTTTCCCTTTCTGCCAAAAAAAAATTGTTTAAAATCAGGCATGCCAATGCACTGGAGTTTTTAATTTCATATTATCTGTGTTTAACAAAAACTTTCCTTTAAAATTATTCATGTAAAAAAATGTATTGGTTTTCATTTGTACTTCATCTGTTAAGGAAGAAATAATGTACACTTGTAAACTATGCTTATGGAAAAAATAAATTGGTTTTCATAATTTTCTTGCTCATTATTTAAAAGATTCTCCCCTTTGCAATTTTATAAAATAATGTAGCAGGGTTCATATGCCCTCGGGGAAACCTGGGAAAACTCAATTGAAAATTAGCTCTTAAAACTCAGGGGAATGTCATGGGAAAATGTAATTTTCCTTCAAGAACCTGAAAATCCAGCTTCAACCTTAGAATTTTAAGAACCACCCCCCCCCCCCCCCCTTTCTTAATTTTTACGACCTCCACCCTGTTTAATGGCCAACTACTTCCCTAATGATGTACGCACACCGTTAGAAATAGATGCATACAAGAGGAATCATCTATCATTTACGACTGCTTAAAAAGATTGGCACATTGGCTTCTCATTTTGTCTCTGCTGTTCTGGGCATTTAAGGTTGCTCCCATTTCTCAGTAGGGTTGGTTAAATTAAGAAGGGGCTGTTTTTTGTGATGTGTACTGTGCACAAAGTTAGATTGCGTAATATTTTTAACATGTGTATAGGAATGCTGCTTATGTCTGCTAGAATACAATGTAAAATATATGTTCCTATAATGTTAAATATATGCATAGGATTGCCGGGTTTTACTCAAGTCTAAGCATATGGAAATTTTTACCAATAGCCTTGTTTACTGACAATAGTATAAAAAACTTATCTTGGAATTATCAATCATGACGTGGTTACTAAAATTCTTTTACTCAGATTTTTTATTGGTCAAATTGAAGATGATACCATGTTCAATATAAAGGTAATACATTGTTTATTATAATTGAGGTGGAGCATAATTTTGATTACAATAATGCTATCATAATCTCAGTACTTATCATATGTTTATTTTTTGCCATAACCTGGAAGTTCTTGAAAAATCACCTGGAAAACTCAGGAATTTCATTTTGAAAAATGAGTACTAACCCTGATGTAATTTTATTAATCTTTCAATTAAATGAATCTACTTAAATTTCTAGCATAGTAAATCTGTTTACCAGTTACAATAGGAACTGTTTCTGGGAAAGGTTTATTTTAATATACTACTATTTAATTTAATATATTTCTAAATATCTTTATTGCCAATTTTGAATAAGAGTAAAGCTGATATATTTAAAAGAATAAAAAATATGTATATGTGTATATATATACAGGGTGTCCAGTGCTAACGGTGCCCAATGGCTATTTCCTAAACTGTTAGTCAGAGGAGACACATAGTTCCAGTTACAAAAAATGCTTCAAATTCAGGCATGAAAGTTTTCCGTCTTTTGACAGAATTCCAACTTTTTTAACTCCATCCAGGTATTTAAATATTAGTTATATAATGAGTATATAATGTAGTAACAACCGGTAATGTATTAATTGTATGTTAATTTGATTATTTTGTATCGCGAGCAAAGATCAGTCTTTTTTACCAAATCACACTTTCATGCCTGTAAATTGCATAATCTATTATATCAGAAACAATCAGTCAATAAATTAATTCCTATAAAAATTTTAAATTTTTATATGATCCCCTCTCCTATCAGTTCTATAAGGAAAATTTTTCTAAATATAATTTGACTCACAAAAAAAAAAAAATTAGGTGAAGAAATTTTTGTGATACCTTGTAATCGTTTCATTTCAAAATATAATTTTACTGATAATATAGGATAGTATTATATTACTATCTGTATACAGTACTGTTTTATCCTTATTTATTCATTTAAACATCCATTGGAGCCCGCTCAGTGAGACTTAAGTAAACACACAGTTAACATCACAACACTTTATTTCAGAATGTTCTTACATCCCAACTGGGGAATCCCCGTAGGTTTCAATACAGCACATATCTTTCGGCAAGCGGACAGCTCGCCCATCTATTGGGAGCTTGAAGATATAACACCCCTCCCCTCATAGTTTAAACGACTCACTTTTTTTCTTTTCCGCTCACTTCGTCGAACCGGTTGTTGTGGCGGTTTCACAGATGTGTCCACAGTCTCCGAATTCTCAGATACATTTCCAGTTGGAAGAGTTACATCAGCTGCACGTACATTTTCATTAATATTTTCCGTTACTGTATCACTAGGTAATTGAGATGGATTTGAACGACAAAAATAGTCATTTTTAATACTTTGTTCTGTAGGAACACAAGTTCCACGTAATTCACTTTCCCTAACTAAATCATAATTATCGTAGTGGCTTCCAAAATTTTCTCTCGGGAATAAGGTTTCATTTTCTTCCTGCCTCATTTCTTGACTTATTCCTGTATTATGACGTAATTGATTAACATGCCGCTTACACATTATTCCATCATTTCTTACTACTAAAACCCATCGGCTACCTAACAATTTTATAATTTTGCCTAACAACCATTTTTCCCCCTTTCCAAAGTTTTTCACAAAAACTGACTCATTTAACTGATATTTATGAAGTGGCTTACTCATGTTCGGTTTTGAAGGCACTACCAAATGAAGGGCTGTTCTTAATGATCTACCAAACATCAATTCTGCTGGCATTTTACCAGTTACTGAATGGGGGTTGTATAATTTGCCAATAAAAATCGAGTAAGGGATAACGTCATGTCTAAGGGATCAAGTTTCTTAAGCGGTTGTTTAACTGTCTGTACATATCTTTCCGCTTGACCATTCGACGGTGGATAGTATGGAGGAATTAATGTATGCTTAATACCATTCACTCAGAGAAATTCTCCAAATGGATGACCTGTATACGACGAACCGTTCTCAGACACCAATTCAACAGGTAATCCAAAAGTTGCAAAAATTTTCCTCAGAACCTTAATTGTTGTTTTACATTCCGTATTAGGAACGATCTGTACCTCTAACCACTTTGTATAAGAATCAATCACTATCAAAAATATTTACCTTTAAATGGACCTGCGTGATCAACATGAATTCTTTCTCAGGGCTTCTCATTTCCACTCTAACGGTTATAATTTCGGACTATCTCTCGCAAACATTTGACACCTCATGCAAGAACTAACTAGTTGTTCTATTTCTTTATCCATGTCAGGCCACCAAATCACCCCTCTAGCTTTTGCCTTCATGCTACTCATACCCTGATGTACAGAATGTAACAATTTTAACATTGAATCACGGCCTTACTCTGGTATAATAACTCTATGTCCCCACAGTAAGCAATTTTGTAAGCACGAAATTGAATCGCGTCTTCTCATAAATAAAGGAAGCTGGCCCAATAACAAACCACAACAATTACATAGCCCTACTGCCTTTGCTCCACGCATATTTGGAAAATATAAAGATCATAAAAATCCCCCATCCCTCCGCCCAAAAGTCAGTAAATGTGAAGGCCCTACCTACCTACTTGAAAAATACCTAAAAAACATATTACAACAAATAATTCCTTTCTCAAACTCATCTCTAAATTCCACTACCGATTTTTTAAAAGAATTAAAAAACATACAATTCTCAGATTCTGTTAAAATGGTCAGCTTCGACGTCACCAACTTATATCCCTCCATAGACACAATAGAAATGTACAATACAATAAGTAAAGAAATTGAGAACACATTTAATACAGATATTTCAATAACCCTAAAAGCTGCCTTGTCCCTCATCCTCAATAACTCCTACTTCCAATTCAATAATAAATTTTACAAACAGAATAAAGGTGTCCCTATGGGCTCCCCGATATCTGGTATAATAGCAGAGTGGAAAATGCGAAACCTTGAAACTTTAATCAATACAAACCTCCACCCCCATATTAAATACTGGTTTCGTTATGTTGATGATGTTTTTGCAATGACTTATGACTTATGGAGGGGAGGCCCACAAGGGGCCAGGCACCGCGACCATGGGTCTATTGTACCAACCCCAAGTCCTGAAAAAATGGAAAGTCCTGAAGGGCCCTATGAAAAGAGCCCAGTAGCAGATGCGAACATCAGCATAGACCTAACAGACATTTTGTGAAGCTCCCAGGGCTCAATGACATGGCGCCCAAGATGCTCAAACCTGTAAGCCGAAAAGTACTCACACTCGCAGAGGATGTGCAACGCAGTTTCCTCTTTAAGAAGACAACCCCGACAAGTGGGATCATCGACAATCTTCATTATATTTAGATGCCTTTTAAGGCAACAGTGCCCAGTTAACAGACCAATAGCCCTACGGAGACTGGACCTATTGAGACGCAGAAGTTCCTTGCATCTGTCACCAGGGAAGCCAAGATTAATCTCTTTAGCCTGCCTCTGGCCACCACAGTTAAGCCAGTTAGAATACTGAAGCCTCCGAAAGTGGTTAAGAACATTATCCCTATGACTTTTACCCGAGATGCCAAGAACCGGCTCAGGGCCAACAAAAAAGAGGAACTAGAGCCCGCCCTGGCAAGGAAATCAGCCATCTCATTGCCGGGAATGCCAGAATGGCCAGGAACCCAATACAGAGTAACCTTATTGAGACGAGAGAGCTTGCAAAGCTCCAAGTAACACTCCCAGACCAAGTAGGAGGAGATAGCAGTGCTTTGTAAGGCTAGCAAAGCAGCCCTACTGTCAGAGCAAATGAAGATATGCTTCCTGGAGTATCCAGCCTTTAAGCAGAAAACACTACACATAAGGATAGCATAAACCTCTGCCTGAAAGACAGAGGCATGAAGACCCAGAGAGTAAAAGAGCTTAATGCCATTGTCCAGACAACAAACTCCAGCTCCAGTACGATTACCAAGCTTGGAGCCATCAGTGTACCACACGATACACCTGTTCTTACTATAATTGGGAGGCTTTCGCCAGTCATCTCTAGAGGGGAAATGAACAGAGAAAGACCCATCAAAAACATGCCTGACAAGCATATTATCAGAAGGCATACAACAGAGAGGATGCGTCAACATAGATGAATCAAGATCACCCCATGAAAGGTATTGCGAATAACCCTTCCAGTACCTCAGGTCCATAAGCCTCTTTCTGCAGACCAGGGCCTCAGCCTCAATAAAGGAATGCAGAGGCAAAAGGTTTAAAAGCAATTCAGTGATTGCAGTAGGAGTTGTACGAAGACAACCCGTGATAGCCAAACACGCCATCCTTTGAAAACGGGTAAGATCCTTCCTAGATGAAACTAAGGAAGATCTAGACCACCAAACAATGGACCCATACGCAATGATCGGGCGAACAATCATGGTGTAGATCCAATGAATAGACCGAGGGCTCAGGCCCCAAGTCCTGCCAATAGCACTTCTACAAGCCCAAAAGACTCGTTTGGCCTTAGCAAGACAGTAATCAAGATGATTCTTCCACCCCAAATGGGAGTCAAAGTAAACACCCAAAAACTTCACCGAAGAAGAATATGCAATGGGCTGTCCAAAAAATGAAAACTTAGAAGACTTGAAGTGCTTAGCACTAGGAAAAGCAACCAAACATGTCTTCAGGGGATTGACAGAAAGCCCAGTAACAGAACACCAGCTCTCCACCACTTTCAAGGCCGAGTTAATGAAGCCAGTGACCACCGGGCCAAACTTGCCCCTGGCCACAATGGCAATATCATCAGCATAGCCAATACAGTGGACCCCAATGCTAGATAACTTAGCCAACAAGGAGTCCACCACAATACACCATAATAAAGGTGAAAGAACCCCACCCTGGGGAGTACCAGCAGAAAGACGTGCCACCAAGGTGTCCCCCAGAAGCGAAGCAGAGATAAGCCTGTACGAGAGTAGATTATCAATCCACTGACAGACAGTTTTATCAACACCCTTGGAGACAAGGGCAGATAAAATCATACCAGAGGGAACTCTATCAAAGGCTCCCTCGATGTCAAGAAAAACAGCAAGTGCCACTTCCTTACAGCAGACACTTTTCTCGACAGTAAAAGCAAGATCATAAAGAGCAGTAGTAGTAGATCTGCCAGGCTGATAGGCATGCTGATTTACAGACAAAGGGGAACGACTAAGCAACGTATCCCTAATGTGCCTATCAATAAGCTTCTCAAGAGCCTTTAAGAGAAAAGAAGAGAGACTAATAGGTCTAAAAGACTTAGCCTCAAAATAGTTGTCTTTTCCGGGCTTAGGGATAAATACAACACGAGTGTGCCTCCACAAAGTGGGAACATACCTTAAAGCAATGCAAGCCCTAAAGATCTTGCATAGAGAAAGCAGTGCAATGCCTTCCCTGAGAAGGATAGGAATAATACCATCCATACCCGGAGTTTTATAAGGTCCAAAAGACTTAATAGCCCAAACGACCCTATCATAGGTTACAATCTTGCGTGCAACATCCCAAGCCTCTTTATCACTGACAAAAGCAGGAGCAGGAGAGGGGATACACACATTGTCAAGAATGACACAGTTCGGGAAGTGAATCCTGAACATCTCAGACAAAGTCTCACTGCCCGACTCAGAGAAGTGACCATTATGCATCTTAACACAGTTAAGGTTAGATGATTTGTTTTTAGCCAAAAGTTTAACCCATTTGGCAGAAGCAGACAAATCATTGATGTTGCTGCAGTAGTCCTGCCAAGAAGATTTCTTGGCACACCTAATCGCTTTATTAAAGCTGGTGAGAAAAGCTTTATAAGCTTGCCAGTCACCCGTTTTCTTGGCTTTATTGAAAAGCCTCCTGCAATTTTTATGCAAGTGAGTGAGCTCAGTTGTCCACCAAGGGACACGCCTCCGGGCAACAACTGTGCTCACCGGACAAGACTCATTATAAGAAGAGCAGATAGCCCCAGTTAGGGAGGAAACGGTGTCATCAATATCACTAGGAGAAGATAACTTACCGCTGATATTCCTCAAACAAAGTTTGAGCTTCTTTCTGTAGGAACCCCAGTCAGCTCTGCGCGGGTTCCTACCTTGACTCTTCACAGGGATGAGTCCTTTAATGGAAAAAAGAATTAGTTTATGATCAGATAAAGTAATATCATCCGACACATGCCAATTCTCAATAAGATCATAACAATGACCAGTACAAAGTGAAATATCAAGAACTTCACTTCTATTACTGGTAACAAACGTAGGTCTGTTTCCCTTGTTAAGAATAAATAAATTATACAGCAAAATATATTCCAAAAGCTCATCACCCCGAGGATTGCAGTTAGTGCTACCCCAGACAGTGTGGTGAGCATTAGCGTCACAACCAATGATAAGCTTTGTGTTCGCAGTACAGTACTCAATCAAAGATTTAGCACTGACCGCAAGAGGATCACTGCTATCAAATGGAAGGTAAGCAGACAAGAGAACCATGCTATCGTCGTTCAGACTAATCTTGACCGCAACATTATCTTCATCAAGATAATTGGCTAAGACTAAGGCATGAAGCTTGGCATTAGCTACAATACAGGCTCTAGGCCTGACAGCAGTAATATCATACAATATATTAAAGCCTTTAACATTAAGACCAAGGATCTTCCCATTGAGAGTCAAAGGTTCCTGAACAAGAGCTATATCAACCAATCCATCAGCAAGCCGCTTGCACAGGAGTGCGGAGGCACCCTTACTGTGATGGAGGTTAATCTGAGCAACATTAATACAATCCACAGCACAAGCAGGAAGGAAGAAAAAGCACAAAGCTATAGTAATTTAGCTAGTAGGATTGGGGCAGTGCACAGACTCCTCCAAACCCTCGACAGCCAAAATCTTATCAGCCTCATCACCAGAGAGAGGCTGAAGAGTAGAATCGGAGTCTGAGTGAATACCTAACTCACCCAGCCCAGAAAGACCAACACTACTCACCTTAGAGGAGGCGTGGCCCTCGTCGGATGACATAACCACGTCCTCAGTCTCCTCCACATCTTCCGAAGCAGCCGACGCAGGCTTCTTATTAGGGTCCCGGAGTATCTTGAAGACACCCCGGTCCACCCCCGTATGAGCACTGAAGTCTGCCTTCCGAATCGCTTCAGCAGCAGGGTGTCTACCATCATGCAAAGGTCACGAAAGTCACGGAAAAGTCAAGAATTGGAAAAAAGGTCAGGAAAGTCAAGAAAAGGTCAAGAAATGAAGCACTAGGTCACGATTAGCGACTCAACTTCCTTTTTCCATTTCATTCAAATTCTTAGTTGACAATTTTCGTAACTAAATTTCCTAAACTTTTGTGCACCATTTTTACAGTTTTGCTAATAAACGTATAGTTTACCGCATAATTCTATCGATCTTTGTTGTAGAGATATTTAATTTTGAAATCGGGGCTTATTCGCTGATCACCCTGTGTATTAATAGTGTTAAATTTAAAAGTATAATTTTTCTTCATTCTATCAGTATGATGCAGGGGTGCAGAAACTGTTTTTACTCTCAACATTTCCCTCAATCCATATGCAAATTTCTCCAAGATTTTATGATATGTTTATAGACTTGCATAAGTTCTGTATTACCATAAGTGTAAAAATATTTGCCTGAACAAGCTACATACATGTTTACTAAATAGCAATTGGTCCAAGTGAAGAGAAAGCAAACTGCTGATCGGTGAAAGGGTTGAAAAAAAAATCGCTTTAAAAATAGGAATGGGAAAGAATAACTCGAAGAATTTTGTAATTCATTGTTAAAATCGAAATCAGTTGTATATTTTCTGCAAAATTTCCCCCTATCCTAGATTGCCGGATCGTACATATTCTGCATCCCTGGCACGAATGTATTTTTGATATTAGTGTTTCGTATTTGTTATGGTCAAGAAAAGGTCAAGAAATCAAGCCTACTTTATGTGGTAGACACCCTGAGCAGCCTCACAGTCAACCTCAAAGATCCATCTAGTCGAGTGGGGTTCCTCACTAAAGTGAAGAGCGCGCCACTCGGCCGATTTCAGCAATGGGTTAAACCGGTTCAGCCGCTTCAGTAAAACCTCCGGCTCCTTCGTGACCCTATCCTTGGTTTTAAAAGCAACCTTAACAGGCTTGGGCAGTTCACTGGCCTTCAAGACCTTCAAGGCCTCACCATCCAGAACCCGAGAGTTGCCATCAAAGGCAGATTTGACCCACTCAGAGGTGAATGCATCATCGCACTGAACAATCAGTGCTCCGCTCGGCAGTCCTGTACTAGAGATCCTCGGCAGCTGCCCGTCCAAAGGGATCGAGTCCACTAACCGAAGGATCTCAGCATTAATCTTCTCCTCACACTCCTTGAGCAATTTGCTCTTGGGGAAGGAGACCTTAACAATAGCCAACTTGACTCCGCTGAGGACCTGAGCGAAAGAGCCAGATTGGAGAGACCCCGCACCAGACTTCTTCCTCTTTGCCACAGCAGGAGATAGGGTGCCCGAGCCAGGCCTCTGCCTCTTGCGACCCTCATCCTTCTTAGCAGCTTTGGACTGAGCCAACTGGTCAGACCGGGGCTTCTCAGCCTCAGCCATGGCCTTAGCCTTCTTCCTTAGCCGCCTCTTTTTGGATTTGGAAACAACACTCTGCCACTCTCCCACAGCCTCAGGAGGCTGCTCACTTTCGTGAGCCGCACTACCTTCATCCGTGGTGGGGCAGGGTTGTGTAGAAGAAGGGAGGGCAGTGGAAACCACCGCCGCAACCCCCGTTTGAGAGCCGAAGCCCTCCTTTGGAGACTGTAGAACATCTGACGAAGAGGACCCTCTACCTAAATCCTCAACGTCGGGAGACTGTAAAACATTTTTCGAAGGGGGCCCTCTGCCTAAACCCCCAACGCACTCCTTTTTAGACTGCGCGACGAGCGATGCACTATCATCAATGTTAATATCCACGTCCATATTAACAGGTAAGGCCACTTAGCCGTTGCCGTTGCCAGCAACGTTACCAGGGTGCACCACGAGGAGGCGGGCCTTGCGCACCCCATGTTTTTGCAATAGTAAATAACAATAGCATAAATAATATTCTCGACGAACTTTGTCACTTGATGAAAATATACAATTTACTATAGAACTTGAGCAGAATAATAGCCTAAATTTAATTGATGTTAAAGTAATTAGAACCACCCCAGACAATATAGAAATTACCGTTTATCATAAACCTACCAATAATAATAAAATAGTCAATTACTCCTCAAAAACTACATATAACTACAAAATATCAATCTTATGTTCACGCGTCAATAGAGCCCTGGAAATATGCTCCAACCAGCAATTACTAAAGGAAGAAATACAATTCATAAAGCAACTTGCGTGCGAAGCCAATTATCCTAGCAATATCATCCCCCACCTAATCAGAAATAGAAGAAAGAAACTAAACATCATCAACGACGCACAAAAAGAAAAATCCACATTTACTCATCCGATTCCCTACTGTTGCGGTCTCGCTGTAAAAATATCCAACAGGGCACGTAAAATGAACCTCCGTATCCCAATTAAACCCAATAGCAATATATTTAAAAGAATCCGGTCAGATAAAGACAAGATTAACCCTCTAGAAACCACAGGTATTTATAAAATAAATTTCACATATAGAGATTCCAACCTTCCCGGATACTACATTGGGGGTTACAAAAAGAAAAATTAAAGATAGAATTAAAGAACATATAAACGACATAAAATACAATACACAAAGTACCGCTCTATCCCGCCTAGCCTTAAAAGAAAATATAAATATAGATTTCGTAAATGTCAAGAAAATAGCTAATTACAATAATCACAATTATGGATTAAGACGGGAAGCGTTGGAAATAATGACACAAGAGGGAGCTGTGAACGACATGGCGCATGCGCAGATCGAGCAATCGTGGCAAGCCATAGTGAAGAAGAACCGGTGAACGAGCCAAGCAACTCAGTTCTGATGATGACAGCGGGCTAAGCTGTCGAAAGCGCTCATGGTGCATGTTTTAATCTTTTTACGGAAATTTTAGGCTTTTAATGTTTTTAACTAATTACTACTAGCTACTCTTTCTATATGTTCACTTTCGTTTTTAGCACTTACAATAACATCATCTAGAAAAACACCTGCAAATTGAAATATTTTTAGTATATTTTCAATTTTCCTTTGAAATAACCCTGGTGCAAATTTTACACCAAAACATAATCTCCTTACATTAAATAAACCTCTGTGCATATTTATGGTTAACAATTGAGTAGTTTCCGTATTGGTCCCGTGGTAGTCCCCGTTGTTGGAAATATGCATCTTTTAAATCGAAAACAGTAAAATGTTTTGCTCCAGACAATTTTGTAAACAGTTCTTCTGTTCTAGGTAATGGATAGTTAGCATTTACTGTGGCCCTATAATCACCACAAATTCTAACTGTACCATTTGATCTAGGAACAATTACTACAGGACTTGCCCATTCGGCATGGTCAACTTGTTTTAAAATACCTTCATTAAATAATCTATCCAGTTCATTATCAACACTTTCTCTTGAAGCAAAAGGAACTGTTCGAGCTCTCAAGAACACTGGTTTTGCATCTTCCTTTAACTGACACGGGTGGACCTTTAATTGTACCGATCCCGTCAGCAAATACTTATGGGAATTTTAATTTAAAAGCAATAGGACGGACAGGATTAAAATCATTAAAAGCAGATAAAAACACTAAAAATCCGTCAGTAGCACTTTCAGTGGCAGCCACCACCTTCTTCAGCTCTGGTCTCAAAATGCTTTGCTCTCTTCCTCAGTATGGCGTTCCATCCAGGGTCTATCTGTGCATGTGTCATGTCATTTATAGTGCCATCTGTTGTTATAATCTGTAAAGCTTCCATGTTTAGGGCATAATAGTTATTTTTGTAATTGGAGAGTTTTTGGCTATTATTAAAGTCGATTTCTATGGGGCGTTCTTGGGCTATTTTTGAGAGGGCAGTACTGGGTTTATTGAATTTAATGTCATTGCGGTGTTCCTTTTTTCAGTCTTTAATTTTCCTTTTCGTCATACCAATATAGCAGCCTGGTTTATTAGGTTTTCGACTCAATAGCCAACCTCCCCCCTCCAGACAAAAACTACTTAAGAATCATAGCCCAATAGGAACTTATTAATAAACTTGAAACTCCCTCCCGCGATTCCGCCGATCGGCGATGCATAAATGATTTAAAGAAAAATAATAATATAACATGTTTAAGCTCTGACAAGACCGGTAAAATAGTGATTATGAATAAAACTGATTATATTACGCAAATGGAAAAAACCATCAATAAACTGCAAATAGAAGAATTACCAAAATATCCGACCGGAAAAATTTTCAATGAAGTTAAGGAATTAATTAAAAATGGACCCTGGCCTGCTAATAAACAACCCACTTTAACTAATTTTGCCCCCATCGCCCCAAGAATTTTTGCCAAATACAAAGACCATAAAACCCCTCCCTCTTTAAGACTCATAGTCAGTAAATGTGAAGGACCAACTTATGACCTTGAGAAATATCTAAAACCCATCCTACAAGAGCTCCTACCTCAAAATGACAATATTTTATCCTCAACTGAGGACTTTATTCAACGCCTTAAAGACATCACAATAAACACCCAGGAATGTTTCGTTAGCTTTGACGTCACTAACCTTTACCCCTCTATAGATATTCAAGAAATGAATGCAAAAATCAATAAGCAAATCACCTCCAACATTGACAATAACTCTACCTCCTCTACATTAAACAGTGCACTTAATCTTATTCTTAACAATTCATACTTTCAATTTAATCATAATTTCTACAAACAAAAGAAAGGCATACCTATGGGGTTGCCGATCTCGGGTTGTTTTGTTCTGTTTTTTCTTTTTTGTATGTGTGTTTGTATTCGTGTGTTCCTTTTTTTTTTTAAATTATTATTTTTTATTTATTTATTCCTTTTTTATTTCTGTATTTTTGTGCTTCTTTCCTTTCCCATATTTTATTTATATTTTTTTCTCCCCTCTCCGTGGTTTTGTTCGACTTTTCTTTGCCCCTTGTGGCAACATCTTGCTTGTTTATCTCTTTTCAGTTCCCTGTGTTGCTTGCGACAAAGGGCTTGGACTGATGAAGGCCAAAACAATTTTTGGCTGAAACGTGCGTATCCTCTTACCTTTAACATCTTATGTGTGTTTTTTACAAAGTTTTTTATTTACTTTATTGTTTAACACCAGTATTTTGAGTGTTTTTTCCGCACTTAATCTTATTCTTAACAATTCATACTTTCAATTTAATCATTTCTACAAACAAAAGAAAGGCGTACCTATGGGGTCGCCGATCTCAGGTGTCATCCAGATTGGAAAATGCGGCTGGTGGAAAGGGTCATTTTCGATAATCTATCCAACCACATAAACACATGGTTTCGCTATGTCGACGATGTTTTTGCAATAGTTAACAAAAATGAAGCCGAAAATATCCTCAGAGAAATCAATTCAATAGACAAAAACATTCAATTCACCATGGAAATAGAAGAAAATGCCACCATAAATTAGATGGATGTTAAAATCATTAGAGATAAGAAGAATAATATCCATACTACCGTTTTCAGAAAAGCCACCAGTAATAATGAAATAGTACATTTTAATTCAAAAACTCTCTACAAATTCAAAATAGCTGCCATACGCTCGTATGTCAATCGTGCTATTACAGTATGCTCAGACGAAAACCTCCTCAATGAAGAACTCCAATTTATTAAAACCTAATGTAAAAATGCAGGTTACCCAAAATCCATCATCAAAAACCTTTTCAAAAAGAGAATCAAGAAGCTTGAACAAATTAACAACTATCAAAACCTGAGACCAAAATTTACTAACACCATTCCTTACTGCAGGGGAGCCACTCTAAAAATAACAAATGAAGCTGCTAAGAAAAACATTAAAATTCCCATAAAACCTAATCAAAATATTTTCAAATGCATTCGCAGTGATAAAGACACTATTGCTCCTGATGAAACCGCCGGCATTTATAAAATAAACTTACAGACAATAGTTCTAATAAACCAGGCTGCTATATTGGTATGATGAAAAGGAAAATCAAAGACCAAAGAAAGGAACACCACAATGACATTAAATTCAATAAACCCAGTACTGCCCTCTCAAAAATAGCCCAAGAACGCCCCATAGAAATTGACTTTAATAATAGCCAAAAACTCTCCAATTACAAAAATAACTATTATGCCCTAAACATGGAAGCTTTACAGATTATAACGACTGATGGCACTGTAAATGACATGACGCACTTTTAAATGACCGATTTTGGAACAACCAAAACATTCAGCTGACTTGTATGGACAGTCCTTGGGGTCATGCTGCTTCAGACACCGGAAACAGTTCTTGACACAGTTTTTACTTGTAGTGTCCTTCGGATGAAAATTGTTTTTTTTTTTTTTTTTTTTTTTTTTTTTTTTTTTTTTTTTTTTCCGAAATCTTGTTTATGGCAAATTGTTCTTTCTCATGCAAAGATTTAACTCCAGCATTTGCTGATTCAAAAGAAAAGGAAATATCGATGGCCATTTGCAGAGTTAATGTTCTTGAATCGAGTAACTTTTGCTGAATTCTATCATCTTGGATTCCAAACACAAGCTGATCTCGGAGACGGTTTTCGAGTGTCTCGGCGAAGTTACAATATTCGGAGAGCTTCCTTAAATCACGAATGAAATCGGAAACGGTTTCCCCAGGTTTCCTAACCCGTTTCTGAAATTTAAATCTCTCCACTATTTCACTAGGCGGTGGTGAAAAATAGTCATTTGCCTTCTTTAATAAATCTTTCTAAGAAATGTTCTGGAGTGTATCAGGAACAATTAAGTCTCTTAGAATTGCGAAAGTCTGCGTACCACAGACGCTTAAGAATATATTCTTCTTTTTCATCTTCTGTAATCTCATTAGCAGAAAAATAGAATTCAACACTTTCGGTGTAGATATTCCATGGAACACCACTGTTCGGCAAATAGGAGTCAATTCTTCCTATGTTTGAACTCGAGTCCATCATTTTTATAAATTATAATTCTTCCGAATTATTCAGCCTCGAATTATTTTCTTCGTCGCCAATGTTTTATCCTTATTTACCCATTTAAGCATCCATTGGAGCCCGCTCAGTGAGACTTAAGTAAACACACAGTTAACATCACAACACTTTATTTCAGAACGTAGAACGTCAGCACGTAGAATACAGCAAGCTTTCTCGCCGATTCCCCCATGAATTTCCGAAAGACAACGGTTGGGATTATCGATAACACTCCACAGAATCGAATTTCAGGGCTTCCCCACCCCTCCACTCTGCACGTGTATGTTTATGTATTTTGCGATCCAGCATGCTAGATTGTGGTGTTCGTAATTGAGTGAGCGGTAAAATTGTGTCTGGAAAGAAGTATTTAATGCAATTTAAGTCGGATTATTCCAAGGACTTTAAATTTATCAAACCGTCAAATAAAGGTGTAAACTTTGCATTTTACACATCTAGTACATGCGATAACAAGCGTCTCCCCCGTCCGCCTAACTTTGGAACCATTCAATGCGCATGCCCATATACTTCCTCGAGATCCGCTCAGGAAATGAATGGTGTTGCCATCTAGTGATTACTTTTGGAAACTTTGTATTTCTGATAATAATAAGAAATTTCGAAATATTTAGGATTAGCTTTGAACTTGTGTTTATTTTTCCTTTTGTATTATAAAAAAAATACTTCAAATATTTATTCTTTCTGATGATCTTGGAATTACCAATTGCTTGTTAATTAAAATTATGTATTAAGTAATTTTTGCATAAGTTAATTATTTTTTTTGGTATATTATACAGTAAATAATTTTAGCAGATTTTGGAATATTTAATTTTTAATAAGAATGGCCTCACGCACACAATCTCGTTTTTATTTTTATATCCCAAATGTCCCCCATCTAGTGATTAATTTTGGAAACTTTGATTGTATTTCTCCGTAATAAAAAGAAAATATATCAAATAGTTATTCTTTACTGATAATCTATAATTAGCAATATTGTAGCTGGTTAATATTCCTACATAAGTCAATTATTTTAAAAATAGTTTATTAAGTAAATGATTTTAGCAGATTTTGAAATATTTACCATTGACCTTGAACTTGTTTTTATAGCTGATTTGTATTTGTGTTAAGTTAAAAAAAAAAAAAAAAACTGTATATCACCTAATCTGACCTCCTGCCCCCCCCCCCCCCTGAAATTTAATTTTAGCACGACATATCCCCTTTCAAAATTTTTTTCTGCCTACAGCCTCGGACATATATGCATTTTCTTGAATTTTAGGGGGGCGGGGAGACTGCCTCTTACCCATACTAAGTTACACCTATCTTTGAGATTATATTTTAGTCCTAATTTGTATTATATGGTTCGTAGAGTATTTTGTCACTTGGGCAAAGGTACCTGCCTACCTTCCGACCTGGCTATGCCTATGGGTAAGCAATGTAACCATCGCATCGGGGCGCCATTTCGAAAGGGTTTTCTTTAGAATAATGTAAAAGGGGGCGACATTTTTATGTTTGCAGGGGTGGCGCTAAGTAATCTAGTCCCCTCCTTTTGTCTGTATATAATATTTTATGTATTCTCCAATTTTATACAATCGGAAATTTGTTGAAAGATTATGAAAACTGTCTTTACTTATTAGATGTTTTAGTTTAATCTTTTGAAATTTTAAAACATCTAACACAAATTTGCATTCAAAGAAAAATGTATTGAAACTTTTGCAGAACACTTTATTGAAACTATTGCAGAACATAGATCATATAGCTTATCATCAATTAAAATAGAATAAATAATGCACAAGTACTGTAAACACTAGTATAAAACTAAAGCAAATTTAAATTATAAAACTAAAATAAATCAATTATGTAATAACTGATGAAATATTAATTAAAAAAGCATAATCCTACTGTTCATCATTACTTTTTTTTTTTTTTTAAAGTAGAATGTAACATTAAACTTACAATGAAAATA
This sequence comes from Cheiracanthium punctorium, assembly GCA_038373885.1. NCBI lineage: Eukaryota > Metazoa > Arthropoda > Arachnida > Araneae > Cheiracanthiidae > Cheiracanthium > Cheiracanthium punctorium. Next base: position 1,509,810 of record JAWZYV010011997.1, read on the forward strand.
AACCAATTTTATTTAATATGTACAATGAAGTGAAACAGTTATAATCATTAAGGATTATAGTTAAATATACTGGTAGTCCCAAAAAGGTGATAACATGCTTTCTCTGTTAGAGATAACTGAACATTGAAATATTTCACAATTAGAAAGATTTTATTTTCCATCACATAAGACCATTAGAAGAAACCACGTAGCTGTATCTTTAAACTCTACTGAAATACTATGAACGAAAAAATTTGACTTAGGCCACTCTTTCATACCACGTCAAAGGCTGTTTCATCAGTAAAAACGAACATAAACAAATTGACGGTGGAATTTCTTATGTCAAAAATACATTAATGTTTGTCAATTTATTTTAACACATGAATCTAAAGAAAGCATTATACATACAAATATCATATGAAATTTACTGTGTGGTCCGTGTGTTACTTTTGACAATAGTGCTAATTTTGTGCATTTTTTATTATGTATCAAAAAAATGCATTCCTCATTTGATAGTCACCATTCACAGTGCTCAAAATTCAATGAATATAACTCCTTCAGTTTTAATGATACAGGTATGCGGTTTACAATACAAATTTAAACAGTGTAACTTTTGGAAAATTATCAAGAGAATTTTTTCTTAATATGTTCTTTTTTCTTACTTTATTTTGAATATTTTTTCAATTTACATTGCCCAGATTGAGATGATGCAGACAAACGCACGAACAGTGTTCGCAGAATTTTTTCAAAGTTTACAGACAGTTTTGATAATAAATCATGTTTATTTTACAATATGATCAATCAATATTAATATAAAGTTTAATTTAAAAGTAGTAGAAATGGATAAAATTATACTGTATTATTTTAAGCTTTTGTTAGTTAAAAATAACGTGGCTTGCAATTTGTGCAAACACAAGACTGTTGAAACACTTGTGCAAACACAGGACACAATGACCATTCATTTCCTGAGCGGATCTCGGGGAAGTATACGGGCATGCGCATTGAATGGTTCCAAAGCTAGGCGGGCGGGGGCTAGACGCTTGTCATGCGATATTGCTCTCACGCACGGAAGAAATGACATTGTGACTTACGCTAAATCAAAAAATCGTCAAACCAACACTAAAGCGTGTGCAAACAGTTCAAAATTGACTTCTCATTTGCTGCATCCCAGGATTTAAGTGTGATAAAAGCAGAGTGCTTATTTACTAAGTTCATCATTGAGCATAACTTGCTACTAAGTTGCTCAGATCACGCAGGTGCATTATTCAAAAAGATGTTCCCGGATTCCGATATAGCCAAAAAATACGGCTCGAAATGTACAAAACGTTCTCGGTATTTTAATTCATTTGTAATGCAACCATGAGCGCTGCCAGAATATTTCCGGGGGGGGGGGGGAAAGATTACTTAAAGTATGGTTACCATGTTGAAAAGAACAAAAAAGCAAGGGAAAACACTGCATACAAAAATCCAGGGGAGGGGCAAGTGCCCCCCCCTTGCCCTATGCTGACGGTGTCCATGAATGCAAACAGTTTGAAAGTATTTAGCCAAAAAATACGGCTCGAAATGTACAAAACGTTCTCGGTATTTTAATTCATTTGTAATGCAACCATGAGCGCTGCCAGAATATTTCCGGGGGGGGGGGGGGGAAAGATTACTTAAAGTATGGTTACCATGTTGAAAAGAACAAAAAAGCAAGGGAAAACACTGCATACAAAAATCCAGGGGAGGGGCAAGTGCCCCCCCCTTGCCCTATGCTGACGGTGTCCATGAATGCAAACAGTTTGAAAGTATTTACTGTTTAAAAAATTGTTTATTTCTTTAAAAAAGTATCGCATTTTAAAATTGGCTGTTTTTAATAAATTTTTTAAGCTATAAATTTTTCTTGTATATGTAATTTTCTTGGTTACTGATACATTACGTATGTGTACATGGGAGTTTTTTCATCGATAACAATGGTTTTCTAAACTCTCCCTAATTTTCATTCTCCAAGTTTGGCAGCTATGCAGTACTAATTAGAATGTGCTTCATGATTTTTACATGAACAGAAAATTTCTTTTATGATCAGTGTTTTTACTAGGGCACGAGAATCGTGCATTTTTTTCTTTTTCTTGTATTAAAATATTATTTCTGCAAAAAATTCGTGGGCCCTACAAATTGATTTCATTCTGTGCAGAATTCTCTCATTTCGAAAGATTCTGGCACTTTTTCAAAAAATGTTGAGCACGCTTTCATAGGAGAATTATTTAATTTCTCACATGATTGTTTATTGAATATATATATATATATATATATATATCAAAAAATTATGAAAACTGTTGCAAGTTAAACACAGAGTGTAAAGGTGGATTCTCGAGAACTCCTGAAGTCTATGGAAGAAAAAAAAAAAATGGGTACTGGTGACACGGTTGTTCCTCAACTGGCTTATTTTTACTGTATGTAACTGGGCCCGACTTATTATAGATTTGGACGCTCAGTTAGATGCTATAAAAATAACTAAAATCACAAATACCCTGTTGTTGAGTGTTTACACGAGGCAGGGGTAAATACCCATTTTTATAAATACGTTATGCTGAGTATTTACCCAACCCACATCTACAGTGCGAAATTCTCACCCATTTCTAAAAAGTATCACTACATTTTGGGGAAAGCGTGACAAATTCTCACCCATTTTTTTCCCCGTAATGAAAACTTTGACTATAACAACTTTTCAGTACCAAATTTGTTCAGACTCTTGTTTTGACAATCTGAACTGTTGCCAGTTAAGGTGTAAAAACACTCTTTAACGGTGTTTCCCAACCATTGGTCTGCAAGACTTTTGCTACCGGTCTATGTATATCAAATTTATAAAAAATAAGCAGCAGCTAATGTTATTCTGAATAAAATTAAATTTGTATGACACTTATATAAAAATGTGTTTTGTTTATTAAATACTTGCTGAAGTACCTGTCCTTTGTACGGGAATAAATTGAAATGAAGAAAATCGAAATTTCATTATTACTTTCCGAACATGTACCATGTAAGGAAAGTATTGTAATCATGAAAAAATTCGACTTCGAGATTTTGATGTATTTACACGTTTTGAATTCATTTATGCTGTTTTTACGAGATGTATGTGTGTGTGTGTGTCTGTGAGTGAACACGATAGCTCCTAAACGGATCATTCGATTGAGCTCAAATTGGACATCTATGTTATAAACCACCGTCGTAAGACCGGTATTGATTTTGGTGTGTATAGGACTTATAGTTTTTCTACAGGGCTACCACAAAGATTTCTTTTACATTATGGCCTATAGGGGAAATTCTTGAAAGTGTGCTAGCGTTTAAACGGTACATTCGATTGAGCTCAAATTTGTTATAAATAGGGCATAAGGTAATAAAATAAGGTAAATTTCTTTTACATTATGGCCTATGGGGAGAAAGTCTTGAAAGTGCATTAGCGTTTAAATGGTGCATTCGATTGAGTTTTGGTATATATGTTTGAATTATTCATCGATTAAATTTTATTTAAATGCTTGGTAATGATCTTATGGTAAGTCTTCAGAAAGTCGAGTGGAGTCACTCCAAATTTTTTTATATTATTCCAGAAACTTTAAATAATTAATTCATCTAACAAAATAACATTGTGTTGCAACAAACTTTTAAAGTTATTTGACTCATTATATCACTTGCATGCAAGAAACGGACAAAAATAATAAAATTTTAAGGAGAGACAATTCAGGGAGGGGGAAAAAAGACTACCAGGTTGTTCCCTGTCAAATCAAACAGACAAACAAAAAATGGAAAAACTCCCACACACCATCCAGATTTTCCTCAAATTTTTTACAGCTGATTTATAGGCTAAGATAACCACAAAACACAATTTTGAAAGTTCTATAATAATTAAATACTTAGAAAATAATTATTATAATTTTAAAATTTCCGTATAAAATTCGCCATTTTTTTCCTTTAAATAACATCTTACCTATAAAATTTAATGAAGTGCAAATTTTCAAGCTGATTCTAAAAATGTAATCAAAGTTTGAGTATCTTCTACAGATTTTGCAGAAGCATTGTATTCGCTAAGAAACATTATGAATTTTTTTCAACATGTTTTAAAGTTTTATATGTTGTTAAGATGGTGCACCAACTACATTAAAAAAAATTTCATCTGGTCTTTTATCTCAGGAGCTGAGAAAGAAAAAATTAAATTTTCATGTGACTTTTACAAAAATATCCTGCTAATATATACCTGAAAAATTGCATGTTTGGGGATGAAATTTGAAATGAAGATAGTTTATACCCCCAGGATTAGCACATAGGCTACATTTCATGGATATAGCGTAAGTAGTTCTTTTACAGATACACTCAAAAAATTCTGTTACATTATGTTCTATGGACATCTTTGAAACTTCTGAATAGAGATTTTTCCACCAATAGAAATCTACACTATATATGAGTAGAATAGGCTACAATTCATACAGCATAAATAGTACTTATATGGAGATACTCAAAAGAACTCTAATATCCTGTGTAGGCATCTCTATAACTACTTAACCGATTCTGAAACTTCTTTCTGGTCTGCCTCAGTTGAAGTAATCTGATATGCCAATGGCTGCTTCGCAACCAAAATGAGCAACCTACAGCACACGGCTGCTTTGCAACCGAAGGGGGTCTCTCCTCTCCCTCAACAGCCCGTTACTCTTTCTAGTAAAGTAAATTTAATAATGGAAGCAAATACTCCAATGAGGGGGCAGAACTGCCCCTAAACCACAAAAAAAAATTTTTTACGTAGTTTCAGCTATTCATCCCTAATCCACAAAGAATTTTTTAGGCAATGACATTAGTGTGTTTCACATATCATTAAATTCAATCAAAAAATGGTCTGTCTGTTTCATAATGTTATCGATAACGAAATAAATCATTATTCATGTCAGTGCCTCATCATGCCTCAGTGGTTATGTCACTGTAAATGGTAGACTAAAAAGAAAGAAAAAAAAATCAGAAGGGTGGTGGTTTTTTTTTTTTTTTTTTTTTTTTTAACCTCCACCCACACACTCTCCGGAGAAAAGAATTATTCCCTCTTTTATTCCTCATTTTGATGTCACGTGATGCTAGTCGAAAAAGTCCTTCTTTCTTCAGAAGTTTCAAATTATTTTTATACAGGTTTTACTAATTGATTTCTTAGCTGATCGAAAAATTATCCTAGGAGCTTTTTTTTTTTTTTTTTTTTTTTAACGAAAGCTGAGCAGTTTGTCCGTAACAGTAATTTTTTTTTTAGTCGAAATATTCCATAGCTTTTTAGATGCGAGCTGAGATAGGCTCCTCGTTCTGAAATTCACCTGAATTTGCCGGAGAAAGGGTTTGTTGATTTTTTATTTATCAAAAATCGGAAAATGCAGCTAATTCAAAATTGAAGGTCTCTTTAGAAAGAAAACTCTTTCCGATCGTGTAATTATTTTTTCTTTCGGACGATCGGAAGCCTTCTTTTTCATAGGGCAAAGACAGAAAACGGTTGAAAATAACGTAAAATATAAAATAAATAATTAAAAGACTACGCCCGAGGTGCAAATTCCGGGATGCTTGGGAACCCGCCTGCAGAGTTTGATGCTATTCGGTCAGATAGTTAGTCCGCTATGCGAACAACAGACAGCCACTCTCTTTTATTATATGTATAGATTATCCAGAAAAATATTAAGTAATTATTTAATAAAGCAGGTATATGACTTTTCTGATTAAAATTGGTGTTTTTATTTCTAATTGCTTTAGATGACAAAAATTCTAAACAACTGAAGAAATTAATGTCGTAGACCAGTAATAAAGTAAAATTAATAAACTTCTTGTGCAAAACCAACAAGTTCATTCAAGAAGCTTAACACCCAAAGAATGCATAAAGTAACAAAATTAGCAAGAATGTATATACTTATTAACAAATATCTTTCCCAATCAATTATCACTTATCAATTAATTCTGTTTTTGTTTATTTATTTAAATTTTTGCTAAAACATCCTCCATGCGCTTTTTTGCTTCTTTCAAAAGAATATGACCATTGTCTATAGTTGACAGGGTTTTTTTTTCTCTAGCCCTTGATCTATAGTTTCCTCTGCACTTGATAACATCTTAGCTGCAGTCAGCTGTAGCTGAAGCTCTTTCTTCTTTTTCTAAATCTACAGCTTCTTGTTCATTTTGAGAAGAAACCTCTATTTCTGAATGTCTGCGCCTCATTGATTGTGAAGACATTCTCAGAGCTGCCAAGTCTCCCGCTTTTTCCGGGAGTTTTCCCACCACAATTTTTAGATAGTTCTATTTTGCATTAAATATTTGGACTTATTTTAAGCATAAGTTTGTAAGTAAAAATTAGTGGTGGGAAATCTCCCGAAAAATGCGGGAGACTTGGCATCTCTGCATTCTATTTCCATATCTTTGTTGAGGCCCTTTAACATATTTTATCAATTTCAAATTTATCTAAGCCTCCTATTCTTTCTACATGACTTTTGACAGTCCTCAATCCATTTATACTTTCGACAGACAAATTAGATCTTCTTTCTATCATCACTTTGTTTACACTGAATTCTCTTTCATTGTCTGCATTTGAATGCGGCAGACAAAGGAGGGCTTTCACAATTTTTGTTATAAGGGGAAATTTAGGTCTTCCAAGAGCATCTCTTCTGAGAAAAATCTCGCTCCAAAACATATCAATCCTATCTTCCAATACTTCATCTGACATTTCAGATGATTTAGGTAGATTAATATCTTCTCACTGAAAAATAATGCATTCATCAGCTAATGATGCTATTTTCCCAACTTTTATAACTTGAGGCAAATTATTAGCTAAGTGCTTAATACGCATTAATGAAGACTCCTCAAATCTAAAGATCGGATGTAAGCATTTCATGTTTTCAAGAAAACAATTTTTTAATGGGAAACATTTTATGAGATGGGATGCACAGGCTATATAGAATGTCTGTGCTCCCATGTTAATTTCCTTCCGTTTTCCAAAAGGCAGATTTTTCATTCATTTTCTGTCTCACTCCCTACTTCAACCTTTTTTTTTGCAATAACTCCCCATCATTTAAAGTCTAAAACCATCAACCTAGATCCTCTATTTTTTGAAATGCTGGTGGTTTCATAAATCTACCTAAATTTTTTTTAATGAGGGTGACAACTTCATCATATATATGAAGCAGCAGCGATTCAGGCTGAAACTGTCTCAAAAACACTGTGAATAAAGAACATGCATTTTTTAATAACAGCATTTTCGCAAGCAACATTTTATCCGACAAAGTAGCCTGGATATTTTTAAGACACATTGAATCAACTCTGGACTGCAATTTTGGGGTAAAAAACATTTTAATTGCATTATATTGTTCAAGAAAACAAGCAATAATACTTTACTATCCTCCAATGTCAACCATCTATTGCTAACATGTCTTTAAAAGATATGAGAATCTAAATCAAGCACAGTTTAAAAGTTTCTAAAATCTTCTGATTGAACAGGTGATCGCTTGAAAAAATAATATACATCCATTATCAGATTTTCAACATCATCTCCAAAAACATTGAGATCTTTTAAAAATGAATTATGGACATGGTGCAATGCACAGCTGCCTATGTCATTAAATTTGGATTGGCATCACAAATTTTATTTTTCAAAGATTTCATAACATTAGGTCCATCAGAAAATACAGTCAGTAAATTCAACTGAGGCAGACCCAATAGAGCTTCGTTTACTTTTTCAAATAAAGTTTCTGCAGTTGCATGCCCTAATAAAAGGACTCCAAGTGATGTACAACAACTTTTTTTACCTCATCACTATAAAACCTTATTAATACATCCAATTGCTCACTTCTTTTATCGGGAATTGGTATTTCGTCCGATTGAATGGAATAAAAAATATTTTTCATCTTTATTTCATTAATTAAACTGGATTTTAAATAGGGTCCAAGACAATCTGATATCATAATCAGGCATTTTTTCCTGTCGCAATTAAAACCATTGACATTTTCGGATCACTGAACATCTTGGGGAAGATGTCACTCACTACATCCCCAAAAGTGTAAGGTATTTTAGAAGATGCCATAGAAACAACGAACATTGTCTCAGATGCAGTTACTTTATCACTGAGTGTGAGCAGAGCTGTAGCACCTGAACTTGATGATAAAAATTTAAGAAAGTCTGTTTCATAAAACTGCCATTATTTTGTTGTTTTTTCTTTGAATTCTCTACATGCTTTACACTTAATGCATGTCTTTTTACTGCTATAACACCATGTTGATTGCATTTAATTACTAAATTTTTGCAAATAAGACAAATAGCTTCTTCAGAATTTTCACCAGGTATACACCAAGATGAAATTAAATCGTCATTTGCATCAACCTCTTTAAAAACTAAATTTGCTTTTTCGGCGAGGAGCCACAGAAATAGAAACATTAAAAAAATAATTTTAACACAAAATGTGTAGGCTAAGCTTCGATATACCCCCTACATTTTTTTGCGCCAAAAATTTTTTTTTTTACGCTTTCGGAAACTCATTTTTATGGCCCTAAATTCTTGTTCGAAAACGTAAATTCTATGTTCATCAAATCTCAAATTTTCTTGATTTTATTGTTTACATTCTTAACCCTAAATTTTTTGTAGAATTCTTCTAATTCTTATAGTTTTTCTGGTTTCGGAAACGAAACGTGGTTTCACTGCCATTTTCGTATTTTTCGCGCCGTCGAAAATGGCATTTTTGGCCACTTCTCTTTTTTTTTTGGCGCCGTCGAAAATTGCCTTTGGTGCCAAAAATCGAGGTAGGCGGTATATTGAAGATGCTCCAATGTGTATTTGTCTTATAATTAGTGATGCAACGGATATCAAATTGTCTGGACAATGAATATCCAGCCAAACTTTTAGAGGAATATCCGACAGCAGTATGTTTTCTTTTTTACTGTTTTATTTTCACTAGTTTTTTTTTAAGATTATTCAGCTATTACCTTATTATATATAGGTAAATATTTATTATAAATTAATGATAATATATATTAATTTCAAGGGACTTAATTTAAAAATCAGAAATCTTTTTAACAATGCCATGGTATTAGTACCTATTATACACTGGCTTCCAAAAGTTAGGAATAACATGCTTTTCGAAGCTCACCATAATAAAAAAAAAAGACACTGACAGTAAAATTTATGGTTTATATAAATGATAAAAATGAACTTTATGCAAAAACGATAGCTACTACATGGTTTTTATAGAAAAGAACAGGCATATATGAGTCAGAGAAAAATGTGCAAATATCAGGCTTTCATAATTACGCGCGTAACTTTTGTTAGCAGATTCATTAACAATAGGTAGCAGGGTCCCGCAATGTCTTAGAGAAACTATTTGCCCAATTCGTTAAGGTGGCGGGCGGTCATATGAATGGAAATGGAGTTGTCACATGCTCATACTCCTAGGCATCTTAATGTGTCTCGCAGTGTGGTCCACCGTCTCTGGAATCAATATCAAACGGAAGCTTCTGTGCCCAGATGACATGTTCTAGGCCGACCACGAGCTACAACACGTGCAGAATATCGTTTTATAGCTCTTTCAGCCCATAAAAGAAGAAGCATTGCTGTGTCGCAACTTGTTGCAGACCACTCTGTAGCATCAGAGAGAATATCTGCTAGTACGGTGCAAAAGCTTCTTCACAATGCAGGTCTCTATGCAAGGTGACCACTTGTATGTGTCCCCCTCAAGAGATGACAGGGAAGGGCTGTTTATCTTGGCCAAGAGAACACGTTCCTTGGACCAGACAGCGATGGACTTCTGTACTCTACAGACGAGTCCAGATTTGCACTGGAGAGCGATTCAGGACATCTGCTTATCTGGAGGGAACAAAGCACCCGATACCATCAATCCAACACAATGGAAAGACACAGTTATCGAGGTGGTGGAACAATGGTTTGGGCAGGCTGAATATAAAGTTTCAACATTCTATGCCTAATAGTTTTTCGGATATGTGAGTTTAATGAATTTCGGCCCATAAAGCGTAGTGTATTTCGAATCTTTTGGCAGTCCTGTATATAAACTATCCAGTCGATTGAGACCAAAAGGGAAGTGCACAACTAGATCATAGAACAATCCTAAATATAAAATTTCAACATTCTACGACCAATAGTTTTTGAGATATGCGAGTTACATACGTACAGACGGCATGGAAAAACTGGCCAAAATAACTCACCGCTGGTCAAAATGAGTTGCAGACGAGTTTATATGATTGTGCATTCTAGCTTACGATGAGATGCATGAAAAAATTCTTAAAATTAAATTTATATGTACAGGGATGTGCCAGCTGAAATTAAATTTTGGAGCAATTTGTGGAGCAAGAAAAACAGATTAGTGGAGCAACTTGGAGCAAGAAAAAGTCACTAATGGTAATGGAGCATAAGAATGTCAATTTTGAAGGGAAAGAGAAAAGTAATTAAAGAATGCCAATCAAAAAAAATGAAAATTAAGGAGATTCTTAAAAGCTCTTAGCTTGTAACAAAAACCAGTCTTTTTTTTGGGGGGGGGGGGGAGTCAGAAGCTTATGAAATAAATAAAAAATTCTGTTATTTTATACATTGCTATACAAAATATCTATTTTAAATCAAAAATACAATATTTACTAAACTATATTAACCCATTTATGCCTAGCTCCCTTTTTGGGGACGGCATTTTCGATATCAGTCGAAAGCGTTATTTATTTTTCCTAGCCTTTATTCACGAGTATAGAACCTCAACTCCACATAATATTTTAACATGACCCAGTAGGATGTTGACATTTCAATTTTTATACATAATGATTTTAAAAGAAATCATCCCTTGCTCAAGAAGTTGACATCAGAAATTTATCTATTATTGCTGGTATTAGCAAAAATCAAAGAAAGTCTCAAAAATATCTGGGCACAAATGGGTTAACTACTATCAGCAACTAATAAAAATTTGGTAACATAAAATTAAATTTAAAAGAGGTCAATTTTTACTCTTAAGGCATTGGAGGTTTAAACAAAGGGATACCAAAGAAAAAATATTCATTTTTAAGATTATTAGAGAAAGATTGAAATTAGAATGCTTAGAATGTGTGATGACTTTAGTAAAAATTCGGGAGATTTACAAACGTTTAAACATATATGGAAAAATTAAAAATGTAGCAGTTTTGCTGAATTTGGAGCAAAAATGTCCAAAAACGATGTTTTTGTAGCAGATTGGCACATCAGGGTTGATTTGGCACGATTTGGAGAAATTGGAACAGCTGGCACATCCTTGTATGTAGTCAAAATCTGTTTTTTCATCGATTGGCTCCCAAAATTTTTCGGTATGACTTTACTTCCTTATACTCCATACAAGGAAGTAAAAATATACTCCTTACAAAAATTGCTTAGTTATATTCCTAAGTAGTTGCTGCTGCGGAGTTTTCAACTTACCCTACAATGTTGCCACAGTGGCGGCAACTTAGTACAAAGGGTTAAATTTTAATTAAAGCATAGTATTTCAAGTTTAAAAAAAAATTTTATTAAGGCAAAATTGCATATAAATAGGATAGATTTAACAGTAGCAATTACGATACTTGTACTTGAAGTTCATTAGTATTATTTGCTCAAATGTTGATCACACTTTTTGCTTTTTTGTCAATTTCATCCCTGGAGATAAAACAACAAATTCAAATCAAAGAAAAGGATGAAATTAGGTTTGATTTGCTTTTGAATTTTGTAAAGTTATTTTTTGTGTAAAATGATAAAGCCCATGTACTAGTTTTTGCATTTACATTACCCCTGATTTTACGTTCTTCACATAACTGTATATTATTATTTTCTTTGATGCGTGGGCGTACAAGATTTTGATTCCACAAAATGTAATTAAAACAAACAAGTGATTCCTTTAACGTTCAAAATCAACAGTTTCGATTATATTTTACACAATATTTTTTAATATATTCGATTTCGATGTTTTCGAGAAAAATTTTTTGAGTGAAATTACTATATGTGATGTCATTGCTAAGCATTGCACTTGGAAAAAAGGGGCACTGTACCATGTGATCTATCGTACATCTACAATGACATAAAAAGGTATTGTTAGAATTAGTTTGCCAGACTAGTGATTTTTTTGTATTGCACTACTTTTTAAACTACTTTTGTTAAAAGTAGTGCATTATGCTACAAACTATTAATAAAAAGAAACTACTGAAGTTTTGTCATGTTGTTGCATGTTAGCTCCAACTCCTATTTGTCTGCTCATTATGTAGATTAACAAGCTGTAAAATTGAAATTTTTATTTTCAGGATATATTTACAAAAAAGTAAAACATTACAGTATAATGATTATTTTGCAGATACCTTGGCTGCATACAGCATATCTTTACTAATAACAAATATACATTCTTTACTGACTTGCATACCTAATATCCTGTCACAGTCCTCCAAGCTAACAACATATTGTTTTGCTATGTGAGCTATTGACTCTCCAGTTTTCCTGTTTCTGAGTTCAAAGTTTGAATGCAAATTTTCAGGTTGACAGTACACATAAATATGGCGTGCACAATCTGATATTACAGAGTACCCAAAATTTGGAGAGCAAGAAGTGAATTTCTTATCCTGTTTCGATGCTAGAACATAACCTAAAGCAGAAAATGTTGCCACATGTTCCATTTTAAAATGCTCTAGTTCACCTTCATTAAAAACATTTTTTGGTTGCCACAGTATGCCATCTACATCATGTCGCAAACAAATAGCAGGAAGCTGTTCTGGGCCAATGTGTCTTGTGAAGAGCCACTGGTGACCACCCATATTTACCTGAAAAAGTAAATAAATAGAAGTATTAAATCATAAGACTACTGTGCATTTCTCCATCAGCTGAATAGATATTTTTTATTTTAATAACTGGTTTTAAAAAAATCATTATCTAACTCTTGAAGGAGAGCTGAATTTATTTATAAGTTCTTGTCAATGAAGGGAAGTTGTAGCAGAAGCTGGTTTTGATACCAAGGATTCCGCATTATAGATTGCAGTGTTATCTGATTGGGCCAAAGGGAACCCTTTACCAGGCTTTTGATTGCCAAGGTGTGGCATGCACTGAGACAATCTCGTGACACTGCATTCACATCAAAAAGTTATATACAGATATCATGTAACACCAGAAATTGGTTGTATTCTAATTTTTCAACAAAAATACAAACTTTTACTAATCTCATACAGCTTTAAAATTTCTAATATATTTTTAGACAAATAAAAAGAGCACGATATATATAACCATTCATTTATATAATTTAATTTTTTTAGAACAACATTGGGTACATTATTTTAAATTATTCACATAAATAAGATGAAGGAAATGTAGCATTCGTTTTCTGTGCTTTAATTCTTTATTACAACTAAGTGCGAAATTTTTCATTTTTTTTTTTTTTTTTTTATATGATGACATCAGAACAATAAATTGCAAACATGTTTCACACATCATTAAAACTAAATATCTTTACATATGTGTACATAAAAAATGATACTTAAAATATAAACAGTTACAATATTTTACACTACTGCCAGAAGCAAATAAATCCATGACTTTTGATAAGATATCTATGATAGATGAGTTAATTTTTTCCAAACATAGGTTTAATGCCTTTTTTTCTGTTTTAATCATTTAATATTAATTTACATTAGGTCATTTCTAGTTTTAAGTTTATTTAAGATATTTTAAGTTATTTTTAGAAATTGATAAATAGAAAGTAAATCCCTTTTAAATATTTATAACGAAATTATAATTCTTCCTTTTGCAGTTTTATACAGATATGGAACAGAATTTTTAAGGTTATGCATTAAATTTATTTAATAAAAATAATTTTTTTAACTACAAGTTAAAGAATAAAAATAGATCTGTTTAATTGTTTAGCTTCTAAAATATACGAGCATTCTTTCACAGTACAAAAACTTACATGACACCATAAGAGAAAAAAGAGGGCGGGGGATAATTTTAAGAAAATTTTCCTTTTACTCTTGATTTCATCATGCAATACACATAAAAGATTAGTCAAAGTACTTTATGTATGGAGTAATAACCATACACTGCAGTAGTAACTAAAATGATAATCATACACAATACTGTAGTAGTAACTAAAACAGCTATTTTAATAGTAAAATAATATATTGCAACATGGCTGTCTGCACAAGCAACATGTTATAATTTTCATTAATAAATATTTTGCAAACACATTTTAAATGTGCATCTTTTCAGTAGACAACTATAAAAATCCATTAAAACTTGCAGAAAATCATTTCATTTAAATAACTAAATTCAATTAAAAAATAAATATGTAAAATAAGGGTTAATTTTTAATCATTAGGTATTGCAGATTTCAATAAAGGAATGCTCAGTAAAAGATTGTCATTTACAAAAAGGATGAAGTTTGAAAAAAATTTCTCCCTGTCTCTATAAATAAATTTTGAAGACAGAATAATCGGAGTTTTTTGTTAATTATCGGATTTCTGGAGCAAATTAAAAATATCGGAGAAATTCCACAGGGAGAGAGTGTAAAATTACATTATTCGTGAAATTACCATGAGAGAAACTGCATATACTGAATGCACATGTTTTTCAAATGATACTCTCTACACAGTGCTTATAATTAAACCTCCCTTATAAACAGCAGTCTACAGCTGAAAAGGATGAGAAAATTGCCTCCAAATTTGCACATGGACACTCTATAAGATGGGCTTAAGTTTTTTGGGTATTTTTAAAGTTCAGAAAATGTCTGCTAAGCGGCACATTGCAGGATGAAATCAGCTTTAAATATGAGCCTAATTAGTTATGAATGTGCTCAAAAACAACTGAAAAAATGTTAAAATTTTGTGTTTATTTTGAATTATCAATTTCCAGTGTTAAATTTGCTGTTTTTTCATGTTTAATAGCAACTTGAGCTTTTTAATTAAAATTCCCTAAACACGTTTCAGGTATAGTCCATAAAACATATTTGGTTAATATCTGTTCATCCGTTTTAGTGGTACAATCCTGTTTATAGGAGAAGTTTAATTATCTAAATAATAAACATGTTGTTCGTAACGATTCCAGGATCGAATCATCGCTGCCGGCTGGTGCATCTGCCGCCCTGTTGAAATTTTGATAAAAACGACATTTTTATTTCTTACTAAAAGCACAAACTTTTTGTACAGTTTGAAAGATCTCTTAAAAAATTCACCTTTTTCAAACTTGCAGCTATTTTCAATTCTAAATATCTAGCAAGATATCATGCCTTGAAAAAGTAGACGGAAAAGCAAAGCACAGAGAAAAAAAGTGCAACAGATTGTTTGGTGGCGACATCCATGAATTATATTGTTAACTAAATCCTTAAAAATTGTATTTATTAAAGTATCAATTTTAAACGAAAAAGTTAGTTATAGAATCATTTTAGTATGCTGCAAATTTCGGTCTGAAGAGGCACGTGTGCCGAAGGCGGTTAGTATCAAATATAATATTCCATCCTGTTCCATGCATATTATAGGTAGAACTTTAGTAGTATATAGCCGGATATCCAGTAGTTATGATTCAGATTCCAACAGCATTTCAGATATTGAAAAATCAGCCAGATATCGAATACTCGCCTGATATCTGTTACATCCCTAGTTCAAAATAAGTAAGGAAAAAAACTACATAAAGCTCCTCGCATTAATTTCTTTTACATTTGCATACAACTCCCATACAAAAAAAAAAAAAAAATCCAGTTAGTAAAATGTGCCCCCATGCACTAATATGGTGATGAACAAAATTTCAGACTTACATTATAAAATGTCTCTGAGATATCTTGACATTTTATCATCAGATAAAAGCATCAGGGTATATGCATGAATTTGAAAGAAAAGAGGCTAAAGTGCTAAAAATTGTTTTCTTTTGTAATTTCTGCACGGCCCCTGAAATATGATCATCAAATAGGATTTCCCCACCCCCTTTGACAGCAGTTGAAAAGTGGAAAAACACTCAAAATACTGGTGTTAAACGCAGGCGCGTAGCCAGGAAAATTTTTCGGGGGGGGGGGGATATATCCCGATATCCCCCCCCCCTGGCTACGCCCCTGGTTAAACGACAAAGTAAATAAAAAACTTTGTAAAAAACACACATAAGATGTTATTCTGTTCCCTGTGCTCCTTGTGACAAGGGCTTTGACTGAAGAAGACCAAAACAATTTTTGGTCGAAACGTATGTATCTACTTACCTGTAACATCTTATGTGTGTTTTTTACAAAGTTTTTTATTTACTTTAGTTGAAAAGTGGTTTTAGTCAGCATATATTTATCTTCACAGCTCTGATATTTTTTAGGATATAATTCTCAAATTTTGTACATCACTTCATTAGTGTATGGGGCACATTTTAATAACAGGGAATTCTTTTGTATGATTGTCATATACAAATTTAAAAAGTGTAACTTCTTAAAAATTTACGAGGAATTTTTTCTTAACATAGTCCTTTTTCCTACCTTATTTTGTACATTTTTTAATTTACATTGCCCACTCATCTATAATAGATAAAGAAATGGTGTGTGTTACCACCTTTATGAGACACCCTATATTCGTGATGCTGTATAATTTTTAGAATTTTCATTTCAAATAACTAGTAACCGTCTTAAGCTATTTGAAAATTAACTTTTTTGTTCTCTGCAATTTGATTAAAGATCAAAGCTTTAAAAATGTCAAAAATCACTCACTCTGTGTGTTTCTTGATGATTATTGCCATCAATTCTTTGAAACATCAGAGGTTCTCTAGAAGAATCACATTCTTCCAATTGTCCTAAATTGAATGGGACTCTGTCACTAGGTGTAACCTGCATAAAAAGTTCATTAATGATTTTCAAACTATAATTATCACTCTTAGAAAATGAATTCTAAATAAAGTTTTTAATGCATGTTCATTAATTTCACGAATAATCTAGAAATAATAGAAAAAAAATTTTCTTTCCTTTCTTTGGCCAGCGTTGCTTTCTCTCATTGGTCCTCTCTGAGCCCAGCATGGTATTTGGAGATCTGTGTGAGAGGAAGTCATACTTGAGACAACCTGAGCTATTGTATTATTGCAGGACATTGTTTAAACAAATTATACTTTTATTCAAGGATGAGTTATCCTTTTGAGTCCGGAGTCAAGATATTTTGTAGAATCTAGATTTTTTACCCCTTTTCTTGAAATGTTTTTTGGTAAAACACCGTGGAAAGAAAAGTACACCTGTTGGAATAGGGAAGGCATTTCTGGGACAGCAGTAAACCTGGGTGCCAGCTGAAGTCGAAAACATTTCATGAGATGACTGTTGTTTCAGCCAAATTCTAAAAGTTAAACAGCATGTCCACGCCTCCTCTCATTTGCCACTACATGGACAGGGTCATGTTTGAATAGAAATTGGAGCGAATTAAAAAACTGACCTCTTAAGAAGTTACCTATGTTCGCTAAAATTAACCCTAATCTTATATATTTAAAATATATTTTGCAGTACGTTAAATTATGCCGAAAGTCAACTATTTTAGACATTTGAAATTGACACTTGTATCTTATCCTATTTGGTATTTTCTTGTTAACTACTTTCCCTGACAAATAAGCCATTTGCTTATTAATAATTATTTCTGCAGGGATGTGCCAGCTGCAATAAAATTTTGGAGCAATTTGTGGAACAAGAAAAACAGATTTCTGGAGCAATTTGGAACACAAAAAAGTCACTTTGGAGCACAAGAATGTCAATTTGAAAT